>JAUTXW010004818.1:0-87122 GCA_030620095.1 Kuschelorhynchus macadamiae
CGTTCGACAAAATCCAAGTTTAATATTAACAATCTCTCAACGGTATTTAAAGGATAAATAATATAGGATTTTGACAAAGTAATTAATTTTGTTAAATATCAAAAAATAAATATTTATTTTTTTGACCAAAACGATTGGCTTTTAATCCAAATCCTGACGTTTTTCAATTGAATTATACTGTCTTTGAAGATTTATAAACCTGATAATTATGGGGATGCGGAAAATTATTTTAATCCTAAAAAAAATAAATATAAATATTTTTTTGCAGCAAAATTACGAAAGCGAAGGGCCAAGAATTTTTTTATTTTTATTTTTATGTAACAAATTCTGTTTCTAACTCCCGGAATTCGACTTATCTCGGAATTCCGACTTCTATCTCGGAGTTCGACTTCTATTTCGAATTCGACTTGTAACTCGAATTCCTAATTTCTATCTCGGAATTTTGACTTTTAGTAGTGTTTTTCGCATAAAATGTTCCACTTTGTTGGGTACGTTGTCCAGTGACTGCACATTTAATAATTATCCTCGTGATAAAGACATTTATGACTTGTGTAAAATATTAATTGCTGAAAATGTCTAGAAATAGTATCTAGTATGATAAAATCTAACCCTGAAAGTGTAGAAGACAAAGAAAATTTTAATAAATAGGAAGAAATAAATAAATTATTAAATTCTATCCCTTGTAGAGACACCATGGACGGCCAAACTATTTATAGGATGCTTTTACCAACATATCTATAAATAATATTAAGTATAAATAAAAAGTGCAGCGAATCTCTAAAGACTAGATAACTTAAACAGATTTTAATAAATAAGAAAAAGTATATTTTACCCCAAGTAGACTCCCTCGGATGGTAGTGCAAGCTAAAATATTTATAGGGGCTATTACCCCGATATCTGGAAATAATATATATTATGAATTAATGTAGCCAGCGGGTTTCGGACAGTGTAGAAAATTCAAATTAATTTTAATAAAGTAGGAAAAATTCAATTAATTTAATTACCAACGTGTCTAGAAATAACAACTATATTAATAAAAGTGACAGGATTAGAAAACTGAAGCAAATTTTATTGAATGAGAAAAGTCATATTTTCATATATGTCCCGAACAAAACTAGGTAGTCAAAATATTAATTTAAAGATGTCAATAGGTCTAATAATAATATATAGTATGCATAAAAGTGGCAGTGAGGTCCTTAAGGGTAGAAGACTCCGGCCTGCCGAGTCATTCCAATATATTAATGATATATCTATTACGAACTTTAATGTCAAGTAGAAGAAGATCCATCTGGTAGTGAAACTTAACACATTATAAAAAATGTAAATTACTGGGAATGTTAGTCAAAGAGGCTATAATCAGTAATGAAGTCTACTGTATTAGATATTTTGTCTGCAAACCACGTATATCAAGGTACACATTTTGATATTTTGGACAAATTAAAAGAAATACCTATTCCTTTTGTTGGGTGTGATCAACACGAAAAAAATTTACAACTACGATCATTGAGCTGTACCTTGTCAGTAGAATGCGCTTTATTTGTAAAGAGGTTTACCGAATAGATAAAAGCTAAAAGAAAGAAAATAAGGTGCTTGAAGAAACAATCAAAATTATAATTAACTTTTCACTGTGTTCCTGTAGTCTGTTTTGATAGATTGATGTCCTTCCATGAAGTTAGAAATAAGACCTACACTGGAAACTTGATTTATAAAAATGTGATTTTCTAACAATTTTTTTTTGCTGAAATCATGTTACAGATTTTTGTTTTCAAACTTCAAAAAATATCAATGTCTTCATGTGTGGAGGAATTCTAATAAATTATAGTTTAAAAAACTGAAAAACACGCTTTAATAGTAACCTGAACTAAAAAAAACCCTTTGGATGAGAATGAGGTGATTAACAAGAAAATTAATGTCTTGTGAAAACAGCGTGGGTCATCAGTTATAATAAATATTTTATCGGTATAATTTGTGAAAGTAAATTCAGTATGAATATATAGCATAAAGGCACCCTACGCTTTTTTACAAAAGTTATTTTTTTCTTTTTAGTTCAATTTACTATTAAACCGTTTTTTTATGTTTTTAAACTATATTTTTTTTTCTTTTTAGTTCCGTTTACTATTAGAGCGTGTTTTTTAGTTTTGTCAAACTATAATTTATTCTTCTTCGCTACCTCCCCGTGCCAAAAATAGGTAATTTGCGCGCCTGCTGCCTTCCTTTTATAAGGTAGCCATTTCCCAGGGTCCCTCTCCGAGATAAATTTTTTATCCTGACGATCCTATTCAAGATAATGGGACAAACTTATCAAATCATTGCATGGTCATGGATTGTAATCTGGCGTTATAAAGTGGGTGAAAATCAAATGAAACTAATAACAGCGTTTTAAAACAAATAAATTTACTCGAGTATTATTTTAATTAACAGATATCATGAAAAATTGTTTTTTCTGACTTTATTTTAGTTATTATGTTTTGTATCATACATAGAATGTAACTGATTAGTTATGTTCCTGTCCTTACTTGAAAAAGTCAACCTAAAATCTCTTATACTGTGATGATGAAATTGAATCTGAATGAATAATAATCGAATTGAAAAATAAAGATTAATGAATAATCGTTTAACGAAATATAAATTACTTTAATAGAGGATGCATAAACCTTTCATAGGTGCTAGTTATTTACTCAAAAAAAATGTTTTTTCTTAAACAAAAAAAGTTTTCCATTATAGTTCCACCTAGTAGGAGCTACTTTGGGCAATCGTTTGTGGACAATGGAGTCCAAAGCTTGTGTACGTTTTGTTGACTTGCTGACTGTACGATTTTGGGACACATTCTTAAAACCTAAAAATCGCTCTTGAATACTTCCGTCTGTTTTATTGTAGCGTATTACTATAGATAATTGGCTAAAAGTAGTGATATCAGTTGTTTCGTCCAGAACAATAGCAATGAACCGCGCCTCGCCAATCTCCTGCTTAATTCTTGTTAGAATAATGGTTGCAATAGCGGAAATTAAATCATTCTGGATTCGATTCGACGTTCCGCCAAAAACGCTAGACTACTCTAAATAATTTTTGAAGCAATCATCATATTTAGCCATTAAACTAAGTAAATCTTGAAAATTTCCTCTATTTGAAGAAACTCTTGTTTCGTCATGACCTCTAAATCCTAATGCGTGCTGTCCGAGAAAACAAACTAATTAGACTAGTTCATTAAGGGCATGTTCAATTCTGGTTTTGACGAAGACTTTTTCTTTTATGACGGCCTGTACATGCGCTTTGGACATAATGTGTCTTTTTATAGCTTCATGGAAATTGTTTAAATCGGAAAAGCCAGTTTTATTCCAGAGACCTTTTTCATTTTCAAAAAGTAAACATGGCCAACAAAATAATTTACTTATATTTTCACACCCTGTTAGCCATTTAAATTGTTCGTATTGTTTTTCTGGATAAAAATGTCTAATACAGTTTTCCGTTTTTGTGGTTATATTTTTCATAGGCGGTTTTGCCCTTCCTTTGGAAATTATTTGAAGCTTATCACCGAAGTTTAATGTTGAAAACCCCTTTATTATTAAGTCACACACGACACATTCATACACACTCTTTTCGAAGATTTTCAACGTTATTTCCGACAGCCGAAGTTGACAGTATTTGCATATCCACGTTCGTATTATTGTCCTACATATCGCACCATGCACGACGTGACGTACGTATCACCCAACACACGGATAGCCGTTCAAAAAAAGGACCTACTCCAACGATAGCTTCCGTTCCCACTTATAGTACGCGACTGGAATGCAAAATTGCAAACGGCCAGTGGAAAGTTCAATAACCTCTGGCTCGATTCACAGGAAATCAAGCATACAGGACTTGGCTGCAGAGAAGCTAGCGGCCCGCATAGGTTCTATTCGATATTCAATTGTGGCTGGGTCGGAGTCAAGGCCGCATTTATTATGGGCTTTATAATTAAGATAATATTTTAGCATTTTTAATATAAACTAAATTAATGGTTTCCTATTTCAAAAATTACATTTTAGAAGATGTTTTGTAATTTTTTATTGGGAAGCACTGCTTCCCTTGCTTCCATGGACTGCACGCCCCTGCAACAGATGCCATTGAAGACAAGGCAAATTTAATTGTAGTCGAAATTCAGGATTCAAAAAATTACACTTCACCTTCTTTAGTTATATCCGACAAAATTAACAATGGAAAGTATACTATTTTATAGAAAATATACAGCCTTACGACCACCATCACCAACGAATCAACGTTTTTTTATAAATTTTAAAAGAGGGAAGTGCACAACACAGCGTTTCGGGATTAACAGTTTCGGAAGATGCCCTCAGAAATTGCGGCATATTTAAAATTGCCCAACCCTGAGCCCTTGGCTTTAAATTAAAGCCAATGCCTGAGCTCTACAAGGGGCATAGTTTTCATCGCTCCTCTGCATTTTTGCTAGCCGATTTCGGAAAAGGACTTACCGATGTAAAGCGTTTAGGAAACTGGAAGTCATCAACAGTAGCGGAGGGATATATTAACGACTCAACTACATACAAAAAACAGTTATGCAACAAAATTTTAAGTGGCAGTGCAAAAAATCATCCAATTGAAATACCAAGTTTGTCAATTTGTGAGAAAACCATTGAAGTTCCATCTTCATCAGCTTTCCCAAGAAACCAGTTGCACTCAGCTTTAAATTTGCAGCATGCCACAAACTGTACTTTCAATATCAATATTGTTAATAATAATAATAAGTATTGCTATTTCTGTTTTAAGTTAAAATAAAAGTTTTTCTAATTTATTTAAGGTTTTTTTACAATTTTATGACGTATAAGAAATATTGTTTTACCCGCGCTTAGAACCAAAGAATATAAATAGGTAAAAAGTTTGTAAAATTTGTAACACTCATAGAAAAAATATTGTTCCTAACACTTGCGCACTCCGTTTTGCGTCGTTCGTCTAACTGCTTTTGCGTGCGGGAAAGTATCATTTTGCGTACTTGTTAGGAAAATAACTATTCTGAACATAGCTGGAAATATTCTGTTAAACATGCAATGAAGTTTAAAGACTCTTATAATTTTATAAATAGTAGTGTTCGCCCTTAATAATTAGTTTAGGCATAGACAAAGATGACGGTGATAGTGGAACGGAACTGAATATAGAGTAAGTTGTATACAAAAAGAAACAGTGGCGGCTCGTGGATTCGGAGAATTGGTGATGCGCAGCGCAATCAGGTACAGCGCCCCAGACCAAAATTTTTGCCAGAAAAAAATGCTGTTTTTTTTAACCTTTTTATGAGTTAATTATCCATAGCTTGTGTAGCGTTTTTTAATACTTAGGGGAATAATATGAATTTATAATATTTTAAATATATTTTTTGTACTTGAAAAACAGTTATGTACCTATATCTTAAAAGTAATTTCGATTCGACTCGATCGATGCAAAACTGCTTCCCCCTCCGATAATCCGAACGCACTAGTTTACATTAATTCTACAGCAAGCGAGCAAGCGTCTGCAGCCTGCAGCAGCAGTTTTAAGCCGCTCCCATCTCTATTTGGCTTACGGATATTCACCATTGCGTTGCCATAGCAACTGCCGTAAATAAATCTAATTTTGGGAATTTGTTACAGCTGATTGTGATTCCTCAACGGGCCGCTCTTATGAGAAAGTGTTCAGCGCGCTACGTTTTTAAGTAATTATTATTTTTTGTAAAACGCACTAGTTTTAATAGAAAATCATGGTATAATTAAGTAAATAATGTGATTTATATAAAACATACTACATTTTTATGATAAAAATGTAGATTATAAAATGCTTAATATTTTGAAAATATTTTTTATTTTTAACTACAATTGTAGCCCGGAAAATATGGGGCACCCGCGTCCCCTGGCGAGCCGCCACTTGAAAAACTAAGATGCTTTTTATCATATCATTAAATTAAAAATATGGTTTTAAATTTTGTTAATAACACTGTCCGACAAGATTTTCCTAACACAAGCCACCTCATTATTTCACAATGGAAATATTCGGAAAGCCCTAATTAATAGCCTAATTAGAACCTTTTATATTGGCAGGTAAACAATTTTATTGTGGGGCGGCTAAAATGGGTCCATTTTACAATGGAAAAATTACCTAGACTGGGTTGTTTACAACATTAGACATAAAATAAACGTTAAACATCACTCTTCTGGAAATTGAGTGGTTCTCTGTGTATCGACGAAGAAGTGTATGTGAAGAAGAGAATGTGGAGTCAAAATTACGAAGTTGCAAAATTTCTCCTGACAAATTCTGTTATATTTGTGGAGAATTTCTGGTGAAAGCAACAGGCCATTTTACGAAATGTAAAAAAAGCCTACTTTAAATATTTTGGTGTGGTTAGTTGTAGTGCATCATTGGTGCAGTGGATGAAGGGAAGAGAAAAAGTATGCCTTTTGGTTCCAATGGTATGCCGAGAACCTACTAATCAATCTGACGATTGTTATTTTTGCCTGGCAAAGACTGAAGGTTATTCCAAAAAAGGGAAAGCACAATATAGAATATCCAAATTTGCCAATCTGCCATCGACCTGTTTCTCATAATGCAAATTTGCCAGTGCCGACTGTGCCTTTAAATTGGCAAGCTATTGATTTGGGAGATAATGGAGATAACATATCATCAAGTGAATTAAATGATTTAGTATGTGATTTGGGGTTATCCAAGCAACAGTCAGAACTTCTGGGTTCCTGTCTTAAGGAATAGAACCTATTGGCCAAAGAAACAAAAATTACGAATTTCACAAATAGAAATGCTATGTTTTCTGAATTCTACAGTATGGAAAATTCGTTGTGCGAGTGTACTGATATAGACAGTTTAATGCAGGAACTTGATATTGAACATTCTCCCCGTGAGTGGCGCTTATTCATAGACGCATCTAAATATAGCTTAAAAGCTGTGTTATTGCATAATGGAAATTTAAAACCCTCTATATCAGTTACCAATTCAGTTGCAATGAAAGAAAATTATGAAAATATGCGCACGATTTTGGATAAAATAAACTATAATAGATATAAATGGCAGATATGTGGGGATTTAAAAGTTATAGCGATTTTAGTAGAATTTCAGGGGGGATTTACAAAATATTGCTGTTTACTTTGTTTATGGGACAGTCGCGCAATAAATCAGCGTTATGTAACAAAAATTTGGCCAGAAAGAAGAGAATTTCAACCGGGATCTCAAAATGTTAAATTTATACCTCTTGTTGATCCCAAAAATGTCCTTTTGCCTCCTCTTCATATTAAACATATGCTGATGAGAAACATTGTGAAGGCTTTGAATAAAGATGGTGATGTATTTAAATACCTAAGACAAGTCTTTCCTCAGTTAAGTGATGCCAAATTAAGAGAAGGCATTTTTATTGAGCCACAAATCAGAAAATTGCTGGACGATGTCAATGCTACGGAAGAGCTTACCAGGCAGGAACTCTGAGCATGGAATTTATTTGTTAATGTAGTAAGAGGATTTTTAGACAACAATATGGATGAAAATTATGGGCAACTAGTTAATGAACTCTTAGATGCCTATAAAGCGCTTGGTGCCAGAATGTCAATAAAAATTCACTTCCTCCATTCCCATCTGTCATTTTTTCCTAAAAATTTGAGAGCTGTTAGTGATGAGCAGGTGAAAGGTTTCACCAAGATATCAGAACAATGGAAATTCGGTACCAAGGACGATGGGATCCAGCCATGATTGGTGACTACTGTTGGTTTTTGAAGAGAGAAGATAGGACCTCTCATAAACAGAAAAAATAAAGTTTAATGTTTTAAGTTAATATTTTTCTCGTTTGTTTTTCTCTTAGATGTATGGTATGTTTAATAGGCGAAAACTGTAAACATAGTCAATAAACAGAGTTAAGAATTTTCTGAAATAATTTTTTCTATGCATATTAAGTATCGTAACATTCGATATGGTTCTACAACTCTAACAAGAAAACCCTACGTGCTACAACTTTCTATTTGTCATTTTCGTATTTGGATAGGTCCATTCTATTAGATTATACTATTTTTTTTTGTCGGCCAGTGTAATTAATAATATCAGAAATAAATACATAATAATATAAAAAGTTTTTTTGAACTCCTTTTCTTTTTCGTTAAAAATAGCAAATGGAAATTCTCTGTTATTACGGGGGAAAATCCGTACCTGCACCTTTTTAAGATTTATTTATTTATTAATAAGGAATACAAAACGGGACAAACCCAGAAACAGCATTCACTAGTACTATACTTATAAAAATGATATAATAGTAATTTACACACATCTAAAAAAAATAATGATCATACGAACAACGTAACAGAATCATAAAAAAAATAAAATATATTAAGAAATATGACTCTAATAAAATCTTTCTAATGTATTGCTAAATGTTGATAGAGAAAAGAAACAAATGTCTAAATCAACTAAGGTTAAAAGTGTATTATAAGATTTACAGCAGTGATATAAAGGGGAGTTCAGGGGCGTGCAGTCCATGGAAGCAAGGGAAGCAGTGCTTCCCAAAAAAAATACAAAACATCTTCTAAAATGTAATTTTTGAAATAGGAAACCATTAATTTAGTTTATATTAAAAATGCTAAAATATTATCTTAATTATCAAGCCCATAATAAATGCGGCCTTGACTCCGACCCAGCCACAATAGAATATCGAATAGAACCTATGCGAGCCGCTAGCTTCTCTGCAGCCAAGTTCTGTATGCTTGATTTCCTGTGAATCGAGCCAGAGGTTATTGAACTTTCCACCGGCTGTTTGCAATTTTTGCATTTCAGCCGCATGCTTTAAGTGGAAGCGAAAGCTATCGTTGGAGTAGGTTCCTTGTTTGAACGACTATCCGCGTGTTGTGTGATATGTACGTCGCGGTCGCGTCGTGCATGGTGCGATATGGAAGACAATAATACAGACGTGGATATGCAAATCCGTCAACTTCGGCTGTCGGTAATAACGTTGGAAATGTTGGAGAATTTAGTAAAAAGAGTGTATGTGAACGTGTGGTGTGTGTCTTAATAATAAAGGGATTTTCAACATTAAACTTCGCTGATAAGCTTCGAATAATTTCCAAAGGAAGGGCAAAACCGCCTATGAAAAATTTAACCACAAAAATGAAAAACTGTATTAGACAGTTTTATCCGGAAAAACAATACAAACAATTTAAATGGCTAACAGGGTGTGAAAATATAAGTAAATTATTTTGTTGACCATGTTTACTTTTTGAAAATGAAAAAGGTTTGTGGAATAAAAATTATTTTTCCCATTTAAACAATTTCCGTAAAGCTCTAAAAAGACACATTATGTCCAAAGCGCCATTGCAGGCCGTCATAAAAGAAAAAGTCTTCAGCAAAACCAGAATTGAACATGTTCTTAATAAACAGTTGGAAATTAGTCACCGCCAACACAATGAACTAGTCGATAAAAATAGACAAATATTAAGAAGACTTATCGATGTTGTTTGTCTTCTCGGACAGCACGAATTGGGATTTAGAGGTCATGACGAAACAAGGGTTCCTTCAAATTACTTAGTTTAATGGCTAAACATGATGATTGCTTAAAAAATAATTTAGAGCAGTCTAGCGTTTTTCGCGGAACGTCGATTTGAATCCAGAATGATTTAATTTCCGCTGTTGCAACCATTATTCTAAAAAGAATTAAGGAGGAGATTGGCGAGGCGCGGTTTATTGCTATTTTTCTGGACGATTTATTTTAATTTTAGCCAATTATCTATAGTAATACGCTATGTTAAAACAGACGGAAGTATTCAAGAGCGATTTTTAGGTTTTAAGAATGTGTCGGCGCGGTTCATTGCTATTGTTCTGGACGAAACAACTGATCAATAATTTTAGCCAATTATCTTTAGTAATAAGCTACGTTAAAACAGACGGAAGTATTCAAGAGCGATTTTTAGGTTTTAAGAATATGTCCGAAAATCGTACAGCAGATACATTCTATACCGTAGTTTATAACGTTACTAAAGAAATTAATGGAGAGAAAAAATTAGTTGCTCAAAGCTATGATGGAGCTGCAGTGATGGCAGGACCATTAGGGGGTCTGCAAGCTAAAGTTCGAGAAACTTTCCCAAGTGCTGTGTTTGTCCATTGTTTTGCTCATAAATTAAATTTAGTTTTATCCCAGTCCATCAAGCACATAAAAGAGTGTAAAGTATTTTTCATTACTTCAAGTGGCATGGCTGCTTTTTTATTGTCCACAAATGATTGCCCAAAGTAGCTCCTACTAGTTGGAACTATAATAGAAGACTTGTGTTCAGTATCTGAAAATCGTGAATCAATGATTGAACTATTTGAGAATATAATAGAAAATAATGAAACGTGGTACTCAGAAGTAATAAATAGTTCGAGGGGGTTTTTGGACTGTTTGAAACGATATTTTAATTTTAATTATTTGTTGAACATATTTTCAAAAATATTTCCATTCTCGGACAATGTTTTTAATATATTACAAACTAAAACAAATGATATTGCTTTTTGCTTAAAAAAAGTGAGATGATTTTAAGTCCATGTTAAGCCAAAAAAGAGATGACTTTGACCTATTTTGGGAGAAAACGATGACGGTAAATGTAGGGCCACAAGCCAAGCGTCTTCAAACAAACAAGGGGGGAGATGTTCAAACATCATACAGACGCCTCTTTTATGAAATAATCGATCAAATTCAGCAACAAATAAACTATAGATTTAACGGTTTAAATGAATCTAAATTCATCGAGCTGTGCAATTTTGATGCATTTAAAGGAAAAAATTTTCCAGAAGATGCATGTAAATCTCTTTTTCTTCATTATGGCCAGTTATTCGACCGAGTGTTACTGTGATCTGAATTAAAAGTGATTTACGAAACTGATGACATTGGCGCCAAAAATAACGCTATTTTTAAAAGACAAGGAGATGGAAGATACCTACACCGAAGTGTCGAAATTGTGTGAATTTGTACTGACAATACCTGCCACAAGTTCATCAGTAGAACGCAATTTTTCAACACTTAAACGTATAAAAAAATTCGTGAAAAATTCAACAGGGCAGGAGAAACTTTGGCATATGAAGACCACAGGGGAAAAAGAGGGAATGTCACAAAATATTAAAAATTGAGTTAGCGTCGCCACCTGGTAGAGAAACATCTATATTTTATTATAAACACATGTCCTTTAGAAAAACACGCCACAGTCCATTATAAAATGCATTTAAAATATGAGCCGCAGGGGAAAAACAGGGAATGTCCGTCAGCAAAATGATAAGAACAAGGAATGTCCACGATAAAGACAACCGTAAGCGATTCTAATATTATTTATTTTTAGTTTGTGTTTTGCTTTGCAAGGGTAAACAAGCGACAATTTTTAGTGCATATTTTATGGGCTACGGTGTTGAGGTTATGTTCTAGTTAATTAAAATAGAAAAGTAACAAGTGTATCATGTCAACAAGAAAATGAAGTTAAGCAGTCATGAATTAGGGAATGACTGTAAGTGCAAAAGACTGAGATGTTTCGAAAAAATCAGTAATGAAGAGAGGCAAACACTTTTGAGAAACTTTAATCTATTATCATCAAATAATGAACAAAATTTACATTTATGTGGCTTGATAAAGTGTAAACCTATCAAAAGGAGACGTCCCCGAAAAGACGAAAATGTAGCTCTATTACATGATAATTCTTATTCATATATTGTCAAAGTAATAAGAGAAAATTCAATTTTAGAAGTCGATGTGTGCTACAAGGCATTTTTGGCAATACATGGGATTACGAAAACCAAATTAGAATATTTGCAAAAATCCCTGAAAGCATCGGGTAAGGCACCCGTCGCGTCGATTTAAGAGGTAAGTATTTAAACCGACCTAGAAAAATTTCTGATCAGACGAATGAGAATGTGATTAGCCATATTAGATCGTTTCGGGGAAACAAAAGCCATTATGGCCTCAAAAAATCAGATCGTCTTTATTTAAGTGAAGAACTTAATATCGCAAAAATGTATCAGCTACCTGTAGTGTTTGTGATCAGTATACTGCAACAAAATAAGATCTATCATTAAAAGTGGAAAATAAAACGCCAACTTCTACATCAGTTCTTGCCGAGATACAGAAATCTTTGCTAACACTGGAGAATGAAAATAAGATACACAAAATTAAGGCTCAAGTATTTTACGACCGAAAAAGGGCTTCAAGAATTAAGTGCCAGAAAGATAAAGAATGCGAAGGTATCTGTCTCGATTTCCAAAAGAATGTACCCGTTCCAAACATCACAACGAATGATGTATATTACAAGAGGCAGTTATCTGTGTACCTGTTTAACATCCACATTCTAGCAAATGGCGAGTCAATCTTCTACGTATATCCAGAAACAGTGGCTGCTAAAGGAAGTAACGAAGTCCTATCAATGCTAAATAATTTTGTTGAAAATTACCTTCACCCCCAGATAAGATCCCTTGAAGTATTTTGCGACTCGTGTGGGGGGTTAAAACAAGAATTATAATATGATCAAATACATGCATTATATTGTTCATATCAAAAAGAGACTCGAATCTTTCAAAATAACTTTCCCAATTAGAGGCCACTCTTATTTAGAGTGCGACCGAAATATGGCCCTTCTGAACCAAAAACATCCTGCTGAGCTGCCGAGCCACTGGGTCGAAGAAATACAAAGGTCTAGAGTTAAGCCAGCACCGTTTCATGTCGAAAACCTGGAAGAGGGCCAGGAAATGATAAGAAACTGGGATTTGTTTTTTGTGAAGCTGAATTATAAGAAAAAATGTCCGTTTGCCGTTGTGAGAGAAATAGAAGTCACTATTAGGCACCCCCGACTCGTTTCACATAGATCTTCCTATAATGGTGCTTGGGAACAAAGCTCAATACTACCACCAACACACAAGACAAGAACTTATCCTGTACTGCGCAATAATGAATTTTTATATCCTGACCGAAAGTATGAAGGTAAGATTTTTTTTTGAGAATTTAAGACTTTTACTTATAGACCGCGATTTTCAGATCTAATCCAAATAAGCGAGGAAAAATTCAAAGATTTGCAGTCTCTGAAAGTGTTCTGCTCTCAAGAATCCCAAAACTATTATGATAAGTTACCTCATGCCGCCAAGAGAATTACGAGGGTAAGATTTTTCCTTCAGAAAATTTAGTACTATTACTCATAAAATACTGCTTTTAGGTCTAAAATCAATATGGAACAAAACAAACAGAATACCACAACTATGATAGCTGACCTCGTAAATTTGGACATTCCTTCTTTTCACTTTGGAAACTGATTTTTTTTTGGACATTCCTTGTTTTTGCGATGGAGAGTTGCTGATTTTTGTACCTTTTTCTGTATTTTTTTGTTATTAAAATTATTTTGAAATAAAATGTTTTTAAATACGGAATGCAGATACTTGAATCAAAAAAATTTAACATATTCTGAACCATTCTATTCCATGTTAGAGAATCTTAGGAGTTTCAAACTTTAAAATCGATATATCTCTGTATTTATATTTTGTGACATTCCCTCTTTTTCCCCTGTGGTCTTCATATATCGCTGTTGTCCTGAAAATATTCTCTCTTTTCTCTTCTCCAAAATATGTCGGAGCATCGACGTTTTTATGATGACGTCATTGACGAATTTGTAAAAAATGATCGAAGAATGGAATTAAATTACAAATAGGTAAGTTTCTAAAAATTGCTTCCCTTTTCTAAAATTTCACCGCACGCCCCTGGTATTTTGATATGTTTAATTTAATTTTTTGTTGTTGTAAAATGTTTATTTCTTGTGTTGTGTGATGGGATATTTATATGTAATAAATTAACTACCACTGAATCAATTGTACTAAAGAACCCGTGCCTGCACAATAGGTAGGTTAGGTAGCTAATTTATAGGAGGGTTTCACGGCTAAGTGTATCAGGTAAATTTTAATGCAGTTAAGAAAGCAACGAATAATTCTGAAACAAATTATACCAAATAGTTAGCATTTTAACGTATCCAAATAAATAAATAAATAAATACGTAAAATCTCCTATATACAAGGATAAAACCTACGAAAACGCCTTTTTGCGATCTGGCCGGGAGCGTGTTTTCAATATCGGTCGCCGTCGGCGCCTCTCGGCGAAAAATATCGGCATTACGTCGTCGACAAACGATCGGGGGATCGCGCTCGGTATAATTAACAACGGCCGTGTGGCCCGCGGCACGCACACGAATTTTTCACTTGTTCCCACGTCACGGCTGGCTGCGACCGGCCAAGGATCGGGATCGGGCCCCCCGGCCTACGAGGCCAGTCCGGCCCTGCGGCCAGATCCGCGCGGTCGGTTCACTGATACGCGCCGGCCGCCGCTCCGGCTCGGGAAATGTCGTTCGCGCTCTTCTTTTTTTTCTCTTTCGTTGGGCGTAGTGTGTCGATGGTTGATACGAATATGCGGCATATTGGGGCAGAGCCCGCAGGCATATACCAGTTCTCTGATTTTTTTTATCAACTCAAGGATTTAGTTTAAAATTTGTGATTTATTATCATATTATGATACATGTTTTACTTGAATAATTTTAATGAAAAACCATATTCCCAACATGTTTGCCATTTTTCTCAAGGGATATTCCCAGTACTACTGAAGGCTCCAGCAAGCTGGCTTGTAATAATACACAACGGTGGCACTATGTAGTCGTAAGAAATCTTCCTGCAGGGTTTACGCCTAACAACATAGTTCACTACGTTAAGGAAAAGCTTGGGACTACAGAGTTTATTCGATGCTACCACCTAATAAATCATATCTCAAACATTGATTTTAAAATTGGAACTCAGTCAAAAAAGTCAGCTGAAAAGCTTTTAGACAGCAATCTATGGCCACATGGCGTAGTAATAAAACGGTCAGCTGTATCCGAACTTACAGAAAAATCTACACCGAACCTCCCACCTCCCTCCACACCGAAAAAACTGCCCACCAACTCGAGCTCCGTCAGTTCACTGGTTGTCTCCTCTCCAATTTCTCAAAAGGGCACTATAATATCTTCTGACAAAGAGGCCATTGCTGCCTGCAAAGCAGATGTCTTGTTGAGCGACAACTGCTATAGTCTTTCCAAGAAAGCTCCTACTGACAAAGAACCTATTTTTGATCCAATGTCTCCCCCAACAGTGAAGCTTACGCGAACCGAAAAAAGTTCTGATAACCGTTTTCTCATGTCTAGACTAAGAGAACCAGCCATTTTAAAGGCCTTCAAGTTATATCTCGCCTTCCTGCACGACCAACCTGCGCCAATTCACTTTGAAGGGTTTACAAATACAAGCACCAGGCTGTTTTTGGCTTCTGAAGGCATTCCTATAGATTATAGAACCCTACACAAGATATATTTCGATTTTCATGCTGCTTACGGATTTAACGCAGCAGAAGTGGAAGCGGATCTTGCAGCCTATGGATCCTACATATCTTCGGAGAGATCGATTCATCTTCAGAGGACCAGAGAATGCCATAAAAATTATTTTACCAGCAATTCTCCCAAAAAAAATTTTTAGAAAACACGACGTGTCCTGAGGAACTAGATTCCTCAAAACTTCCTGTTGTTACTAGTCTTAATATGGTTCTAATTAATATTGCTTCTCTAAGAAATAAAACTGACGAGTTGTACCTATTTCTGGAAGAATTGGAGTTCCCCCAACTTGTTGCAATTACTGAGCACTGGCTGAATCTAAACGAACCCTTTTATATTGAGAGGTATACCACAGTAGCTAGATATGACAGAAAAAACTCAGCTCATGGGGGAACACTGATTCTATCCCTAAATGGAGATTTCATGTCGGTATCTAAATATGATCATTTGTTAGCGGATAGCTCTTTTGAATTCTCTATAGTATATAATCAAAACCTTGATCTTTATGTAATTTGTATTTATAGATCACCAAACTCTGATGTACAATCATTTTTAAATAGCCTGGTAAGTTTGCTAGACAGCCTACCGATTAAAGGTAAAAAAATTCTATGCGGAGACTTTAATATTGACTATGCTACTGTTTGTGCCATCCAGAAATATCTAATTTCTATATTCGACTCTTTTCGGTCTTTCAATGCATGTATCCTCGCCAACTAGAATTTCAAAAAACTCTTCTTCTATCATCGATTACATGGCGTCTGATTTTTCTCCATCAGAGGTGCAATCACAGGTCTATAACTCAGGTCTTTCCGATCACGAGGCGGTAATTTCCAGGTTTAGTTTACCTATTAGGCCCTTACCAAGATCTCGCCATCGGGGCAGAATTTTCTCGGCCGCAAATTTCTCAGTATTTCATAATATTTGCTTTAACACCAATTGGAATTTTGAATCTGATAATGTCAACACAAACTTCAGAACTTTTTTAAATAAAACTTTAAGTGCTTTTAACAAGGCCTTCCCGCTTAAGAATATCAAACCTAAGCGGCATAAACCGTGGACCACGAAAGGAATACGAATTTCTGCTAAAAATATGCGCTCGCTCTCATATATAAAAAAATTCACCGACTCCTTTCTTATTCTCGACTATATCTCTAATTATAGGAGGATCTACACTACTCTTATTAAGTCAGCAAAAAAATTACACTACCGAAAACGTCTAACAAACTCTAATAACGTTTCAAAAGAAACCTGGTCCATCATCAATAACCTCAGAAACAAATCAAACCCTGTGACTCAGAACTTGCCAGGGGCTAATGATCTAAATGATTATTTTATTAATGTAAGCAAAAATGTCACCTCTAGTATCTCGCCAAGTTTGGACCCTCTTTCGTTTCTCCCTCCTTCAAAAAATTTAGCTGATAGCTTTTTCTTAAGTCCCGTTAGCAACACTGAACTATTGAAGGTAATACATAATATTAAAAGTAAATCTTCGTGTAGCACTGATGGCCTATCAATTAGAATATTCCTGAACTTGCCACTCCCAGTCATAGAGGCCCTTACAACATTAATAAATGAGTCCTTTATAAAAGGTGTATTCCCTGATTGCCTTAAAACAGCTATAATTATTCCACTTCATAAAGGCGGCGAAAAAACTAACTCTTGCAATTATCGCCCAATTGCACTACTACCAGTGCTATCAAAAATCATCGAAAGGCTACTGAAGAACCGTCTTATGCCATTTCTCCTGAAACATCAGATAATATCCCCGGAGCAGTTCGGATTTCTACCCAACAAGTGCACCAGTGACGCCATGTTCACGTTGCTTAGAGGCGTCTACTCATCTCTCAATAACAACCACTCAACTGCCTCAGTTTTTTGTGACTATGCGAAAGCCTTTGATTGTGTTAGTCATGAAATTCTGATAAACAAACTACATTTTTATGGAATTCGTGGTACTTCTTTAAATTGGTTCAAATCTTATCTTGGAAAAAGGCAACAACTTGTAAGGGCTAATGGTTCCGATTCTGATTGTAAGTTGATTACAAGTGGAGTTCCTCAAGGTTCAGTCTTGGGACCTATTCTTTTTTTGTTATACATTAATGATATCACGAACCTTAAAATTAATGGAAGAATCTCCCTTTTGCTGATGACACAAGCATAACATGGAGTGATTTTGATACAACGTCTTTACACTCTAGTATCTCCAAAGACTTGGTTATAATTAAGGCTTGGTCCGATTCCAATATGCTTTGTTTTAACGTCGATAAAACGGTGGCGTTATCTTATAAGGGAACTTTACAACCACTTCAGGTACATAACAGCAATATTGAATACGTAGAGTCGGTTAAATTCCTGGGTTTAAATATAAATAGCAACCTAAAATGGTCTAATCATATTGACACCTTAACTAAAAAACTTTCTACCGCCTGCTTCGCCATTCGATCAGTTTCAAAAGAACTAGACGTTCCTTCTGCCAGACTTACTTATTTCTCTTTATTTGAATCCCACCTCCGCTATGGCCTTCCCTTTTGGGGCTGCTGTACCACCGAGCAATTTCGTAGTATTTTTATGCTTCAAAAGAGAGCCATTCGTTATTTGTTTGGTCTAAATAATAGAGCTCACTGCCAATACTATTTCAAAAAACATGAAATATTAACACTTCCTGCATTATTTATTTTGGAAACGGTATGTTTGCTGAGAAAACATATAAACACCCTCCCAGAAAGGCCACAACATGTATACCCTACCAGAAACTCTAGGCATGATATTTATCTTCCCATTCCTTCCACAGAATTAATAAAAAAATCAATTATTTACAACGCCATAAAACTTTACAACAATCTGCCAGTACATTTAAAATCTATCCCTATGCTTGCACAATTTCGAAAAAACACCAAAGCATACCTCATTGAGAGACCACTTTACAGCGTTAATGATTTTTTTTTCAGTGAGTAAGTCTCTTTAAATTGTCACTAAACTCGCTTGTTTACTTAAATCTTTTGTGAGTCATGTCCTAACTCATAGCATAGAATTTTGTAAATCATTATATAGGGAAAAGAACTGTCGAACATTCACTTAAAACTTAATTATTTTTGTTAGGTATTGGATTAAAAACAATTTAATTCTTTTTGTATACTACATTCTGCACTAGTTCAATATACCTTCTGTTTAACATCACAATTATTTGTATAACTATAATAACATAGAGTTTAAGGTCGCATAGTTGCAATTTTGATTTCAATGTCATCGAAATTATTCACCTCGTACATGTGTGTTTGTTTACTTTTATAAGGTTATCATGATTCATTTACTGTTTGCAATGTTATGCTATATTCTAACGTGTGTTTTACGATTTGGTAAATTGATAATTTACATTTTAAAAATAAAAGCACTGACTTGTCGAAATTATTTTCGATTAATGTTTTGATATGTCTTATTTTTAGGTATATTTTGCTTTGTCCATAAAATTGTAGAATTTTTCTGCGGCAATAAAGCATACTTTTGAGCATCAAACTGATATGAGAAGCTACAGCTTTGTATGCACAAAGTTTTCCCGGACCCCATCATCTGAGGAAAACCTTGGTTGACAAGTCCATTTCTTTGCTATTAGCTATAGGCATAAGCCATGAAATTGTCGGGAAATATATTTATAAATCATTAAGTATCAGATTCATCACAATCTTTTTAACAGGACTAACACTGAAGATTTGAGTTTTGCAACTGATTTTTCAATAATTTTCACCGGCAACAAAATTTAAAAAATGTTCTTTCTTCTGATGAATTTCGTCCCACAAATTTGGGAATGTTCAATAGACATAATACAAGGTATCTACAACGATTCTGTGTGGACGTGGAAAACTGAAAATTTTTAGTGGACGGGAAACCAACAAAATACTAGTATAAAAATGTATTGTTAAAGAAAGAAAACCGGGCGATCCTTAAAATAAAGGTTCATAGTCTTAAGCAAGCGAAAAAAGTAAAATTTGTGTACGCAAATAGATTTTATGTTATTTTATTTGTTGTAATAGTTTGCTGCTTCACCTATAAAGTGCGCCAGCTAAGCGGTATGGAAAATTAAACGAGGATTTAGTAAATTTCGCACTGGTCCACTTGTAAATGGGATGTGCCTAGAGTCGCCATGCACTTGCCGCTAGAAGGTTCTAGCTATTTCCAGTGGCGCCTATACATTTCAATCATTTGTTTTCATTTCTATATAAATGCATTGCGTTGAATTTGAATTATTATTTCGAAGTAACGATGGCGAGCAAAAGAGGAAAAACAATTCGAAGCGGTGCACGTGAAGTTATTGCGAGCGTTATAGAGGCCTGTACTAGAGAAGCCCAAAATAATAGTTTACTATTCCAAATCAAAATCGAACAGAACGCGCTGCAGTTTACACTGGGGTTTCGGAAAGCAGTGTAAGAAAAATTCAAAGAGAACATAATGATCGCTTATGTTCTACTTCAACTTTAAAATCTCCTGGTAAAAAAAGACCCCGATTATCATACAAAGATAAAACTGACGATGGTGATTTTCAAGTAATTCGACGAACAATAGAGGATTTTTATATAAACTTGAAGAAGGTTCCGACCTGCAAACCCCTACTTCGTGCTGTAAAGAACAAAATAGATTTTCCGTACGGGTATAAAACCTTAAATCGGCTTTACGATCAAATGATTTTGTTTGGCGCAAGTGCCAAAATAAACGAAAATTGCTCATTGAGAGACCAAATAATTTTCACTGGCGGGTGAAATATCTATCAACTGTAAGGCGATATAGGCAAGAAGGACGCAATATTGTGTATCTAAACGAAACCTGGGTAGATAATGATATGACAGTGAACAAATGCTGGCAAAGTGAAAGTCTTACAGGTGTTGTACAGGGAATCCGCTCTAGTAGTCGCTTTATTATAGTTCATGCTGGTTCAGAAGCCCGATTTGTTCCAGGTGCTGCTCTAGTTTTTCGCTCGGGTTATTGATGATTTAGTTATCACACTGGGATCTTCAAGTAGTGACGACGAAACCTCATCATTTTCAGAGGAAGACAACGATTTAGAAGGAATCGAACCATTAGAATCACAGCCGTCAACCTCAAAAATGGTTTAATTTTTTTTTATATATTTTGTAAAATTGTTCTTAAAGTAGCTGTCAATAAACTGATTCAAAACAATAAATTTTCTGTTAATTGCCGGGTGTCAAAAAATATCTAATATTGCAATTAATATTTGAAAAACTACAGAATTCATATTTTTCCAAAATTAACACCTCAATGTAGTTATAGCAGGGGAGCCAGCACTGATTTCAGTGAATAAGATTTATCAAAATTTTAACTTATGCAGTTGAGTTTGGGCTATTCAGGTATGCCAAAAGTGACCGTTTGTCTCCGTTTCTCATATTACTTTGTACAGGGGGCGTCGTTGTGAAGTACTATACAGGGCGTTTCCTAGTTGCGTGCTAATGTTAAAGGGGGGTGATTCTTGGACCTTTTTAAGAGAAAAGTTTAATATGAACCTAAAAGTCTTAACTTTGCAGATACAGTGTTTTAAAAAAACATTTTTTTTCAAAACCTAATTCTGATGCTATTATAGATAAATAAATGTGTGAAATTTCTACCAGTGGCTTGCATGTGTAATTAACCTGGGTAAATCTGTATACTCCTTAATGCATAGAAGACGTGTATCAAATTTCATGAAATTATCTACAATAGCATCAGAATTGGGTCAGTTATTTATCTATAATAGCATCAGAATTAGGATTTAAAAAATATGTTTTGTATATATGTATCTCCAAAGTTAAGACTTTTCGGTTCATATTAAACTTTTTTCTTAAAAAGGTCCAAGAATCACTCCCCCCCCCTTTAGCATTAGCACGCAATTAGGAAACGCCCTGTATAGTACTTCACAATGAGGCCCCCTGTACAAAGTAATATGACAGACGGAGACAAACGGTCACTTTTGGCATACCCGAATAGCCCAAAGTCGAACTGCATAAGTTAAAACTTTGATAAATCTTGTTCACTGGAATCAGTGATGGCTCTCCTACTACATTGCTGCAGTGTGATGTCGGCTTTATATAGGCCGAGCGCGCCAACCTTGAATCTCTCGAAATTTCTAGCAGCTGCTAGTCTGGATTAGTAGGTCCCTCTAGTAGTGATAATTTCTAGAGTCATTAGAAAGATTCAATAGACATCTAGTGGCCTTGTGGGTAGTCGTGATTGCCAATTCATAGAGTGGGTCTGTTCTAAATAGGTGGCGCTAGCGTCTTCGGAGTGTCTTTCGCTGGCGAGCCGCGATACAATATAGGAAGGAACCTTATAGGATATAGGAACCTTGAAAAGCGAAGACCTGAAAAAATCTCGATTCACGATTATGATACTGCCCTTTTACGAGGGAAGTAAAAACTAAGAATTTTTCATTACAATTTATAAAAAATTAAACAATAATTGTATATTATTATACATGTTTATAAAAAATAAAACCTACTTAAAGAAAACCCACTAAAAAGAAGAAAATAATAAATAATGAACAATAAAAAGCAAGTGACAAGTGATGCTTAAGTTCAGCCACTTTTATTAACAGTATAAAAATAGAGGTTTTAAAGATATCTTTTCGGTACGCCACTGCTTCGCCCGGGGCGCCCGTTGCGCGGCCACAGAATTTCGCCCTGCGGCCGTCAAAATTACAATGAACAATTTAACTTGAAAATGGGCTCGCTTAGCCTAAACAAAACAGAATTTCGGCCCGCCTCGTTCCGACACAATGTAGGAGCTACGTTGGCGTGTTGTCATTTCATATACTTATTATACTCACTTCCATGGCAAAAATAGTTATTAAATAATTTTTACCTATTATATTATAGACAAGTTATTTGTAATTCCGTTAGTTTCGTAGCAAAGGACTCCCCACATTTATTATGGAAAATTTTTCCGCAAACGTGATATGTTGTAGTTTTCTCGATCCCCTGATCAAATGCTTTCATGGCCACAACCAAATCCTGCGGCCAGTTTTGGATATACAGCGTCACGAAGTTGGAATTTTGCATTTTTCAAATTCTTCGCAAAATTTTATTTATTTTCTCAATTTTAATTACTAAATATGTATTCCAGGGCGTGCGCTGAAATTTTAAGAAAGAGAAGCAATTTTTAGAAACTTACCTATTTGTAATTTAATTCAATTCTTCGATCAATTTTTGCAATTCGCCATCATAAAAACGTCGATGTTCCGACATATTTTGGAGAAGTTTATTTTAAATGGACAACAGCGATGTATGCGAAAGTCTCTCCTGCCCCGTTGAATTTCTCACAAAATTTTTTATATAAAAGTGTTGAAAAATTGCGTTCTACTGATGAACTTGTGGCAAGTATTGTCAATACTAATTCACACAATTTCGACACTTCGGTGTAGGCATCTTCCAGCTCCTTGTCTTTTGAAAATTACATTAGTTCCTTAGCGTTATTTTTTGCGCTAATGTCATCAGATTCGTAAATCACTTTTAGTTCAGATCGCAGTAACACTCGGTCGAAGAACTGGCCATAATGAAGAAGAGATTTCTCGCATCTTCTGGAAAAGTTTTTCCTTTAAATGCAACAAAATTGCAGAGCTCGAGGAATTTAAAATCATTTAAACCGTTAAATCTATAGTTTATTTGTTGCCGAATTTGATCGATTATTTCATAAAAAAGGCGTCTGTATAATGTTTGCACATCTTCCACCTTGTCTGTTCGAAGACGCTTGGTTTGTGGTTCTACATTTAACGTCATCGTTTTCTCCCAAAATAGGTCAAAATCATCTCTTTTTTGGCTTAACATGGACTTAAAATCATCCACTTTTTTTAGGCAAAAAGCAATATCATTTGTTTTAGTTTGTAATATATTAAAAACATTGCCCGAGAATGGAAATATTTCTGAAAATATATTCAACAAACAATTCAAATTAAAATCTCGTTTCAAACAGTCTAAAAACCTCCGTGAACTATTTATTGCTTCTGAGTCCCACGTTTCATTATTTTCTATTATATTCTCAAGTAGTTCAATCAGTGATTCACGATTTTCAGATACTGTTAACACAAGTCTTCCATTATAGTTCCACCTAGTAGGAGCTACTTTGGGCAATCGTTTGTGGACAATGGAGTCCAAAGCTTGTGTACGTTTTGTTGACT
The DNA here is from genome assembly GCA_030620095.1 of Kuschelorhynchus macadamiae. Lineage (NCBI taxonomy): Eukaryota > Metazoa > Arthropoda > Insecta > Coleoptera > Curculionidae > Kuschelorhynchus > Kuschelorhynchus macadamiae. The sequence continues at coordinate 23,506 of JAUTXW010004818.1, forward strand.
TGGAAAAAAAAAGCAGCCATGCCACTTAAAGTAACGTAAAATACTTTACACTCTTTAATGTGATGGATGGGATAAAACTAAATTTAATTTATGAGAAAAATAATGGACAAACACAGCACTTGGGAAAGTTTGTCGAACTTTAGCTTGCAGACCCCCTAATGGTCCTGCCATCACTGCAGCTCCATCATAGCTTTGAGCAACTATTTTTTTCTCTCCATTAATTTCTTTAGTAACGTTATAAACTACGGTATATAATGCATTTGCTGTACGATTTTCGGACACATTCTTAAAACCTAAAAATCGCTCTTGAATACTTCCGTCTGTTTTAACGTAACGTAATACTATAGATAACACTGGTTAACAAGAAATTTGCCACAGAAAAAAAATTACCTGTTTTTGGTGTTTTTTTGTGCGCTGAAACCAAATATATTTTAAGAATTTTTCTATCACCCACAGTTTTTATGTGCCAGTATAAAATATAATACAGGTAGTATATTAAATTATAATACAGGTAGCAGCTCAATATAGTGCACAAATACTTAATTTTGCAGTACACTACCTGTTTTTATTATAAATTTAGCATAATAAAGTTCAGATAAGAGAACATTTTATTATACAGGTAATATAATATAGTCTATGCCGCCGCTGCTGCCGACGACACGTAGCCATTTTATACACCTATGACGGTCAATCAGTCCAACGGCTTAGTCGTTTGTTAGACTTTACCAAGCGCGTTTATCGTGTCTCGTGTGCAATCCGGAATTTAGAACTATTCAGTTGTGTTTTATTTTTGGTGTATACCAAAATACCGTGTTTTCACAAAATGCCTAGAAATTGTGTAAATCACCCAAACAGTTTCTGCTATATCTGCGGTGAGTTAACGTTTAAATTCCAAAAACGTTCATTTACACCTCTGATTAAAAAATGCTACGAACAGTACTTTGGCTGTAAAATAGGAGATCAAGATAAACCTTGGGCCCCCCATATTTGTTGTGTTACTTGTGTTAAAACCCTCACAGCCTGGGCAAAAGGAACTCGTCATATGGCATTTGCTATTCCTATGGTTTGGCGAGAACCTAAAGATCATAGCTCGGATTGTTATTTCTGTTTAACAAATATAACTGGAAAAACATCAAAATCCAAACACACTGTCAAGTATCCAAATTTACCATCGGCAATAAGACCAGTACCTCACAGTGATCAGCTACCTGTACCACAGCCTCCGGAGCATATGATCCTGAGTGATGATGAGTCGGAAGATGTTTTAGAAGTAAACAGGGCTGAAAAAAATTTGCAATCTAATCCGCTATTTGACCCAGGTCATTTTTCAAATGAGCCACGTTTGTTAAGTCAAGGGGATCTGAACGATCTTGTACGAGATTTAAACTTGTCTAAGAAGCAAGCCGAACTTTTAGGTTCTAGGTTAAAGAATTGGAATCTCCTTCAGAAGGAAACTAAAGTTTCGTTTTATCGTAGTCGTCACCAGCAATTCAGTGACTTCTTTTCCATTGAAGATGGGATAGTGTTCTGTCATGATGTTATATCTGTAATGCGGGAACTTGAGCATGAATATAAAACAGATGAGTGGCGATTGTTCATCGATTCGTCCAAAGTCAGCTTGAAGGCGGTTCTACTGCACAATGGAAACAGGTTTCCGTCCGTTCCTTTGGCTCATGCTACCAATATGAAGGAATCATATGACAACATGAAGCTTCTGTTGGACAAAATTAATTATAAAGACTTTAAGTGGGCCATATGTGGTGATTTGAAAGTTGTAGCTTCTTCTACTTGGAATGCAACTTGGTTACACAAAGTATTGTTGTTTCCTTGTGAGTGGGACAGCAGAGACAAGGAAAACCATTACACAAAGAAAGTATGGCCAGAAAGAACATCTTTGATTCCAGGGAATAAGAACATTGTAAATCCTCCCCTTGTAGATCCTAGGAAAATTTTACTACCCCCTTTGCATATTAAGCTTGGCTTATAGAAAAATTTCGTTAAAGGTATGGTTAGAGAGGGCAATGGAATCGCGTACCTAAGAAATAAGTTTCCTAAAATCAGCGAAGCAAACATCAAAGAGGGTATATTTGTAGGAGCCCAAATCAGAGAACTGCTTAAGGATGACAAATTTATTTCAGAACTCAATGCATTTGAAAAAAAAGCATGGCTATCGTTTACCAGGATTTGCACCGATTTTTTGGGAAATTACAAATCAGAAAACTATCAGGAAATTGTCAATGATCTTTTAAATTGCTATCAAAAAATGGGATGTAACATGAGTTTAAAAAATCCATTTTTTGCACTCACACTTGGATTTTTTTCCGAAAAATCTTGGGGCAGTCAGTGACGAGCATGGAGAAAGATTCCATCAGGATATCTCTACTATGGAAAAGCGTTACCAGGGGAAGTGGAGTCCCAGTATGTTGGCAGACTATTGCTGGACACTCAAGAGGGATATACCTGAAGCCAAATACAAGCGAAAATGCCGCATAACTACATTTTGAGGACAATTTTTTATTGTACAACTGACGTTCTTGTATGCTTATTTATGAAAAAAAATATATATATATAGATATCTATATATTTCAAAAATTAAAGGCCTTGTCACTATAAAACTATGCGTGATGGAAAAAATCTGAAAACATAGTTGAATTGAGCGTAAAAAGTTTTATATAGTGTACCTTATTTAGTTCGTGTGGCAAGAAAAAGTTTACTTTTGTTAACCAGTGAATTGGCTAAAATTAGTGATATCAGTTGTTTCGTCCAGAACAATAGCAATGAACCGCGCCTCGCCAATCTCCTGCTTAATTCTTTTTAGAATAATGATTGCAACAGCGGAAATTAAATCACTCTGGATTCGATTCGACGTTCCGCGAAAAACGCTAGACTGCTCTAAATGATTTTTTAAGCAATCATCATATTTAGCCATTAAACTAAGTAAATCTTGAAAATTTCCTCTATTTGAAGAAACCCTTGTTTCGTCATGACCTCTAAATCTCAATTGGTGCTGTCCGAGAAAACAAACAACATCGATAAGTCTTCTTAATATTTGCATATTTTTATCGACTAGTTCATTGTGTTGGCGGTGATTAATTTCCAACTGTTTATTAAGGGCATGTTCAATTCTGGTTTTACTAAATTCTCCAACATTTTCAACGTTATTACCGACAGCCGAAATTATTTGAAGCTTGTCAGCGAAGTTTAATGTTGAAAATCCCTTTATTATTAAGACACACACTTCACATTCACACACACTGTTCTTACTAAATTCTCCAACATTTTCAACTTCCGTATTTGCATTATATAGCCGTTCAAACAAAGAACCTACGCCAACGATAGCTTCCACCCCCACTTAAAGCACGCGACTGAAATGCAAAAATGGCAAACAGCCGGTGGAAAGTTCAATACCCTCTGGCTCGATTCACAGGAAATCAAGCATACAGGACTTGGCTGCAGAGAAGCTAGCGGCCTGCATAGGTTCTATTCGATTTTCTATTGTGGCTGGGTCGGAGCCAAGGCCGCATTTATTATGGGCTTGATAATTAAGATAATATTTTAGCATTTTTAATATAAACTAAATTAATGGTTTCCTATTTCAAGAATTACATTTTAGAAGATGTCTTCTAATTTTTTTAGGGAAGCACTGCTTCCCTTGCTTCCATGGACTGCACGCCCCTGCTGAGACGAATATAATTTAGAATTGACAAACCTGTCTGCAGTTCTAACAGACGGTGCACCATCCATGGTAGGAAAAAATAAAGGGCTCGTGGGTTTGATGAAAAAACAGCAGAAAGATCTTCCTTTGATGCATTACCATTGTATCTTTCATCAACAAAATCTTTGTGCAGTGCAAAATGAAAGGTGATGAAAGTGGTCGTAAAAACTGTGCACTTCATTAAATCACGCGGCCTCAAACACAGAGAATTCCAACATTTTTTACACGAAATTAATGCCGAGTATGGTGATGTGACATATTTCTCTGATGTTCGTTGGCTGAGCAGAGGAAAAATGCTAAAACGCGTTTTTGAACTCAGGAAGGAAATCGTCTCCTTCATGGAAACCAAAGCGAAACCAGTTCCTCAATTTAGTGACCACGACTGGCTGCCCGACTTTGGATTTCTCACGGACATCATGCTGCACCTCAGGGCGTGCAGTCCATGGAAGCAAGGGAAGCGGTGCTTCCCCAAAAAAAAATACAAAAAAGGTCTCTGGAATAAAACTGGTTTTTCCGATTTAAATAATTTCCATAAAGCTGTAAAAACATTATGTCCAAAGTGCATTTGCAGGCCGTCATAAAAGAAAAGGTCTTCGGCAAAACCAGAATTGAACACGCCCTTAATAAACAGTTGGAAATTAGTCACCGCCAACTCAATGAACTAGAAAAATAGGCAAATATTAAGAAGACTTATCGATGTTGTTTGTTTTCTCGGACAGCACGAATTGGGATTTAGAGTTCATGACGAAACAAGGGTTTCTTCAAATAGAGGAAATTTTCAAGATTTACTTAGTTTAATGGCTAAATATGATGATTGCTTAAAAAATCATTTAGACCAGTCTAGCGTTTTTCGCGGAACGTCGAATCGAATCCAGACTGATTTAATTTCCGCTGTTGCAACCATTATTCTAAAAAGAATTAAGCAGGAGATTGGCGAGGCGCGGTTCATTGCTATTGTTCTGGACGAAACATCTGATATCACTAATTTTAGCCAATTATCTATAGTAATACGCTACGTTAAAACAGACGGAAGTATTCAAGAGCGATTTTTAGGTTTTAAGAATGTGTCCGAAAATCGTACAGCAAATGCATTATATACCGCAGTTTATAACGTTACTAAAGAAATTAATGGAGAGAAAAAATTAGTTGCTCAAAGCTATGATGGAGCTGCAGTGATGGCAGGACACTTAGGGGGTCTGCAAGCTAAAGTTCGCGAAACTTTCCCAAGTTCTGTGTTTGTCCATTGTTTTGTTCATAAATTAAATTTAGTTTTATCCCAGTCCATCAATCACATTAAAGAGTGTAAAGTATTTTTCATTACTTTAATTGGCATGTCTGCTTTTTTTCCAAGTCAACAAAACGTACACAAGCTTTGGACTCCATTGTCCACAAACGATTGCCCAAAGTAGCTCCTACTAGGTGGAACTATAACGGAAGACTTGTGTCAACAGTTTCTGAAAATCGTGAATCACTGATTGAACTACTTGAGAATATAATAGAATATAATGAAACGTGAGACTCAGAAGCAATAAATAGTTCACGGAGGTTTTTAGACTGTTTGAAACGAGATTTTAATTTGAATTGTTTGTTGAATATATTTTCAGAAATATTTCCATTCTCGGACAATGTTTTTAATATATTACGAACTAAAACAAATGGATATTGCTTTTTGTCTAAGAAAAGTGGATGATTTTAAGTCCATGTTAAGCCAAAAAAGAGATGATTGACATATTTTGGGAGAAAACGATGACGTTAAATGTAGAGCCCCAAGCCAAGCGTCTTCGAACAGACAAGGTGGGACATGTTCAAACATCATACAGACGCCTCTTTTATGAAATAATCGATCAAATTCAGCAACAAATAAACTATAGATTTAAGGGTTTAAATGATTTTAAATTCATCGAACTCTGCAATTTTAATGCATTTAAAGGAAAAACTTTTCAAGAAGATGCGTTTAAATTTCTTCTTCTTCATTATAATTGTATAGTGTGGTCTCCTTATTATAACTTACATATTAAACGCCTTGAAAACGTACAAAATAAGTTCTGTAAGTTCCTTTTATTTAAGATGCATTTTCCTTACAAAGATATTCCTTATCAAACAAGAACTCTCTTGGTTGATTTGGCCACTTTAGAAAGGAGAAGGCGTAACGCGATGATGTTTTTCCTTTTCCGGATAACTCGTTTTATCTGTTTTATGAAAGACCATACCGTACAAATTATGGCTTTAGAGGAGTAACTGACCGCCTGGTAAAAACCTACAATGATTTCTATACTGTGATATATTCGGCTGTTCCTTTGCAAATTTTAAAAATATTATCTTAAACACTTATTTTTTTTTCTCATTAATTTATTATTGGTATTAACTATGCGGTATCATTTATATATGTTAATGCATTGTACTTGTTTATGCATATTGGTTCATCATCGTCCAGATTTATAGTATATTAATTTTATATGTATATTGACTAACTGAACTGTTTTGTATGTTTTTGTTTTATATTTAGTTTCTGTTCAAATATTTTATGACATGTAATACCATTTGGAGTTTGTTGCTCTGTAGTGTATGATTTGATAAATAAATAAATAAATAAATAAATAAATAAATAAATAAATAAATTATGGCCAGTTCTTCGACCGAGTGTTACTGCGATCTGAACTAAAAGTGATTTACGAAACTGATGACATTAGCGCTAAAAATAACGCTAAGGAACTAATGCAATTTTTAAAAGACAAGGAGCTGGAAGATGCCTACACCGAAGTGTCGAAATTGTGTGAATTAGTATTGACAATACCTGCCACAAGTTCATCTGTAGAACGCAATTTTTCAACACTTAAACGTATAAAAAATTTCGTGAGAAATTCAACGCGGTGAGAGACTTTCGCATACATCGCTGTTGTCCATTGAAAATAAACTTCTTTGACATTGACGAATTTGCAAAAAATGATCGAAGAATCGAATTACATTACAAATAGGTAAATTTCTAAAAGTTGCTTCCCTTTCTAAAACTTGACCGCCCGCCCTTGGTGTACCTCAATGACTTGAACACCAAACTACAAAGAAAAGAAAATCTCATCAACAACCTACTTGACACTGTGAAGGCATTTGATTTTGAACTAGATTTATGGAAAAATAAGTTTACGCACTTTCCTAAACTTACTCAAAAAAGAGTTCCAATCCAGGTTTTCTGACTTCACAGTTAGTAAAAACAGCATTTTCAAGAAAAAAAATATATACTCTCTGAAACTTATTTTTTATTAATTCTGACAACTTAGCAGCTATATTAAATACAAATTTAAAATCCTAAGTTCACCCCTTTGCGAATGCAGTGGCGTAACAAAAAATATTCATTTTTTTCTGAAAATACATTGAAAAAAAATGAAAAAATGAATAGCGTGTTAGTATTATTTACATTTTTGGATCCTCTATACAGTAGTTTATGAATATTTTATGAATAAAGTTATATAAGTAAAATTTAAATAAGTAACAATAATTAACTACAAGTTATTAAATATGTTTAGCATTGTACGAACAAATACAGCGTAATAAATTTTGTGGATAGTTTTCGGATTGAATATTAAGATTGTAATTTTTTGCATGTAGTTTATCGGAATGGTGGGATTGTTCTGAAGCCTGCTCAGAAAAAAACCTAAAGCAATATTTGTCATTTTGATAAAATCAGGAACATGATGAATAACCGCGTGTATCTTGGGACTGTATGTTATTTTTGCTATTTGAAGTTCTTCTTTAAATTCGTTTATATAAATTTCGTAGTTGGCATCCAGACTACAGCCAAAGCAACTTGAAACCACTTTGTTAAAGGCTGTCAATACCGTCGTATATCTGTTTCCTAAAAAAGAAATGAAATTCATAACAAAAACAAAATAGGTATAACCATACGATATGACGAAATATTATTACCTTATACCTGGGCATATACTATTTAGCAGATCCACCTTCTTAAGCAGTTTTCTAGCATTATTTCGGTTGAGTTTTTGATAATGATCGAGTTTAACCCCTGCTCTTTTGATCCATTCGTCAGCAGCTTCAGGAACATCTCGTTTCAAAAAATCGAATATCCTTTGCACAACACCCATAAGTAAATGCAATTCTGGAGGGGGAATATATTTTATGATTGGGGTATGCTCACATCCGGTAATCAATGGAATATTAATACAGTTTTCTAAAAAATAGGACATTCATGAAATAATTAATAGGCTCTCTTTAGCATTGATAGCTTACTAAAATCTTTGACTTTGTCAAGTCTCCCACCAGTGTTCTTCCATAAGATATTTTGTTCGGAAATGTTGTGAATCGTTCTTAATTGCCCTTTACCTTCCAAATCTTATAAAATACATCGCAACATGGACAGGGATGTGAAGAAGAATTCGCCCTGAAGTCCCAGCAGCATCATGATTAATTTTAGATCAGCAGCAAACGTGTATTCACAAAGTCCGCAAAGTGAATTCAAATTGATAGTTTTAAATATTAATTCAATATTACTGTAGGAGCTCGATCATCTTTGGTCTAATCCATTAATCATAAGTTTGTGATACCACCACTTTTATGTTTATGGTCTACTTCAGTGTTATCATATGGCAACAAATTCAAGCATACTTTTAGAGAATCACCTCCGCTATCAATTCCAATTTTTACATGAGAAGAGTCCCCAACATTTCTTTCATAAGCAGTCAACTGCGGCAAATTGTTGCAATATACGAAAGGAGCAGAAGAAAATTCATTTTTTCCAATCGTTACATCATTCAGCATTTCAAAATCAAAGTATTCGTCAAGTTTATGAGATAATTTCTTAATATTAGGAAGAACATTTGGTTCAACCAGTTTTTTACCTGCACTTCGCAAGTGATCGCTTATTTTTCTCATTGAATTAAATGATAAATTGCAATCTTTCTGTATATTTTGAAAAACATTTAGAGTTACCTTTTGCTGATCTGGTGTCCCATTTTGACGCTTGATACCTATTTTCATACCAACACCTTTACCTTTGTTTAGCACCAATGAAGAGCTGCACTGAACTGATTCCTCTTTTTGAATCCACTTGCGAGTCTGACCGTGTTCACCACTCTTGTAGTTGTTGTACAAGTATGTTTTTCTACAACCGTCCTTAAAATCCTATTTTACACACTGATTGCCGTAGCTAAAGCTTGTTTTCAAGCACCGATGCGTGAAATACAATGCTTTCCCTAAAGGATTTACTTCACGCACCGGCTCAATAAGAAATGCATGGGCCGCCATTAATTTTAGGCACCGGGCCCGCACTGGTAATAATTTTATTAGGCGGCCGTGCCTCGCAATTTGTATCGTTGTCATGGTAACGAGTTGTCAAATTGCCAATGCAAACAGTTTAAAATAGACACTTTAAGTTCGAATAGTAATTTGAACAGTTTATTATTTTAAGTTATAATAAGCAATAATTATGGACTCTGATATATAAATGTGTAATCCATCAGATATTACGGAAGCAGCGAAAACAGCTAGTAATTCTCTGTTACCTCAAAGGAAATTTATGAAAACACGTACAATAAATTTATGACCTGGCGCAGTAAGAACAATATTAAAACCTTTTCTGAAAATGTTTTACTCGCATATTTATCAGAATTGTCAAAAAATGTGAAATCATCAACACTATGGAGTCATTATTCAATGCTAAAAAGTACTATTAGCATTAAAAATAACATTGACATTGGTAAATATCCAAAAGTTCATGCATTTTTAAAACGGAAGAATGAAGGATATATTCCACAAAAATCTCGAATATTGGAGAAAGAACAAATTTTCAAGTTCATAAATAAGGCTCCTGACGAAGTTTTTTTTATTAACCAAAGTGATATTAATATTTGGGATTGCTGGTGCTCTAAGAAGAAGCGAAATTTATAAGCTAAAAATGTGCGATATTCAAGATTTAGGAAGTGTTCTTGTTGTATCCGTCCCTGATACAAAAACCAAAATAACAAGAAAATTTACCATTACCGAGCATTTAGAATTATACAGAAAATATGCCGCCCTTCGTCCCCAAAATTATCAAGAAAACAAATTCTTCATCAAGTATCAAGGAGGAAAATGTACTCGCCAAGTCGTCGGGATAAACAAATTTGGAAAATTGCCTAGTGAAATAGCAAAATTTTTAAAACTACCACATCCAGAAAAATATACAGGCCATTGTTTCAGACGATCATCTGCTTCCTTGCTAGTTGAAACCGGTGCAGATTTACTAATGTTAAAACAACACGGCGGTTGGAAATCTTCAACGGTAGCTGAGGGTTACGTAGAAAATTCCCTTAACAAGAAAAATGATATTTCAAATAGACTTTTGTCATTATTAACAAATCATCATCAAAGGAGGCTACAGAAGTTAAATTTAGTAATCTAACAAATTGCAACATTACTATTAATAATTACAATAATTATAAAGAAGAAAATTAAATAATTTAACTATAATTTCTATTAAAAAGTTACAATTATTATAAAGTAGAAAATTAAATAATTTAACTATAAGTTCTATTAAAAAGTTACAATTATTATAAAACAGAAAATTAAATAAATAGTTCATTAGTTTAATTTGTATTATATAAAGGAGAAAATTAAATAGTTTAATTTTATTTCGTACTTGTATTATTTACGGTTGTAGAAAAAGTATAGTGTGCAATACGTGCGTGAAGACTTTTATACCCTTGTGTGATATTGTGGCCCGAGCCGAAGGCGAGTTAACTTTTATACACTCGTGTATAAAAGTTAACTTCACGCACTTGTTACACAATATACTATTTAAACCCTTTTGTAATTTAGAATTACACAAACTACACAACTTGATAGATTTTGGCTTGATAACATCGGCATCATTGTTTATGGCTGGTCTACCCACTTTACGTTTTTGGATAATACATTTTAAAGGCAGGTTTTGTCTGGGGTTAGATCGAGCAACTTCACAGATTGGACAGCTACACTTTTTTTCATTTCGCTTAAGTCTGATTTTGAGAGTTTCATAATCCACCACTTGGGTTAAAGTGTGCTTCTTTATTTTGATGTAGCAACTACCGCATAAAACTAGTGGAGTACACTCGCTAGTCTTGTCGAAATGAGGAAACATATTTTTAATTAATTGTTCTACTTTACTCGATATTTTGAAATGCTTTATAGCTTTGTTAAAACAACAGTAGCAAACCACTAAACGTGACTCTTCATGAGACCTTCTATCGAGGGGCATTTTTTAAGGTTTTACACACACAAGAACGGTCAAATTTTAGCAATACACTCGAAAAAAAAACGCGGAATGGCGAAAGCCACCAATGTTTACGCCGCTGTGTTTTAAAAGGAGCAAGCTTAGGATTTTATATTTTTGTTTATCATATCGACAACATAGCTAGTAGTAATAAAAATTATGTTTATATAACTTTATTCATAAAATATTCATAAACTACTGTATAGAGGATCCAAAAATGTAAATAATACTAACACGCTATTCATTTTTTCATTTTTTTTTCAATCTATTTTCAGAAAAAAATAAATATTTTTTGTTACGCCACTGCATTCGCAAAGGGGTGAACTTAGGATTTTAAATTTGTATTTAATATAGCTGCTAAGTTGTCAGAATTAATAAAAAATAAGTTTCAGAGAGTATATATTTTTTTTCTTGAAAATGCTGTTTTTACTAACTGTGTTCAGAGATAATGAAAATTACATCAATCTCTACCATTCAGTGTATCCGTTGAAAACATGCCAGAACATCGTCATATGTAGCTTATCGATTTGCAGTGTAATTTGGAACTGAAAGACAAGTTTGACATGGTCTTCTTGATTTTTATTTAAAACATGTCAATCAAAACTCTTGTCCTGAAATCCGGAGCACATATGTGTGCGAACAGCTGTTTTCTCGTATGAAGAATGTGAAGTCTAAAACAAGGTCGAGAGTTAGAGACGCACATCTGGAAGGAAATTTGCTGGTTGCAACTACAAAAATAAAAGCAAATATATACACACTTGTCAAAAATCGCATTGATTGATGGACCTTTGTAACAAATAAAGATTATTACACTTTGAAAATGTATGTTTTTTATTTTATTGACACGGTGGTAAAGTGACGTGGACCATTATGGCCCTTCGGAGGATGTGAAAAAAGTGTTGGCTCTTGCAGTAAAAAAGGTTGAAGACCCTTGCCTTAGGCAAATGGATTCTAAGGTCGTGGCGCCGCATAAACATTATTACATAAATCTAACATAAAAATAGGAACAATAAAAAAATATGAGGCTCTTTTACTTTAATTATTTAACTTTTATTTAACACAACACTGTATTTTAGAGTAATAACGCCACGTGTCATTTTTGATGACTGATTTTTTGATCAACGGGTCATGCTCTTCGACACGGTGCACAACACTAAGCGATAACGATTATTCGCTCTGCCCGGGCTTCCTTTACATATTTTTTGAAGAGTAACGTTTAAAAATCGATCGTGTTGAACCATTTAGATTCAGGGTTGCTTGGGTTATGTAATACTTGACTTGACATTGAAAACTATTTTGTTAATTACGTATTAAACGATTAAATTCGAGATTTAAAATACGACGTCAAATTCTACTCGGAAAAACATGACGAACAAGTAGCATTAAATTTAGACGAAATTGAAAGGTTAAAAAGGGAAAATTCTAAAATAAATACCGAACTTCGACGACTGAATAGTCAGTCTGAAATGACAGACAAAGAAAACAGGAAAAACAATGTTGTTATTTGTTGGAATCAAAAGTACACCAAATGAAAATCAGAATAAACGTAAAGAAGTGATTAAAAGAGCACAAAGTGTATTAAGCTATGTAGACCCTAACCTACCCTTAAATAAAGTACAGGTTAGAATAATAAATCCTACAAAAGAAAACCCTCCAATTCTGGTTTCTTTTGAAAATCACGAACAAAAACAGACTTTCCTATCTAAAAGAAAAGATTTCAAGTAACAAATGTAACCTTCTGTTGTATATGGTGGCACCTATAGCTCATATGGTAAATAGCATTTTTACTGCTGGCATATTCCCCAGAGCCTTTAAAAATGCAATTGTTAGTCCACTTTACAAATCAGGTGATAAAAACTTAACTGGCAACTATAGACCAATTGCACTTATTAGTACTTTAAGTAAATTAAACGAAAAGTGTATAAAGGCAAGCCTGTGGGGATTTTTGAATAAATATATATCAGAAAATCAACAAGGTTTTAAAAAAGGATGTAGCATGGAAACTGCTATTTCCCAAGTAACAGATTATATCACCAAGAGCATCAATGAAGGTCTTAAACCACTTGCCATATTTCTAGATCTATCCAAGGCTTTTGACACTGTGGAGCACCAAATTCTATTAGAGAAGCTGGAATTATTTGGTATAAGAGGTAGAGCACATGATTTGTTTAGATCGTATTTATCTGATAGAACGCAGAAGGTAAAAATAGGAAACTGCTTAGGTGATTCACTCTCGGTAGAGATTGGTGTTCCATAGGGTACAGTTTTGGGACCGCTTTTATTTTTATTGTACATAAACAGTTTAACTAATATAAGTAGTGATAAAATTCTGTGTTATGCAGACGATACCGTAATTTTGGTAAGGGGCAGAAACTGGGATGAAGTCACAAAAAAAGCAGAACAAACTATGCAAAAAGCCAAATATTGGTTAGATAGTAATTTATTAACACTTAATGTAGACAAGTCCCGTTTTTTGATTTTTGCTATGACAAAACGTGGTCTGCCAGAAAATTTAAAAATAAAAATTCACCTTTCAGTCTGTAATAATATGGGGAGTTGTAACTGTAAGGAAAACATTACACAGGAAGATAACCTTAAATATTTAGGAGTATACTTTGATCAGTCTCTAACGTGGCAAGAGCACGATCAAATGAAATGTATTAACACTTTTTTGAATAAAGTACATTTCAAACTTATATGTTACATTAAAGGTACGAAACGCCCGCCCACGTTCCCTGTATATAGCGCACCATCCTGTATCCTCTCTGTGCGAAAAATCGACCGGGACTGGCCCTGGGGCGCTTCTTATTCCGCTCCCAACAAAAACAATAAATATCGGAAACAGGGCCGCCGGGGGCCCTTCATTCTCGTAAAATATATATAGGCCATCAGCACAGCGCTGGGGCCGCACCCCCCCTCGCCCGTAATGTCTAAGCGGATTGCCTCGGGGCCGTTTCATTTTCACGTGCCCGCGGGCGCTTCAAAGTGTCGATCGCCTCTTACCGGGCGCACTAGTCGGAGTACAAGCGTACAGCGTATCGTGGAATTCATTTGGTGGTCTCTTTAGGTAACAATTACAATGACACTGAAAATGCAACACCCATTAAACGCACAAATATTACTTCCCTTGTACATGAAGTACTATGTTGGAATCAACTGGTAACATTTTGGTCCGAATCCAGATGGCGGAACAAAATGGCGGCTTAATAAAACATTTAAAAATTCAATCTGAAAAAAGTGCTTAATGGTTTGATTTCAAATTGTGTGCCATAACTAATTGTGGTTGAGGGATCAACCAGTAAAATTGTGGTATGATTCAAGATAGCCGAACAAAATGGCGGCCAAATAAGATGTTTGTAATTGTGAAAAAATCACCCTCTCAGGTTATACACATCTTCACGTTTTAACGTTCCTTGATGCCAAAAAACATGTTTTATCAATTCCGTCAGTCTGTCTGTCAGTTCGCGGCATACCTTAGAGTCTACTTACCTAAATGACTTAAAATTTTGGAAAAAAATTTAAGGCTCATATGGGATGACCTGGTAATATTTTGGTAAAAATTCAATATGGCGAAACAAAATGGTGGGCTAGCGAAATGTTAAAACAATATTATGAAAAACTGCCAATTTGTTTCAACTTGTAAAATTTTTGTACGAATCCAAGATGGCGGAAACAAATGGCAGTATAACAAAATATTTAAAAATTCGTCCTGAAAAAACTACTCAATAGATTGGTTTCAAATTGTGTGCTATAACCAATTGTGGTATAGGGATCAACTAGTAACTGTAAATAATTACGAAATTGTAGTGGCGGATTCATGGTTTAAAACTATTTTTTGGGTTTTTCCGCCTTAGAAAACTGAAAAAAAAATAAATAAAAAATAAAATATAGTTACCCTATAAATTGAATAGATAGTCTTGAGTTCTGGGTCCACTACGAAGGTACCCGAGGAACGACACTGAAAAATGCCTGCTTTCTGAACGTTTCGAGGGAAAGTCTACCCCCGTCTTCAGCAAACCTACAAATAAAATACTAAAAGCAGAATATGTCTTATGTTTCGTATAAGAAATATAACTAGAATGGCTAATCTCTGACAAAATGTGTTACTAATTCAAGATCGAAAAACAAAATGGCGGCCTAATAAAATGTTTGTAATCTCAGGTTTTACATATCTTTACGTTTTAGCGTCGCTAGATGCCAAAAAACATATTTTTATCAATTACGTCAGTCCGTTTGTCTGTCTGTCTTTCAGTTCACGGCATAACTTGAAAACTATTTGCCCGATTGACTTCAAATTTTGACCAAAAATTAAGAGTCCTATGGGGATGACCTGGTAATATTTTAGTAAAAATCCAATATGGCGGAACAATGTTAGAAACATTTTGTTAGATTTGTGTCTCATTTGGAGTTAAGCTCCTGTAAAAAAAGAAAAGTTTTTTTTAAATTGTCGACGTTTCGCAACTTTATTGTTGCACCCTCAGGACACATTTATAGATGCTATATCCTGCATGAAACCCATAATATAAGTCTATGCCGTTGCTCCGTAGATATTAAGTTTCTAAATGGTTTTCGTTAACGATTCTCTTGTTGTTAGAGTGGTGTATTATTTGGGGTTTGGATCCAGTAAAAAACAAAAAAGTTTTGTAAATAGCCAACGTTTCGCAATTTTATTGTTGTATCTTCAGGATATTTATATATACAGTGTGTCCAAGATAAGGATGCACAGCATGGGGATTTCGGAAACGGTAAGAGATATAGTGTCGGTTAAATTAGACAAAATTTGCTTATTTTGATGCACAAGAAAATCCCGTTTTACAAATTTGAAAATTCTAAGCGGTTCCGGAAATATCCGAGAAAAACCGAAATACTGCGATTTCGTTTTAATTTTTTTTAAGCTATTTGAAAAGATATGAAAAAACCGAAAACACTTTTTCATTCTCACTTTTTAAACTGTACAAGGTGACGCTAACAAATTTTTATTACAACGTTTCGTTTCAATGGAACCACCATCAACTTTGATTTTTCTTATGGGACGGAAAAAAATACACCCAGTATTAGATTGCGCTTTCCATTGCGAATTCAACGATGTACTACACAATATGGTTACTTATGTTTTATCCAGAAAAATGGCTTTTTAATACATTTCTAGCATTTTATTATAGTAGGTCATGAAATCCTAACGATAAAAGGAAAAAAACAGTTGACAAGTTGGAATGAATGTATTTATTTATTTAACAAATTTTCAAACAAGTAAATGTTTGTATTGTTATTGTTGTCGTTTTTAATTTATTTTGTTCTACAATGGATGGAGGTAATTTTACAAACGTAGAAAAATGTGATATGCTATCTTGCTACATTTTATGCCAAAGAAATTGTGTAGGAGCCAAGCGCATGTATTCTAACAAATACCCGGAGCGGAGACAACCCAACAAATGTATTTTTCGGCGTTTGCTATTTAATCTAAAAGAATATGGATCATTTAAAAAGCCTGTATTATCCCGACAAAAACCTTGCAATGAAGAAAACCAATATCTTCTACAATCTGTTATTGAAAAACTACAAACTTCCACCAGAGAAATTGAAGGCCAGACGGGGGTAGCTAAATCTACAGCGCAATTTATTTTAAGGAAACATCAATTTAAGCCTTACAAATTCCGAATATGTCAAGGATTAAAACCGGGTGACGATGAACGACGTAGACATTTTTGTGAGTGGTATACCAGGATGTGTAGACAGTCTTAATTTTCCTTATAAAGTGATTTGGTCTGATGAAAGCATGATAACCAATAACGGTATTCTAACAGGCGCAATACCCACTATTGGTCAAAACGAAATCCACGTGTAATTAGACCAGACATCAAGATCGCTTGGATTTAATATTTGGTGTGGGATTTTTGGTAGCAAGATTATAATAATTCATTAACTTCCGAGCGGTACCTTGAGATCCTGAGGCACGATTTAGAAGATGCATTAGATAATTTACCGTTAGGCGCTGTACACGGCTGTCGGTTTCAACAAGATGGTGCTCCAGCCCATAACTCCATAGAACTTCGCCAATATTTAGCTGAACGGTTTGAAGGAAGATACATTGGGACTTACAGTGAAACACCTTGGCCTCCAAGATCCAAAGACCTAACTCCATTGGACTTTATCTTGTGGGGCTACATAAAAAATGAGGTATTTAAGGAATGTTTTGACAACGAGGAACAATTATATCAATCAGTACGAGCAGCATTTAATACAATTACTCCTGAAATGTTAAGTCATATTTTGGAGCCTACCGTGAGACGAGCGTACTTCTGTTTAGAAAATGGAGGTAATCTGTTTGAACATTTGTTATAGTTAGTAAATAAATAAATACATTCATTCGAACTTGTCAACCGCTTTTTTTTCCTTTTATCGTTAAAATGCTAGAAATGTATTAAAAAACCATTTTTCTGGATAAAAACATAAGTAATCATATTGTGCTCTACATCGTTGAATTCTCAATGAAAAGCGCAATCTAATACTGGGTGTACTTTTTTCCGTCCCATAAGACAAATCAAAGTTGATGGTGATTCCATTGAAACGAAACGTTGTAATAAAAATTTGTTAAAGTCACCTTGTACAGTTTAAAAAATGAGAATGAAAAAGTGTCTTCCGTTTTTTCATATCTTTTCCAATAGCTTCGAAAAAAAAGTAAAACGAATCGCAATATTTCGGATCTCGGATATTTCCGGAACGGTTTAGAATTTTCAAATTTGTAAAACGGGATTTTGTTGGGCATCAAAATACGCAACTTTTGTCTAATTTAACCGACACTATATCTTTTACCGTTTCCGAGATCCCCATATTGTGCATCCTTATCTTGGTCACACTGTATATATATATATATATATATATATATATATATATATATATATATATATATATATATATATATATAAACTAATTCAGGGATAGGGTCCAAAGATTCTAAAATCATGGACCATTATACCAATAAGCCTTTAAGCGTTTTCCATAATCTTTACCGGCAGAATTGTGTCCGAATGGCCAAAGTATCTTTTTATTTTTTTGAATTGTCGACGTTTCGCAATTTTATGGCAACAAAGTGGCGGCCAAGTATTTTTTTAAAAAAACAACGTAAAAAATTCTTATTCAAGTGACTTTTTTGCAGGAAAATTAAATGTGAAAATGGTATAAACAACATGAAGTAACAAAATGGCGGTCGGTCGATGTAAAAACTACTTATTGAATTTATTTTAAATTATGCCCAAAAGTCAAGTGTGGCATAGGTAGAAAGAAACTGGTAAAATATTGGTAGGAATCCAATATGATGGAACAAAATGGCGCCCAATAAAAGTGTATGGAAAGACAGTATATACTGTGACTATGTACTGAACTAAATTGGGTCAGACTTCACTATTCCTAACACATCAAAAAAAATCAAAACGAGGGAAATTCCGGTTAAAGGAAATTTACCGATTTTTCTTTATTGCTGTTAAGGAGTTAAGAAATAATCCACTTTAAATGGCCACTTTCTTAAACTCCTCACTTTCATCTATCCAGACTCCCGCGACAGTTCTTCGAGTATTTTTACTACGTAAAATGGAAAAATATATACGAAAAAAATCGGTAAATTCACCTTTACCCACACCTTCCCTCGTATAGAATTTATTTGGTAATATAACCCTCTCGTATATAACAAATCAAAACAATTGTTAAAACTCAGATTCCACTAAAAATTTAACAATACTTGCACCTACACAATGTAAAAAATAATTTAAACACAAACCATTTTGTTTCCAAATTATAGTTCAATTTTAAGAAACTGTACGGTAGTTTACATAATGGAATTAGTACGCTAAATATTTAGCTGTTGTTCGAAAAAGCGTGTTTCCCGAAATTTCCGAACCGAGATTGACCAGCTCTTGGACTAAAAGCGTTGCGACCCACCTGCATAACGCTGGCTTGTGTGGCGAAACCCTTGGATCGGGATTTGCATAATGAGCTCAGACATTGTTTCTTCGGGGTATACGCCACAGCCAAAGCAAAGATATAGGTCTTACGTCTCTTATACTCTTCTTATGCGTTTCGTAACGAGATTTCTCTGCACAGATATTAAACCACTCGGATATCCCTATCCGACTAATTTTTAACCATTCTTACGTGTTTTCGTGTTTAAGGTCCGTAATTTTCTATTAATTTCTTTTATCGCCGTTACCTAATTTAAC
Source organism: Kuschelorhynchus macadamiae (assembly GCA_030620095.1). Taxonomy (NCBI): domain Eukaryota; kingdom Metazoa; phylum Arthropoda; class Insecta; order Coleoptera; family Curculionidae; genus Kuschelorhynchus; species Kuschelorhynchus macadamiae. Next base: position 42,674 of record JAUTXW010004818.1, read on the forward strand.
GTTTTACTAGACGTTAGGATATCATTTCTTAGAACGACCTTTATTCATAAATATTAAGGACATTATAGCGAAACATGATTAATAACGAATCCAACTAATTAAATTCTTTTTCTGAGAGTTTTTAAACACGACTTGAAACTTCAAGTTACCAGGCTAAAAAGTCACTTACAACCAGGGGCGTACAGTCCATGGAGCCAAGGGAAGCAGTGCTTCCCCAAAAAAAATTACAAAACATCTTCTAAAATGTAATTTTTGAAATAGGAAACCATTAATTTAGTTTATATTAAAAATGCTAAAATATTATCTTAATTATCAAGCCCATAATAAATGCGGCCTTGACTCCGACCCAGCCACAATAGAATATCGAATAGAACCTATGCGGGCCGCTAGCTTCTCTGCAGCCAAGTCCTGTATGCTTGATTTTCTGTGAATCGAGCCAGAGGTTATTGAACTTTCCACCGACTGTTTGCAATTTCTGCATTTCAGTCCCGTGCTTTAAGTGGGTTCGGAAGCTATCGTTGGAGTAGGGTTCTTTGTTTGAACGTCTATCCGTGTGTTGTGTGATACGTACGTCGAGTCGTGCATGGTGCGATATGGAAGACAATAATACGGACGTGGATATGCGAATACCGTCAACTTCGGCTGTCAGTAATAACATTAAAAATGTTGGAGAATTTAGTAAGAAGAGTGTGTGTGAATGTGTGGTGTGTGCCTTACTAATAAAGGGATTTTCAACATTAAAATTCGCTGACAAGCTTCAAATAATTTAAAAAACTTTAATCATAAAAATGAAAAACTGTATTAGATATTTTTATCAAGAAACACAATACGAACAATTTAAATTTCACTTTTTGAAAATGAAAAAGGTCGCTGGAATAAAACTGGTTTTTCCGATTTAAACAATTTCCATAAAGCTGTAAAAAGACACATTATGTCCAAAGCGCATTTGCAGGCCGTCATAAAAGAAAAACTCTTCGACAAAACCAGAATTGAACACGCCCTTAATAAACAGTTGGAAATTAGTCACCGCCAACACAATGAACTAGTCGATAAAAATAGGCAAATATTAAGAAGACTTATCGATGTTGTTTGTTTTCTCGGACAGCACGAATTGGGATTTAGAGGTCATGACGAAAGAAGGGTTTCTTTAAATAGAGGAAATTTTCAAGATTTACTTAGTTTAATGGCTAAATATGATGATTGCTTAAAAAATCATTTAGAGCAGTCTAGCGTTTTTCGCGGAACCTCGAATCGAATCCAGAATGATTTAATTTCCGCTGTTGCAACCATTATTCTAAAAAGAATTAAGCAGGAGATTGGCGAGGCGCGGTTCATTGCTATTGTTCTGGACGAAACAACTGATATCACTAATTTGAGCCAATTATCTATAGTAATACGCTACGTTAAAACAGACGGAAGAAATCAAGAGCGATTTTTAGGTTTTAAAAATGTGTCCGAAAATCGTACAGCAGATGCATTATATACCGTAATTTATAACGTTACTAAAGAAATTAAAGGAGAGAAAAAATTAGTTGTTCAAAGCTATGATGGAGCTGCAGTGATGGCAGGACAATTAGGGGGTCTGCAAGCTAAAGTTCGAGAAACTTTCCCAAGGGCTGTGTTTGTCCATTGTTTTGCTCATAAATTAAATTTAGTTTTATCCCAGTCTATCAATCACATTGAAGAGTGTAAAGTATTTTTGGTTACTTTAAGTGGCATGACTGCTTTTTTTTCCAAGTCAACAAAACGTACCCAAGCTTTGGACTCCATTGTCCACAAACGATTGCCCAAAGTAGCTCCTACTAGGTGGAACTATAATGGAAGACTTGTGTTAACAGTATCTGAAAATCGTGAATCACTGATTGAACTATTTGAGAAAATAATAGAAAATATTGAAACTTGGGATTCAGAAGCGATAAACAGTTCCAGGGGGTTTTTGGACTGTTTGAAACGAGATTTTAATTTTAATTATTTGTTGAACATTTCCATTCTCGGACAATGTTTTTAACATATTACAAACTAAAACAAATGATATTGCTTTTGCCTAAAAAAAGTGGATGATTTTAAGTCCATGTTAAGCCAAAAAAGAGATGACTTTGACCTATTTTGGGAGAAAACGATGACGTTAAATGTAGAGCCACAAGCCGAGCGTCTTCGAACAGACAAGGTGGGAGATGTTGAAACATCATACAGACGCCTCTTTTATGAAATAATCGATCAAATTCAGCAACAAATAAACTATAGATTTAACGGTTTAAATGTTTTTAAATTCCTCGAGCTCTGCAATTTTGATGCATTTAAAGGAAAAACTTTTCCAGAAGATGCGTTTAAATCTCTTCTTCTTCATTATGGCCAGTTCTTCGACCGAGTGTTATTGCGATCTGAACTAAAAGTGATTTACGAAACTGATGACATTAGCGCAAAAAATAACGCTAAGGAACTAATGCAATTTTTAAAAGACAAGGAGCTGGAAGATGCCTACACCGAAGTGTCGAAATTGTGTGAATTAGTATTAACAATACCTGCCACAAGTTCATCAATAGAACACAATTTTTCAACACTTAAACGTATAAAAAATTTCGTGAGAAATTCAACGGGGCAGGAGAGACTTTCGCATACAGCGCTGTTGTCCATTGAAAATAAACTTCTCCAAAATAAGTCGGAGCATCGACGTTTTTTATGATGACGTCATTGACGAATTTGCAAAAAGTGATCGAAGAATCGAATTACATTACAAATAGGTAAGTTTCTAAAAATTGCTTCCCTTTCTTAAAATTTCACCGCACGCCCCTGCTTACAACATTGTGTTTCCCTTAACAACAATACCATGTATCCAATTTTTTCTGAAATAAAATCTATTTGCAATTTTACATTAAAACCATTCTTACTATCTTCCAAAAACAGAAAAAGCTCTACATTACCATAATAATTGTAACTCACGCTTACAGTGACGCTGATCTTGAATATGTGAAATAAAAATTTAAAAAAAAGTGACCTCGATTTCAAAAAAATTGCACTAAAATGTGAAAATTCCAACTTGAAAATTTTACTCCGGGAAGTCGACGACAAACTAATAAAGACACTGAGACATAATACATGATTATATTTTTGTGATTAAATAGTTAATAAGTTTAACGCCGACTTCACTGAGTAAAATGTTCAAGGTGGAATAAAATATTATCACGTTGTAGTACATTTTTTTGAAGTCGGTTTCTTTTTTTTTATAAAAAAAATATTTCATCCTTTTAGTTTTATCTATACGAGATCCATTATAAAATCAAGTTTAACAAATGCGTAATATTTTTTCCTGATATAATGGTGAGACGCGAAAGTAGAATATTAAAAAACTTCTTGCAATATATTTTGGCGAAAAAAACAAAATGGCGCCATTCCACCGTTTTTTAATGTTCTCGCTATGGGAGCATCCCGGCAATCTCCTAAAAATTTTATCTAAATTGGTCAAACCAACGCGGAGTAATCGATGTATAAACAAAAAAAAAAAGAAAATGGCAGCCATTCTGCTAAAAAATATACATAAGGTCAAACTAGTAACCTTCTTTTTTGAAGTAGGCAGGGGCGTGCGGTGAACTTTTAAGAAAAAGAAGCAATTTTTAGAAACTTACCTATTTGTAGTGTAATTCGATTCTTCGATCACTTTTTGCAAATTCGTCAATGACGTCATAATAAAAACGTCGATGCCCCGACATATTTTGGAGAAGTTTATTTTCAATGGACAACAGCGATGTATGCGAAAGTCTCTCCTGCATCGTTGAATTTCTCACGAAATTTTTTATACGTTTAAGTGTTGAATTCTACTGATGAACTTGTGGCAGGTAATGTCAATACTAATTCACACAATTTCGACACTTCGGTGTAGGCATCTTCCAGCTCCTTGTCTTTTAAAAATTGCATTAGTTCCCTAGCGTTATTTTTTGGGCTAATGTCATCAGTTTCGTAAATCACTTTTAGTTCAGATCGCAGTAACACTCGGTCGAAGAACTGGCCATAATGAAGAACAAGAGATTTAAATGCATTTTTTGGAAAAGTTTTTCCTTTAAATGCATCAAAATTGCAGAGCTCGAGGAATTTAAAATCATTTAAACCATTAAATCTATAGTTTATTTGTTGCTGAATTTGATCGATTACTTCATAAAAGAGGCGTCTGTATGATGTTTGAACATCTCCCACCATGTCTGTTCGAAGACTCTTGGTTTGTGGCTCTACATTTAACGTCATCGTTTTCTCCCAAAATAGGTCAAAGTCATATCTTTTTTGGCTTAACATGGACTTAAAATCATCCACTTTTTTTAGGCAAAACGCAATATCATTTGTTTTCGTTCGTAATATATTAAAAACATTGTCCGAGAATGGAAATATTTCTGAAAATATGTTAAAATAATTAAAATTAAAATCTCGTTTTAAACAGTCCAAAAACCCCCTCGAACTATTTATTGCTTCCCAGTCCCACGTTTCATTAATTTCTATTTTATTATCAAATAGTTCAATTAGTGACTCACGATTTTCAGATAATGTTAACACAAGTCTTCCGTTATAGTTCCACCTAGTAGGAGCTACTTTGGGCAATCGTTTGTGGACAATGGAGTCCAAAGCTTGCGTACGTTTTGTTGACTTGGAAGAAAAAGTAGCCATGTCACTTAAAGTAACGAAAAATATATTACACTCTTTAATGTGATTGATGGACTGGGATAAAACTAAATTTAATTTATGAGCAAAACAATGGACAAACACAGCACTTGGGAAAGTTTCTCGAACTTCAGCTTGCAGACCCCCTAATTGTCCTGCTATCACTGCAGCTCCATCATAGCTTTGAGCAACTATTTTTTTCTCTCCATTAATTTCTTTAGTAACGTTATGAACTACGGTATATAATGCATCTGCTGTAAGATTTTCGGACACATTCTTAAAACCTCAATTATTTTGCCCAGGACAATAGCAATGAACCGCGCCTCGCCAATCTCCAGCTTAATTCTTTTTAGAATAATGGTTGCAACAGCGGAAATTAAATCATTATGGATTCGATTCGACGTTCAGCGAAAAACGCTAGACTGCTCTAAATGATTTTTTAAGCAATCATTATATTTAGCCATTAAACTAAGTAAATCTTGAAAATTTCCTCTATTTAAAGGAACCCTTGTTTCGTCATGACCTCTAAATCCCAATTCGTGCTGTCCGAGAAAACAAACAACATCGATATGTCTTCTTAATATTTGCTTATTTTTATCGACTAGTAGTTCATTGTGTTGGCGGTGACTAATTTTCAACTGTTTATTAAGGGCGTGTTCAATTCTGGTTTTGCCGAAAACTTTTTCTTTTAAGATGGCCTGTAAATGCGCTTTGAACATAATGTGTCTTTTTATAGCTTTATGGAAATTGTTTAAATCAGAAAAACCAGTTTTTTTTCAAAGACCTCTTTCATTTTCAAAAAGTAAACATGGCCAACAAAATAATTTACTTATATTTTCACAACCTGTTAGCCGTTTAAATTGTTCGTATTGTTTTTCCGGATAAAAATATCTAATACAGTTTTTCATTTTTGTGGTTAAATTTTTCATAGGTGGTTTTGCCCTTCCTTTGGAAATTATTTGAAGCTTATCAGCGAAGTTTAATGTTGAAAATCCCTTTATTACTAAGACACACCACACATTCACACACACTCTTCTTACTAAATTCTCCAACATTTTCAACGTTATTACTGACAGCCGAAGTTGACGGTATTTGCATATCCACGTCCGTACTATTGTCTTCCATATCGCACCATGCACGACGCGACGTACGTATCACACAACACACGGATAGCCGCTCAAACAAAGAACTTACTCCAACGATAGCTTCCGCCACCACTTAAAGCACGCGACTGAATTGCAAAAATTGCATACAGCCGGTGGAAAGTTCAATAACCTCTGGCTCGATTCACAGGAAATTAAGCATACAGGATTTGGCTGCAGAGAAGTTAGCGGCTCGCATAGGTTCTATTCCATATTTTATTGTGGCTGAGTCGGAGTCAAGGCCGCGTTTATTACGGGCTTGATAATTAAGATAATATTTTAGCATTTTAAACATAAACTAAATTAATAGTTTCCTATTTCAAAAATTACATTTTAGAAGATGTTTTTTATTTTTTTTTGGGGAAGCACTGCTTCCCTTGCTTCCATGGACTGAACACCCCTGTGTGGTTGTAAAATCTCTAACTCATTTTACTGTGTTTGTTTGTTTGTTTGTTGTTTTCTAAGGACTCGTCGGACTCATTATGGTGCAAAACTGGTGTTAAAGACTTAAAACACTTAAAAGAAGAAATAAAAAAAGATGTGTTTTCTGCAGATCACATGAAATGTTCGGTGATCTATGCTACAGTCGGAAGTGTTGATATTCGCACTCAGCTAGACACAGCTTATAGAAAATCCTTTAGAGATTTTAATGAAAATGTATCCAAAAATCGTTATATTTTAAACAAAATTATAGATTGTGTAAAATGTTGTGGGGCATTCGAGTTGGCACTACGTGGCCATGATGAAACGGCTTGGTCTGAAGATCCAGGGGTTTTTCGAGGGCTTATAAATTTTGTTGAGGAGTTGGGCCAAGATAGACTATCCGCTTTAGCAATGTTAAGTATCGAGAAATCGTTTATAAAAGGAATGTGCGTGCAGTTTTCACGAACGTGTCATTCAGCATTCTTCCAGTTCTAAAGAACGAAGAGTAGACCTGAACTTTAAGAGAATTTAAAGCTCATTTTAAAGATTAAATAGCTATTTTTATTTTAAGTATGCCGATTTTTAAATTTGGTATTGACCTCACAATATAATTCACCACGAGCCGCCACTGCTTTGGAGGGGCGTCCGCGTGCGTTACACGCATCGCACACGCGCTTACGGGAACCCTGGATATACGGGAAATATACCATGTAAGCCAAAAATCATTTTTTTTAATACGAAATAGTCGGTATTCCAGTAAACTGTACGGTACTGGAAAGCCAAAAATACCAGCCAACCAACGGGCGCAGCACGCAATCCCCATAAATATTGTCATTGTACCCGTTAAAAACGACCACGGAGAACACTTGATATACATTTAGAGAAGTAAAACTGTAGAAATAGTTGTGCCGAGGGCCAAATTAAATTCAATTCTGTTCTAAATGCTCGAACACATTGCGGCGGCTGGCTGCATGCCCAAGATTTATGAAAGTGTGTCTCGAAATGCCAAACATTAATTTAACCGACGGAAAAAATGGCGACACTACTTCTGGGCACCGATAATTTCCGAGCCAAAGTAGGCAGTAATACTCGGAACTCTAGGGTAGATATATAAATATATTATATTATAAATCATAAACCATAACACGGATTGCAAAAATTAGCGCTCTCTCCGCTTTTTTCCTTTTAGCTCTGGGCCTTTTGGTTACGGGGGACTGTCGGAATACAGTTGCTTTTACTCTACCATGCCATAACAAGTAATGAAGTAGTAGAGCTTAAAATAAACTTTTCAAGTTCGTTTGATTCTAATGGAACAAGATTTTTTTTCTGTACAAGGGATATTATCAGCGATCATTTATCACTGATAATCTCCCTAGTATTATTAGCGGACATTTTTCGACTACACGATTTTTCGAACTCACCATTCGCCTAGCAACGAGGGATAATTTTCACTTCTAATATTACCAGAGTTCAAATTATTTCCTGAAATTTTTTTGAGGTCACGAATATTTTGAAAATTTTATTTTTTTTAAATATTTGTGACCAAAAAAAAAGATCGGGGTGAATTTTTCTAATTTTTTCATATGTTGTAGTGCTCGACCCTAGTAGTTATTTGCATAATTAAGTAAGCTTTTGTCGTCCAGTTCTTGAAATACGGGGTGTTTAAATAAGCAATTTAACTATATTTTTTAAGGATTTCCAAGGAATAATAACTGTACATAAAAGTTTAGAATGAACTATTCTTATGTTTCTTCTCAACATTCTATTGACAACAAATTAAAAAACATATAAAGCAAGAAATTACAGTTATGTACAGGGTATTTCAATGCTACGGGACATCAGAAAAGTATTAAAAATTAAACAGGTATCTTCCGGATTATATCTACATGTTTTATCTACTATATTAGAAAATATATTCTTTGGATTATTATATTCTATACGAATACTATAGGGTTTATAAGTGTGGTGTTTTTTTTTTCATTAGTGCAACGGTTTTAAGATTCAAAATATTTTTGAGTTAAAAACTAATTACCGGAAAATTACAAAAAAAAATAAGCTAAGAAAACAGGACTATATTTATTTAAGCCTACCAGGGGCGTGCGTTGAAATTTTAAAAAAGGGAAGCAATTTTTAGAAACTTACCTATTTGTAATGTAATTCATTTCTTCGATCATTTTTTACAAATTCGTCAATGTCGTCATCATAAAAACGTCGATGCTCCGACATTTTTTGGAGAAGTTTATTTTCAATGGACACCAGCGATGTATGCGAAAGTCTCTCCTGCCCCTTTGAATTTCGCACGAAATTTTTTATACGTTTAAGTGTTAAAAAATTGCGTTCTACAGATGAACTTGTGGCAGGTATTGTCAATACTAATTCACACAATTTCGACACTTCGGTGTAGGAATCTTCCAGCTCCTTGTCTTTTAAAAATTGCATTAGTTCCTTCGCGCGCTTCCTTATTTTGCGCTAATGTCATCAGTTTCGTAAATCACTTTTAGTTCAGATCGCAGTAACACTCGGTCGAAGAACTGGCCATAATGAAAAAGAAGAGATTTAAACGCATCTTCTGGAAAAGTTTTTCCTCTACATGCATCAAAATTGCAGAGCTCGAGGAATTTAAAATCATTTAAACCGTTAAATCTATAGTTTATTTGTTGCCGAAATTGATCGATTATTTCATAAAAGAGACGTCTGTATGATGTTTGAACATCTTCGACCTTGTCTGTTCGAAGACGCTTAGCTTGTGGCTCTACATTTAACGTCATCGTTTTCTCCCAAAATAGGTCAAAGTCATCTCTTTTTTGGCTTAACATGGACATAAAATCATCCACTTTTTTAGGCAAAAAGCAATATCATTTGTTTTAGTTTGTAATATATTAAAAACATATTAAAAACATTGTCCGATAATTGAAATATTTCTGAAAATATGTTCAACAAATAATTAAAATTAAAATCTCGTTTCAAAAAGTCCAAAAATCCCCTCGAACTATTTATTGCTTCTGAGTCCCACGTTTCATTATTTTCTATTATATTCTCAAATAGTTCAATCAGTGATTCACGATTTTCAGATACTGTTAACACAAGTCTTCCATTATAGTTCCACCTAGTAGGAGCTACTTTGGGCAATCGTTTGTTGACAATGGAGTCCAAAGCTTGTCTACGTTTTGTTGACTCGGAAAAAAAGTAGCCATGCCACTTAAAGTAACGAAAAATACTTTACATTCTTTAATGTGTTAAAGTTTCTCGAACTTTAGCTTGCAGACCCCTTAATTGTCGTGCCATCACTGCAGCTCCATCATAGCTTTGAGCAACTATTTTTTTCTCTCCATTAATTTTTTAGTAACATTATAAACTACGGTATATAATGCATCTGCTGTACGGTTTTCGGACACATTCTTAAAACCTAAAAATCGCTCTTGAATACTTCCGTCTGTTTTAACGTAGCGTATTACTACAGATTATTGGCTAAAATTAGTGATATCAGTTTTTTCGTCCAGAACAATAGCAATGAACGGCGCCTCGCCAATCTCCTGCTTAATTCTTTTTAGAATAATGATTGCAACAGCGGAAATTAAATCATTCTGAATTCGATTCGACGTTCAGCGAAAAACGCTAGACTGCTCTAAATGATTTTTTAAGCAATCATCATATTTAGCCATTAAACTAAGTAAATCTTGAAAATTTCCTCTATTTGAAGAAACTCTTGTTTCGTTATGACCTCTAAATCCCAATTCGTGCTGTACGAGAAAACAAATAACATCGATAAGTCTTCTTAATATTTGCCTATTTTTATCGACTAGTTCATTGTGTTGGCAGTGACTAATTTCCTGCAAATGCGCTTTAGACATAATGTGTCTGTTTACAGCTTTATGGAAATTGTTTAAATCGGAAAAACCAATTTTATTCCAGAGGCCTTTTTCATTTTCAAAAAGTAAGCATGGCCAACAAAATAATTTACTTATGTTTTCACACCCTGTTAGCCATTTAAATTGTTCGTATTGTTTTTCCGGATAAAAATGTCTAATACAGTTTTTCATTTTTGTGGTTAAATTTTTCATACACGATTTTGCCCTTCCTTTGGAATTTATTTGAAGCTTATCAGCGAAGTTTAATGTTAAAAATCCCTTTATTATTAAGGCACACACCACACATTCACACACACTTTTCTTACTACCATGAACCATGCACGACGCGACGTACGTATTATACAACACATGGATAGCCGTTCAAACAAAGAACCTACTCCAACGATAGCTTCCGCTCCCACTTATAGCACGCGACTGAAATGCAAAAATTGCAAACAGCCGGTGGAAAGTTCAATAACCTCTGGCTCGATTCACAGGAAATCAAGCATACAGGACTTGGCTGCAGAGAAGCTAGCGGCCCGCATAGGTTCTATTCCATTTTCTATTGTCGCTCGGTCGGAGTTAAGGCCGCATTTATTATGGGCTTGATAATTAAAATAATATTTTAGCTGTTTTAATATAAACTAAATTAGTGGTTTCCTATTTCAAAAATTACATTTTAGAAGATGTTTTGTAATTTTTTTTTGGGGAAGCACTGCTTCCATGGACTGCACGCTCCTGATACCATGCCATAACAAGTAATGAAGTAGTGGAGCTTAAAATAAGCTTTTCAAGTTCGTTTGATTCTGATGAAACAAGAAATTGTGTCTGTATAACTTGTATAATCACTGATATTTGTCGGAATTTTTTCGAGTACACGATTTTTAGAAAATACTCACCAGTCGCCTAACAACGAGGGATAATTTTCACGAATATTTTGAAAATTGTATTTTCTTAAAATATTTGTGACCAAAAAAAAAAAAAGATCTTGCACACTGTCGATTAAAAATGGATCAAGGTGATTTTTTTAATTTTTTCATATGTTGTAGTGCTCGACCCTAGTAGTTATTCTGCATAATTAAATAAGTTTTTGTCGTCCAGTTCTTTAAATATGGGGTGTTTAAATACGCAAGTTAATTATATTTTTTAAGGGTTTCCAAGGAATAATAACTATACAATGAAAGTTTTGAATGAACTATGGCTATGTTTCTTCTCAACATTCTATTTACAACAAATAGGAAAATATATAAAGCAAAAAATTACAGTTATGTACAGGGTATTTCAAAGTTACGGGACATCAGGAAAGTATTAAAAATTAAACAGGTATCTTCCGGATTATATCTACATGTTTTATCTACTATATTAGAACATATATTCTTTGGATCATTATATTCTATACGAATATCACAGGGGCATCAACTATAGGGTTTATAAGTGTGGTGTTATTTTTTCATTAGTGCAACGGTTTTAAGATTCAAAGTATTTTTCAGGAACATATTTATTTAAGCCTACAATTTCGATACACCCAGTGGATGTATATTCGAATTAATTTTTAAGACGTTACAAAGTAATGACGAACATTGTAGTTGTTAGTATTAATAAGATCTTAATGTGACAAGAACAAAAAAGTTAACAAAAACTGAAGATCTTTATGCTGCAAGGTAGGTTTTGAATGGAAAACAATAATTTGTATATGGCATGTCTGGTTGAGCTCCATGTCGACCAGCAGCATCCAAGATATCTTGCAAAATTTTGGTGGAGGGATATTTTATATTTATTTGGTTGAGAAGATGTTTACATTTTGTACCGATAATAAAATTCCTCCAGATTTTCAGCCTTAGCTATATCAGTGTAAGTGACATCAATCTGTTGGCCAGCCTCAACCGAAGTTATTAAGTAATTCTGAAAAATTGCAAGATTTGTAGTCGTTGAGCGATCCCGATAGAAACCGTGTTGCATACTCGTAATGTAGTGTTTTAATGATTCAAAGATATCATCGGTGATAATGGCCTCAAATAACTTTGGTATCTGCTAAAGTAAAGAAATACCTTTATAATCCTTTAAAGATTTAAAGATTGGCAAGACAGTAGAAAAGTTCCAAATTTCAGGAAAGTAACCTAGGTTGAAGGATCTCTGAAGATTATACACAGAGGCTGAGACAATGACTGAGAACATCTTAACAATAGAATAGTGAGAATTCCATCTGGACTAGTCTTCTTGGAGAGATCAAGGCCCTTTGTTTTATTAAAGATTTCTGCCTCGGTAAAACAATACGTTGATAGTAATTTTTCCGAACAACTTATGGGATAAATCTTACTAAAATCCAAATCGGGGTGGTGGGAATAGCGGGACTGAAGGTGAGTAGCAAAAGCATTTGCGATGTTATTTGAACCAATAATTTCCTCACCGTCATAACTCATGACATTAGGCAAACTGGAGTCCCTTCTTCAGTTACGTACAAATGTCCAAAAATATTTTATATTTTCTGGGAGGTAAGTAATTCAGTTTGTGTCACATATGTAAGATAACATATATGAGTTCGAAGTTTAACCTCACGTCGTATGTCAGAATATGCTAAATAATCGACATGTTGTTCAGTCCTTGTATATTTTTGTAAAGGCGATTCTTTTGCCCAATAAGCTTTCTTAAAAGAGGGTCAAACCATTTTGGATGTTTATTATCAACAACGATCTCCGTGGGGACATATCTATTAATACCCTGAATAAAACCTCATAAAAACGCTCAACTATTCTGTCCGTGTCCGATTCAGTCGATAAGAAAAACCATATTCATATTGCTTATAAAAAAGATTTGCTTGATGAAACTGATAAAGACTCACTTTACTGTAATTTTTAATTGGAGGAACATATTTAATTTTGTACTTCACTTCAATCGCTGGATGATATGGGTCAATATTTACGAGTTGAAAATCAGAAGGTCAAATTAAAAGACTAACGAAGTCATCAGCAAATATTAGATCTAAAATTCTGCCTATGTGATTGCGTAATGAGTTTCATTGTTGCAATTCAAGAAAACTCATAGACAGAATAAGAGTTTCGGAAGCCAAGGATGGTAAAGATTCTGGAACCATGGTATCGTCCTCATAAATCCAATCCACCGAAGAAAGGTTAAAATCACCGAAAACAAAAAATGTTTGGCCTTTAAATATATTTCTCAGCGACTCACAGGTATTACAGAAAGTCTGATAACACTCCTGGTTTGAATTGGGCGGAAAATATACACATCCAAGAACCAAACTGGTACCGCTGGCTCGCACAAGAACTCAAACATCATCAAATTCAACATGAGCCGGAATAGCAATTACAGATACCTGAAAAAAACAAGAAACCGCCATCAACACGCCACCGCCTTGATGACAACCCAGCTCTTCGTAATTCCTGTCCTTTCGAAAAACCACATATTTGTTATTAAATATTTCATTGCTAGAAATATCTCTATTAAGCCATGTCTCGGTGAGAAATATTAAATCATAGTCGCAAGACATAACACTACTAGAAATCAGTTTTGGTACTTAGTCCCCCTGACGTTCTGGTAAAACATAACAAGACTGCTATCCGCCAAGGATTCAGGCTTACCATCATCAACAGACGATTTCGTTGTCTGTCTTCGTTCAGTACTATAGGGTTAGTTATAGTATGTCCGACGATAGAGAAAAATTTGAATTTTCATTCAATTTTTCACGCAGTGGTGTTGGGCTATTATTTACACTCAGGGAATGAACTGAATTCTGATGATCATCTAGAATCTGAAGAACTTATTAATCAAGATTTAAGTATGTTAAACCAGCTTTGCCAAGAACATAACCTTAAATTAAACTCTACTAAGGCTCTTCTGCTGCTTTTTGCCAATAAAAATAAAATTAGTGCATTAAGAAATAGTTTAAATATTAGTATTGATGGAAACGGAATATCAGTAGTTGATCATGCGAACAATCTTGTTATTGTTTTGGATACCGATTTGAGATTTGAAGAACACTTAAAGAAAATCTTTAATCTATCTAGTAATCTATCTATACAGTAAGATACATGTTCTGAATCTAAAAATGAGAAAAATTTTGTGCGAATCCATAGTCTTGTCTAATTTTAATTATTGTGACTTTGTGTATGGTTGGTGTCTAACTGTTGAGTGTCATTTGCGTGTACAGAGGGTGCAGAATGCTTGTGTCCGCTCTACATAAAGTCTTAGAAAATATGATCATATATTTCATAATTTTGGTAATTTGAATTGGCTAAGAATGGATTTTAGAAGAAAATTACATTTTTGATAAAAATTGTTAATGGCACCCACCTCAATAAAAGAACGTCTTATTTTTCGTAGGGACGTGCATTCCCTTAATATTCGTTCCACAAGGATTAACAATGCCACATCATCAGTGCCATGTTCCAGAGGTCTTTTAGTTTTAACGCTGCAATGTTAAAATGCTCTTCCTGAAAATTGTTAAATTAACTTTGGCTAAACATTTTTATTTTACAGATTGTTATTTTACTCTATATGCCTAGTTTTTTTTGTATATTTCAGCTCTTTTTTTATTATTGTCTTATTCGAAAGTTACTAATTTTGGTCGAGGTCTGGTTTAGTGGAGCAGCTAAAGAAGCTAGACTTCGCAAGGCATTGACTACTAACTACTAATTAGTTTAAACAATTTATCTTATAATACTATATATAATGTGTATTTAATCCGTAATATAAAGGCCTTATTTATTTATTTACTTATTGTTTGTTTATTTCTGATGCTGAGTTTATGCTCTTCCACTCTTGCTGACATTTGCCTGTTAGTTTGCCCCACGTACATCTTTTCACAGTCCTAACACAAAATGCTGTAAACTCCGTGGTTTTCCAATTTGATTTTGTCTTTTGGGTTTCCAAGTAGTTTACCTATAGTTGTTTGTGACTTGTGTATAATTTCTATGTGGTGTTTTCGAACAATTCTTCCGATTCTGTCTATTGTGCTTTATTATAAATGGTTCATAATTTTTGTTGTTCGTTTTTCTGGAATCCTGTGCATTAATAGGTTAGGTATATCAAGTTCGTTTTGTCTCGTCTGTGTTCCAGTTAATCGCTCGGATCCAGATCTACAATTTTGTTTTTTTCTAATACATTGTTCATGTTCCTTAAGCATAGACGACATGACCGTCCAACCATGGGATCTCCGCTGTTACGCGTGGTTGCCATTATCTTCATGGAAGCTTTTGAGGAGAAAACCTTAGAGTCGTCTCCATTAAAGCCAAAATCGTGGTTCAGATGATGAAGGAAAGGAGATGATTTCCCTTTCGACACTCTGTATATAGAAAACTAGCGCATAAGATCGGATACTTAAATGAAAATTAACTTCATCATCCGGGACAAAAGCAATTAGTTTTTAATTCTTTGGTTTACAGAGCCCTCGCGATTTGTAGCCAAAATTCTTTACCATCGGTAACAGAGAAAGTGACTCAAGTTTTAAGAGAGAATGGATATTGAACTGAGGTTATTCAGTGGCGGCTCGTGAGTATATTGAAGGGTGAGGCTACATGAGAATTTTGTTTAAATGTGAATAAATTTCCACGTCACCCATGAGGTATTATTCTGCGACGCGTTGACCTTTTTTTTTTAATGGAGGTCATCGCCAGTAGCCCTCTAAACTATTAAAAACTAAAAAAATAAACTCTAAAAAAAGTAAATAAAAAGTAAACAAAACAAGTAAAATATGTACACCTATCACTAAAATATAGCGGTGATTGCGATAATTACATAATTTAGTTTATTAAAACTTAAAATAAATAGTTGTATGAAATAAGATAAAAAAACTACTTTTTGTACATTAAATCTATACGTCTGTCTTTTAAGGTTGCAAATTTATCTATAATTTGGTCGTAAAAGTTTTGGTCTTCACTAAGTTCTGACAGTAATTCCTGCTCTATTGCCATCATTGCTAAACCCGAAAGCCGTTCTTGTGTCATTGTGTTTTTAGGTAGGTTTTGATCCGTTTAAGACATGAAAAATGGATCGTTCGGCCGATACACTTGTTGCGGGAATAGTTAAAACTAAATTAAAAAGCTTATATGCTTCCGCAAAAATTGCTTTAAAATCTTTAAATAACAAAGCTAGACTTTTTTCGACATCTAAATTTGAAAATTGTTCATCCCTATACAATACAGAAAGCTCATTCTTTAATCTATCTCTGTCAAAAATGTTTGGATAATTTTTTAATAAATTATTTAATAAGTCGTCTGGAAAGCATTTAACATATTCCGAATATTTTGTGCAATCGAGTAAAGCAAAGAAATTTAAATTATTTAAATTTTCAAACCGCGTCCCTAATTGAAGAATTATATAATCTATTATTTCGAAATATAATATTTTATATTTAGTAAAAATATCAAAGTCGCTAGAACATTGCCCTCGACCTGTGTTAGTTGGCAGAATAGTGGCTTTTTTAGCAATATTGAAAAGTTCTTTGAAATGGTCCTCGTTTCTAAATTCAATAATTCGTTGCTTGGCAAGGTTTATTTGCGAAATGCAGTAATTTATATCTAAATGCTTTAACTGTAATATTTGAAACAGTACATCAGTGCAACTAAAAATTTGTTTATAAATATGCGTTAAAAGGCAAAATTCGAAATCATTAAAATGCTTTAGAAATCCTTTTGCACCATTAATAGATTCTGTTCCAGAACTTAAGTCATTAATAATAGTTTCAAATACTATAATTAAATTGTCCCATTCATTAGCCACTAAGTTTAAAATTTTAGACCGTGTATACCATCGCGTTTCTACAGCTCGCGGAATTCTTTTACCTACTATCTGATTAAGCACAAAAGACCGTTTTGGTGATTGGTGGAAATAATTTGGTATTCCTAATAAAGTGGCAAAAAATATACGACTTTGGGTAATCAGTTTTGTTCCCTGTTGTAAAACTAGATTTAATCTGTTGGCGCAACAATGAGTAAACATAGCTAAAGGAGCAATAGATCTAACTTTTGTTTGAAGCCCATTTATTTCACCTGCCATAACACTAGCCCCATCGTAACACTGCGTGACCAATTTATTTTTAAAGTCATAAGGCTCTAAGCTGTTTTGTATTAAATGAAAAAGGCTCTCTGCTGTTCTATTATCGCTAACGTCAAAAAATCCTAAAAATCTTTCTTTTAAAGATCCGTTGGTCACATACCTAACTGTTATCGAACAATGTTCTGTTATATCAGTACTATCATCCGCAATTACGCCAAAAAAAAAACAACAATCGGTGTCATTGATTTCTTTTTTTATATATTCTTGAATATAGTCATGTATGCAACCAATTAGTTCATTTTGTATAGTCTTAGATTGTCCCGTAAAAATATTACTAAATTTAGCACAATGTTCAGTAAGTTCGGCATTTCTTTTTATTAAGCATGCAAATATTTCCTTAAAATTGCCACGGTTAAAAGAATCTGTTGTTTCATTATGACCTCGAAATGCCAAGTCCTGTTTACCCAAAGTAACAGTAACATCAATTAAATAATTTAATAATAAACGGTTTTTTCGAACATTTTCATTATAAACAATTTTATTAAGACTTGCATTTTCTTGTAGTGCATCCGCAATAGTCGCCCTATTTTTGCTCCAGTCTTGTAAGTGCTACCGAATTTTTAATATGCTCTCTTGAACTTTCATGCGATTTTACTGCTCGTGAAAAATTTTTTAAATCCGAATATCCGCCCCCTGAACTCCAATTATTTTTGACGCAACCTAATAAAATACAAGGCCAACAATATAAGCTTTCTTTATAAATACTTCCGCATAGCCACCTATAAGTTTCGTACCAAGATATTTGAAAAGTTCTTGAATATTTTTTACCTTGCCTCTTATCGTTAAATATTGCTAAAATTTTCGGCGTCGGACGGCTACCTAATATCTGTTTCTTTTCAGTTTCGCTTCTTCTTAAAAAAGGCGTTTCAATTAATGAAGCAATAATGTCGTGAATAGGATTCATTTCAAAAGCAAAAAGCAAATACAAAAAATGGAACGGTCCAACTTACCAAATCAAAACAAAACAAAAACTTACTCACGCGTATTTATTCACCTTAAAAGATAGAACGCCCTCAATCAGCGATTATCGCAATCTATTTCCTATTTCTTTCTCAGCCGCACGCACCACGTAAAAAGAAGCCGTTGGAATATTTCACTAGTCATGTGATTTAAATAACCAATAAAAGCATATCCAAGCTACAGATTTATCGCCTTAAGAATGCAATAGAAAACGTGCATCGGCAATCGCCATCCCGCTCTGTCGTAATCAGGTGACTCGCCGGCATCGGCACCGGCCGTTGATAAATAGGTCAGAAGTCGAAACTTTCCAAGCAAAAATTATTTCGCCTCATTCGAGAGCACTTTCTTTAGGAATGGGTTTGCACGGATTGCACGGTCGGTTTTTTGATGTGGTCAGAATTTATTTTCTAAAATTATTTTTTATTATATTTTGTTTTTTTTTTAATGTTATTATGTTGTAAAACTGTTAAAAAGTATATTTCTAATTGGTAATAGATAAAAAGTTATATAAAAAAATTCTCTTTTCCTTTATTTTGGGGGTGAGGCGCGGCCTCAGAGGCCTACCCTGACGAGCCGCCACTGAGGATATTAGGTGATCAGTTAGAAAATATACCATTCTTACTCCACGAAATTAACCTAATAGAATTTAAGTAGTTTTTCCATTTATACCCGGAAACAGAGACAATATTGCAATCTTTCGACATGCATACAATCTTCAACACACAAAAAAATTGGACAATGTTTGTGAACGCAAATGAACGAAAGAACATTATTCCTTTCCAAACGGAAGGAGAATGTGCAATGCCTTGTTCCTGTGGTGATGTCTATATTGGAGAAACTGGACAATCCATATCCACTAGGCTTAAGGAACATGAGCGATTGAATATTGAAATTTATAAGCATCCTAACAATTTTAATAGAGATACGGGGATCCCTGAAGATGCCTCGTAAAATCGAAGGCGAAACATTCTATTCATCAAGTCATTCCATTTTGATACGGTCTGATCCCAATAACCATGGCTTCTTAATTGACCACTGACGTGAAAAATTTCGTTACCCTGTATAAATAGATTTTACCTGCTTTAATGATGCAACAATGGCTCTCCGCAGTATGTATTAGAATAATCTGTGATGATATGATTCATATTATCGGAACTAACCGACCTTCCCCGGTACGACCCGGCTACTCGAGTACTATTCCGCGGGACCGAAAAAAAAAGTGACGGCAACGTGCGCAAGCCAACTCGACCGATCCGCATAATACAAACAGCGTGTCCGCTCGGGGCGGAGGAGTGCCGCCCGGGGCGGCGTTGGGCGCGACGTAAAATATGCCGCCCTTGGGGGGTCGCGGCGAGGGGCCGAAGGGGAGGCCGGGCTGAAAAGAGTTGTGGGATCAGATATGTGGACGCGTTCCCTTCGGATCGCTGCAGCTCGAGGGGGTTCGAAAAGATGCATTGTTTCGGTCGTGACCTTATTTTTTTTCAATTAATTTTTTTGTACCTTATTGCAGATTTGATAAGTAATCGGTTATCGCCTGTTTTTAAATCTGTAACCTACGGAATTTATAAAACATATTTTTTCACATCTAGGGATGCTAAAACGCGAGGATATGTAAAACCTGAGATGATGATTTTTTCAGCATACAAAAATTTGGCCGCCATTTTGTTCCGGCATCTTGAATTAATACCATAGTTTTACTAGTTCATCTCTATACTACACTTAGTTATGGCAGACAATTTTAAGAAAGAAAGAAAGAAAGAAAGACGTTTATTATGTAATAATTATATAAAGTATACAATTACAATTACATAAAGGGTGACATTCGCAGAGCGTTCTTCCATGCCACCTACACCAGAAACAAACAAGATGATAAAGAGAAACTATAAAAAACATAACTAATCAACCCAACTCTGTTGTTGCATTTTTTGGAGTAATAACTTCTTGTATTTCATTTTGAAAGAAGCATATGAATTATCAATAATTAAATTAAAAACATCAGAGTTGAGTAGCTCTACTGCCTGAAAGGCAAACGAACTCCTAAACTTAGCCGTGCGATGCTGAGGTATACTAAATCTAATAACATTTCTAAGGTTCAGCTGATGTATGTCCTGCCTAGCAACTATATGGTTCCAGAGATATCCCGGGCATCTCGACCTAAATATTCTGAACACAAAAGCACCAAAATGAAGTGTTGTACGATAGTTATATTTTAAGATATTATTTCCAACATAGGTTGGTGTTATATGATCAAATTTGTTTATACAGTAGATAAAGCGGATGCACGTATTTTGAGCTAATTGTATTTTTCTTTGAAATTCATTACTTAAATAATTAAAATAAACAACACTGCAGTAATCAAGTAGTGGATAAATAAGTGATTCAATTAGCAACAGTTTGGTTTTTTCTGGCAAAATTTACTTTAAAGAATATAAGCTTTTTAGTTTAATATACACTGAAGTAAGTTTCTTCTTTGTGTGTAATTCAAAATTTAAATTTACATCAAAAGTGACTCCTTGATTTCTTGCAGACTCAACAGGTGGCAGCAAGGACCCATCAATATGCAAATCTACAAAGTTACAAAGGTAAAATTTACTCCTAAGTGCAGTTGACCCCAATATTAAGTAATTACTTTTCTTCGCATTTAAGACTAAACCATGATCAACAGACCAAATAAATACTCTCTCCAAATCCTCATTGACCTGTTGCATAGCCGAACTGGCCTCCTCGGGGGCAAAACCAGCTAAGAGCTGGGTATCATCAGCATAGAGTTGGACCGTGCAAGACCTAACCTGATTGGGCAGGTCCGACGTGTACATATTAAACAAGAGTGGACCCAGTACACTTCCCTGCGGCACACCCATGCCTGTCATCACAGCCTCAGATCTTGCACCATCCAGCTCCACCAACTGTAGTCGAGAAGAAAGATAGTTAGAAAACCATAAACACACTTGTTCCGAGAAGCCAAAAAATGAAAACTTGGCAATTAGCATTTGGTGATTAATCAGGGCAAACGCCTTGCTATAATCAAGTAAAACCAAGCAGGATACTTTGCCATCATCCATATTTCTAGAAATATTGGTAGTAACATTAGTAAGGGCTGATGCAGTATCATGACCCTTGCGAAAGCCAGACTGAACTCCAGGAAGAATATCCTTATCATACAAATATTCCTTAATCATATCACAAATGAGTAACTCCAACATTTTGGCAAAAATTGGAAGGAGAGAGATAGGTCTTAACTCTGCAAGGGTTTCTATCTTAGGGTTCTTTGGCAGTGGTTTAATAATGGAGGTTTTCCAGAAGGTAGGAAAATTTCCAGTGTGCAGACACAAGTTAAACAAGTTAGTGACCATCGGAACTATATGATTAATACTGAACAATATCATATTATAGCTCAAACCATCAACACCCATACTTTTCGACTTTATCCTAGAAAAAGCCTGATATACATCGTATTCTGATACATTTTTAAAGTCAAAAGTATTCTCGTCATGCAATCTTCTGGACCTCAGAGACTCAACCAGTACATCATTCACCGGGTGAGCTGCATGGCTTATGCCAGCGAAGTGATCACTTATAGAGTGTACATCCCTTAAATGATTAGGAATTTCATATCCAATCTTAGAGTGAATGTTCCATAAACTAATTTTGGACCACAACCTTTTAGAATTTTTATTGGAGTTATTCAACTCAAAAGTCATATAGGCTTTTTTCTACGGATTGCAAAAGATAGGTAGTTCTTAAGATCAAGATAGCAATGCCTATGTGTAATATCCCGAGTTCTTTTATATTTATTAAATGCGTTATTTTTTAATTTAATGATTTCTTTTATTGTATCAGTAATGTAAGGTTTATATTTACGATTGATTTTCACAGTTTTGATAGGAGCATGTCGGTCAAATATGTCAGTAAGCTGTTTGTTAAAAGTATTAATCTTTGAATCCAAAGACTCCTGATTCATTACGTCTTCATAATTAAGTTGTTGCATTTCCAGATCAAAATGTTGTTTATCAAAAGAATGGAAATCCCTGTAAGTGACCACCCTTGCATTGGCCTTTGGGGCCACTAAATCTAAGACTGAATAAACTAATCTATGATCAGTTAAATTAAACATTTCAATGGTCCCAGACTTTTTTATATCCACCTCGTTATAAACACAAATAATATCAATTAAACTACTACAGTCTCTAGTTAATCGAGTGGGATCATTAATGACCTGATTTAGGCCAAACATGCTTAACAACGAGTCCAAATATTTACACTGTGGATCTTTAGCAAAAGTTTATATTTAAATCCCCCATTAGAATACAGTAGTTATAGGATGGCGATAAACTAGATAAAACATTTTCAATGCAGCTTATTTGTTTATAGTTTATTAGGGGTGGTTTATATAAAACACCAACTAATATTTTTATATTTTTAAAAACTACCTCAATCCAGAGTTGTTCAACTGGGGATATTCCATCACACATTGCTGACACATCAATTTTTGAACACTTTACGGATGCAGACACATATATACAAACTCCACCTCCTCTGGTTCGTTAAGTAGTTTTTTCTGGCTGAATATTTAAATATTTTATTAAACCGTGATTTTGTTTCGCCAACTGGGATTCATAACAAAATGTTACCAGTTGATTCCTACATAATAATTGATTTTTATGCAAAATTTCAGATAAACTGTATAAGAAATTTCTTAGAAATAATTTTTTTAACATTTCACTAGGCCGCCATTTTGTTTTCCCATATTGGATTTTTACCAAAATGTTACCAGGTCATCCGCATATGACCCTCAATTTTTGATCAAAATTTGAAGTCAATCGAGTAAGTAGTTTTTTAGCTATGCCGCGAACAGAAAGACCGAGTTGCAATAATAATCTGTAAAATAAGAATTTTTAAGCAAAGTTATTTAATAATATATTTTCCTCGTTTAAGGGATATTTTTTGTTTGAATGTATTAACGTTAAGAGCTAAAAAGTTATCAGGAAGAGTATTGTAACATTGCACAGCGTTAAAACTAAAGGACCTCTGGAACATGGAACTTTGATGATGTGGCATTGTTAATTGCTCTTGAGCACGAATATTAAGGGAATGCACATCCCTGCGAAAAATGAGACTTTTTTTAATTGATGTGGGTGAATTTGTATCATCAATAATTTTTATCAAAAATGCCAAAATTAGCTAATTCAAATTACGAAAATTATAGGATATATGATCATATTTTCTAAGACCATATATAAAGCGGACACATGTATTCTGCATCTTCTGTACGGGGTGGCCAACTAAGAATGGATGCCGGCCATAACTCGCTAACCGTTAATCATATAACTTGGGGGAAAAAAAATTATTAGCTAAATCGACTAAGAGAAATCGCTGGAAAATATTTTGAAGTTCCGCATATGGCCGCTAGGGGGCGCAACTGTTATGGTCAATCAGAAAAAGGGCTGTTTCTTAAAAAATATTCATGTAAAGGTATATTATAAATACTGCCATCGTAAAGAGTAGAAAAATTGTGATTTTTTTTGTTAAGGATATTTTGCTCTCGTAAAATGTAGTGGTGGGGGAAGGTCAAACATGTTTTTATTTAAATGTCAATAACTCCGTTATAAGTCAACGGAATTGAACAAACTAGGTCTCGTTTAAAAGAGCCCATCTTAACTAATAATCTGATGTAAAAAAAAAATCCGATTTGATTTCGCCGTGGTAACTAGAGGGCGCTGATTGACATCACAACAATTATTACGCATTATTTTGAAAATTTTAAATAGCACGCTATATCTCTTTTAACACAATTTAATAGAGGGGGAAATTCTCAATAAGTCAGTGCAAATTTCAGCTTCCTAACTTTTTTCAAACCGGAAATATAAATAAAACAAATATTAGGGCGCTGGGTACGCAACATCTCCCTAATCTGTATGGACATAGCCTACATCACAATAATTCAGTAATAATACCACAGATAATATTCAACGCAAATCGCTAAAAATTATACTAATGTTCTGAAACAATAGTTTCTTGTCAGTGCCTTTTAGTTGCTATTTATCGTTCTTGAATTTCCTAATAGTATTGCTATCATTTCGCGTTTTTGTCCGAGATTTTCGTGTTTTTTGAGTTTTTCTAGTTGCTGTTGTTCATGTTTATTGTTGTAGTTCGTATTTTTCTTGTTCAAGATTTGTTATTGTTCGTGTTGCGTTGTGTTAAGAACAAAATGATTTATACAAATCAAGAACTATTCGACATGATAGGTGTTTATTTTGAATGTTTGAGAAATGCTACGGTTGCTGCAAGAGTATATGCGCAGGAATATCCGCAGAGACGCCACCCAAGTAAAAAGGTTTTTCTTCGAGTGATCCAACGTTTGCGAACCACTGGAAACGTGCATATTCCCGTATACCGCAGACAACGCAGAGGACGCACCGAAGAGAATGTAATTAATGTGCTAGCGTATATCGAGTTTAATCCTCAACTAAGTACTCGAATTATTGCGCTAGACCTAGGAGTAACGCGAACCACTGTTCAAAATATACTCAAAGAGCACAGGTAAGCAACGACATTGCAAATATAAACTGGACATATTTTTTAACAAAAGTCACGTGATTCTGATGTCACATAGGTCTTTAAGCCTAGAAAACCAATAATTTCCTGGAACATCAATTAAATATCTTCATCTTGTTTTAGGTTACATCCATATCACTTAGTGCTGCATCAGGAATTGACTGCTGCAGATTTTGAACACAGACTAAACCATTGTCACTGGCTT
Source organism: Kuschelorhynchus macadamiae (assembly GCA_030620095.1). NCBI lineage: Eukaryota > Metazoa > Arthropoda > Insecta > Coleoptera > Curculionidae > Kuschelorhynchus > Kuschelorhynchus macadamiae. Next base: position 67,522 of record JAUTXW010004818.1, read on the forward strand.
TTGGGTGTAATGAGGGAAGATCGGCAATTTCTGAGGCGAATATTGTGGACCGATGAGGCTACCTTCCAGAGCGATGGACGTGTCAATCTTCACAATACACATTATTGGTCCAGAACAAATCCACATTGGATGCGCGAAGTCCAGCACCAAGGCCGTTGGTCTGTAAATTGTTGGGCAGGGATTTTAGGCGGACGAATTATCGGACCATTTTTTTTCGATAATCCATTGAATGGTGAGAGATATCTAAGATTTTTAAGGGAGGAATTGCCGATTTTGTTGGAGGACGTACCTCTGAACGTCCGACAACGATTGGTATACCAGCACGATGGTTGTCCAGCGCACTTCGCCGTCAACGTTCGGGAATTTTTAGATGCCCACTATCCTGGCCGATGGATAGGGCGAGGCGGCACCCTTCCATGGCCAACTAGGTCACCCGACCTAACGTGTTTAGATTTTTATTTATGGGGTCGAGTGAAAAATTTAGTTTTTGCCACCAGACCCACTACACGGGAAAATATGATTCAGCGAATAAGAGACTGTATAAATACTATTTCAGTTGGTGAACTGGAGGCTGCAGTTTTATCCACGCGAGATAGGATGCATAAGTGCATCGAAAACGATGGCCGACAATTTGAACATTTAGGGCGGCATTAATTGAATTATATTTTTATTATCGTTTCTTTCACACGTTCCATTTAAATGGCTTTCATTTCCCATTATAATGAAAATTTAATATTGCACTTATTGACTCCTACTGCGCCACCTGGTGGTTATTTCAGAACATTAGTATAATTTTTAGCGATTTGCGTTGAATATTATCTGTGGTATTATTACTGAATTATTGTGATGTAGGCTATGTCGATACAGATTAGGGAGATGTTGCGTACCCAGCGCCCTAATATTTGTTTTATTTATATTTCCGGTTTGAAAAAAGTTAGGAAGCTGAAATTTGCACTGACTTATTGAGAATTTCCTCCTCTATTAAATTGTGTTAAAAGAGATATAGCGTGCTATTTAAAATTTTCAAAATAATGCGTAATAATTGTTGTGATGTCAATCAGCGCCCTCTAGTTACCACGGCGAAATCAAATCGGATTTTTTTTTACATCAGATTATTAGCTAAGATGGGCTCTTTTAAACGAGACCTAGTTTGTTCAATTCCGTTGACTTATAACGGAGTTATTGACATTTAAATAAAAACATGTTTGACCTTCCCCCACCACTACATTTTACGAGATAGAGCAAAATATCCTTAAGAAAAAAAATCACAATTTTTCTGCTCTTTACGATGGCAGTATTTATAATATACCTTTACATGAATATTTTTTAAGAAACAGCCCTTTTTCTGATTGACCATAACAGTTGCGCCCCCTAGCGGCCATATGCGGAACTTCAAAATATTTTCCAGCGATTTCTCTTAATCGATTTAGCTAATAATTTTTTTCCCCCAAGTTATATGATTAACGGTTAGCGAGTTATGGCCGGCGTCCATTCTTAGTTGGCCACCCGGTACAAGCAAACGACTTAAACACCAACCATACACAAAGTCACAATAATTAAATCTAGATAAGCTAAGGTTTCGCATAAAAATTTCCTCATTCTTAAATTCAAAACATGTCTGCTACTGTATAAAACCTTTAAAGCCGAATAGGCTTTTTGGCCTATTCGGCTTTAAAGGTTTTAGGCAACTACTGATATTCTGTTTCCATCAATATTAATATTTAAATTATTTTTTAATATAATAATTTTATTTTTGTTGGCAAAAAGCAGTACATTAGACTTAATAGGGCTTAACTTAAGGTTAAGATCTTGATTTAACATACTTAAGTCATGATTAATAAGTAGTTCAGTTTCTAGATGATCATCCGAATTAAAGCAAAAATAAATTTGTGTGTCATCTGCATATGCACGAACTTTGCAATTTTTTACAAATAGAAGAATATCAGATGTGTAGACCAAAAAATGTAAAGGACCCCGAATCGAACTTTGTGGTACCCCTGATAATATTTGCACCTGATCCGAAAATTTGCCGTTGGAAAGTGCTCTTTGAAAACGACCCGATAAAAGAGATGATATTAGGAAACACGAAGACTCAACCATAATATCTCAATTTAAATATGAGTTGGTAGTTAATAGCATCAAATGCTTTAGAAAAGTCTAACAAGGCCAGAGTAGTATAAGCTTTTTATCCGATGTACGCGAAACATCATTAATAACATTTTTAAAGCAACGGCTGTACTGAAGTCTTTTCAGAAACCACACTGATATTCTGGAAGAATACCATTAGCTGTGCAATATGTGAACATCTGATTATGTAAAACCTCCTCAAGAATGTTTGATAAAGCGGGCAAGATACTTATAATCCTAAAATCGTTGAGACATGTGGGATTAGATATTTTCGGCAGAGGTCGACGAACTGACAATTACTATTGACTTGGAAAATAATGTGACTCAATACAGCAGTTAATGACGTGAGCTATGTACTTGTCAAAAAACGGGCTGCGGTATTTTTTCATTAATGGAGTAATCCCATCGTGATCACTAGTATTTGTTTCAATATTTTAATAATTTCTGAAATGTCAGCTAAAGCAAACGATAAATGTAAATTGTTTTTAAATGAATTATTGCTATAAAAAAATTTGTACAATCAGAGACATTTTGAACATAGATACGAATAAAATTGTTTATTTTGTTGGGATCATTTAAATTATTTGGGACATACATGTTTTCTGTAGAACATATATTTAGGTTCATGGGCGTGCGGTGAAATTTTAAGAAAGGGAAGCAATTTTTAGAAACATACCTATTTGTAATGTAATTCGATTCTTCGATCATATTTTGCAACTTCGTCAATGACGTCATCATCAAAACATGGATGCTGCGACATATTTTCGAGAAGTTTATTTTCAAAGGACAACAGCGATGTATGCGAAAGTCTCTCCTGCCCCGTTGAATTTCTCACGAAATTTTTTCTATGTTTAAGTGTTGAAAAACTGCGTTCTACTGAAGAACTTGTGGCAGTTATTGTCAATACTAATTCATATAATTGCGACACTTCGGTGTTGGTATCTTCCAGCTCCTTGTCTTTTAAAAATTGCGTTAGTTCCTTAGCGTTATTTCTTGCGCTAATGTCATCAGTTTTGTCAATCACTTTTAGTTCAGATCGCAGTAACACTCGGTCGAAGAACTGGCCATAATGAAGAAGAGATTTAAACGCATCTTCTGAAAAAGTTTTTCCTTTAAATGCATCAAAATTTCAGAGCTCGAGGAATTTAAAATCTTTTAACCCGTTAAATCTATAGTTTATTTGTTGCTGAATTTGATCGACTATTTCATAAAAGGGGCGCCTGTATGATGTTTGAACATCTCCGACCTTGTCTGTTCGAAGACGCTTGGCTTATGGCTCTACATTTAACCCTTTCGCGTCGACTTTATTTTTAAAATTTTTTATTTCAAATTACTGTTGGGTTATATATGTCCCAGAGCAAATTCAAAAAATTCGGATGGGAGCTGGTCGAATCATATTTGAATACTAAGTTGTCCCACACACTTTCTAATGCTTTAGGAGCAATTTTTGTATTACGGGTTGCCGATATTTATAGGTTAGTTTGTATTTAGAGTAATTAAGACTGCCACGTGTTGTTGTTTACTGCAGAATATAAGCCATTTTTCCAGAATTACGTTAAAATAATTGAATATAGTGTTTGGATCATGACCAGGTAAGTTTTATAAATACCTTGGCCCAGTTTTATCATAATATAATTCTATTTTTTGGCTTTTTATAAACAAAAGTTGCGTCGGGACATATATGTCCCAGCCGAATTCTTTTTTGGTATGTTATTGTCCCACTAGTGTTTTACCGACACATATTTTTAGGCGGCGATTTTTAACCCAAAAAGAGTTAGAGGCTCTCGTGGAAGAAGGTTTATCTGATGTATCTTCCGAAGAAGACCCATTCCAAGACAGTGGGTCAGAATACTTAGAAGAGGATTCTTCTTCTAGTGATAATTCTAACGTTGGAGAGACTATTTCAAAGCGTAAAAAAGTTCTAAAAAAAAAGTCTAAAAAATCTAAAAAAATTGAGCCGACTTTTTCGGACCATACTGAAGCTTCGACGTCTTTTCATAATGGTGAAAATGAATTTTCTAGCAGCTCTGACAGTTCGGATGACGAACTTGTTCAACCAGATACCCCCGCCCCTTCAGCAGACAATATTGTGATATGGAAAGAAGTTGTTGATTTCAATCCTCGCTTCAAAATTCCAGAGGAAGCTAATTGTACCCTGCTGGCTAACGTTCATCGAGAATCAACAGAGCTAGATGTATTTCTACAACTAATGCCACCTTCATTATTCATATATATCGCGCAGTGTACCAATGAGCGTTTAAAAATTTTGGAAGAGGTTAAAAAGAAAAAATAAAAAGAAACAGATTCATATGAAATTATGATTGTTACTGGATGTTTTCTTATAATGGCTTATAATAAATTACCTCAAATTCAACATTATTGGGCTTCTCATAAGTCTTTGGGAAATGAAGCAATAAAACAAGCAATATCAAGAGATAGATTTCGACTTTTATCTAGTAAGTTGTACTTCAACCAGCCTAAAAAGCCAACTGATGCCAGTAAAACTTATTATGTTGACGAGTTAGTTTCCTGCCTAAAATATACTTTCCCTAAAGCTAGAACTGAAAGTAAATTTCAGTCCATTGATGAGTCGATGACAAAATTTAAAGGTCGTTCGTCTCTCAAGCAATATTTGCCATTAAAACCGATTAAACGAGGCATTAAAATATGGGAGCGATGCGATTCTAAAACAGGTTATGTATACGATTTTAATATATATTCAGGAAAACAAGCAGGCCCTGTAGAAGGTACATTAGGTGAACGGGTGGTGAAAAAATTAACTGAAACTCTGAGAGAAAAGGATGTACTTATCTGCTATGATCGGTTTTTTACATCTGTCGAGTTGATGAATTCTTTACCTTTACCCCAAGTCGGTACGTGCATTTCTAACCGTAAAAATATGCCCAAATTTGAGAAAAGAAAAATGAATCGAGGAGAAATGCAAACACTGTGCTGCGACCAGGGAACTATAGCTTTTCTTTGGATGGACACAAAAGAAATGACGTTGCTTAGTAACTGCCATACAGACCAAATAGTTGAAACTGAGAGGACTGCCAAGGATGGAACTAAAAAAAAGGTACCATGCCCGGAAGCAATACGCACTTACAACACTTACATGGGTGGTGTGGATCTATCTGATCAACTAACTGGACTATATGACATCGACCGGAAATCATTGAAATGGTGGAAAAAAATGCGTGGATAATTTTCAAGGAAGTTCGAAACCGAGACGTTCCATTTTTGACATACATGGTCGATTTAGCAGAACAATTAATTGGAGCTGAACGAGAGAATGCAGCTGTAACGCGCAAAAGATCATTTGGAAGAACAACGATCTCATCAGCAAACCTCATCAATGTGGGAGATCATCTCCCAATTGTTTCAAAAACTAGAAGGAGATGCCGAAGATGTGCTCAACAAAATAGAGAAAAACGTACAGTAATAATATGTTCCGCATGTGACGTGCCCCTGTGCAAGGACTGTTTTTCATGTTACCATTCCTAAATAAGCCTTATATTCTCATTTGTGTTAAAAACAATACAGTTTTAGTTTTTCGTAGATATGCCTTTGTTTTACTACTGGGACCTATATAGCCCATATTTTAATACTACTGGGATATATATAACCCACCTTGCAAGTTTTGTATTCTTATAAATAAAATTAAATTTGAAGTATTATGGGCTTTATAGGGCCTAACAAAGTTAAAATATTCGGAAAAATATTTAAATTTCCAGATAAAAAAAAGTCGCCTTTTCAAAACCTTTTTTTCTCTGGGACATATTTAACCCAATCGACGCGAAAGGGTTAACGTCATCAGTCGAAAAACCCTCTCGAGCTATTTATTGTCCCACGTTTCATTATTTTCTATTATATTCTCAAATAGTTCAGTCAGTGATTCACGATTTTCAGATACTGTTAACACAAGCCTTCCATTACAGTTCCACCTAGTAGGGAGTTACTTTGGCCAATCGTTTGTGGACAATGGAGTCCAAAGCTTGGGTACGTTTTGTTGACTTGGAAAAAAAGCAGCCATGCCACTTAAAGTTATAAAAAATACTTTACACTCTTTAATATGATTGATGGACTGGGATAAAACTAAATTTAATTTATGAGCAAAACAATGGAAAAACACAGCACTTGGGAAAGTTTCTCGAACTTTAGCTTGCAGACCCCCTAATTGTCCTTCCATTACTGCAGCTTCAACATAGCTTTGAGCTACTAATTTTTTCTCTCCATTAATTTCTTTAGTAACGTTATAAACCACGGTAGTAGTATAGCAGGGGCGGTCCTGGGACACCTCGATGGCATCTTGACCACCGATCGGTCCCAGGAGCTCTTCGGCTCACCTGCCTGCAAGAAGTGTTTACCTGTCACTTTTGTGCACCTGTCTTTTGCGTGCCACCTGGTTTGCACAGGTAGGTGTGATTTTTGAAAAAAACTTCCAAGAAGCGAGCTTCGCGTCATCACAAGAGCCGAGCCTCGCCTCGCCGAATTCCCAGAATTGTTTTTCTGTTAATTAAAATGAATATGTTCGACGTAAGACTAGAGGTCAGGTTCGCAGATAAGAAAAGGTCGAGTACCGAGAATTGTTTTTCTGTTAATGTTCGACGTAAGACTAGAGGTCAGGTTCGCAGATAAGAAAAGGTCGAGGATGTAGATAAGGAGATGTTTGTGTAGTATTGAGATGAGCAATAATAATGTTGTTATAATAAATAATATTTATTTCGAATAATAAACGATAAAAAACGTATAGCGCTTAAAATAATTAATATAACGAGATTTGTTTTCAACTATTTAAAATTAATGTGTTCGAGCCACAAGAGTTCGAGTCTGGTCTAATTTTCTATTAAGATAATGGAATAAAACTCAACTTTGAAATAATTTGGATTTATTTAAATTTTCAGATAGAAATATAAAAAAAAGTCAATCCTTTCAAATAATGTTTATTAAAACAATATTAATAAATACACTATTCTTGAAATTTTCTTTTCTTTCTTTCGTAAAAAGCAAATTGTGCAATATTGTACGAAGTTTCCATTTTAATTCGGGTCCAGTAATTTTGAGTCGAGTTGTCACTGATGTTAGCATAGAAATAATCTTCATCCATCTGTCGCCATCCCCAATCATCTTGTGGCTGTGCTTGATACAGATGAAAACATTTGTCCATTTTGTTTGTCACGAGGTTACTTTTGGTATCCAAAAACTGTTGTTTGGTGGGAATGGGACAGCTATGATGTGGCTATAACAAAAAAACAATTCTATGACTGGGGTATTGATTCCTTGCAGTACAAGTCAAGTTCCGACGTCGTTCCAACAAATGACTGTGCTCTGTGAATGCGAATTGATTCCTGACAAAAGCAGAAATGTAGCTTACAGAGGTGACAGTAAATTGTAGCTAATGGTTCGTGTTTTCGTTGTGATCCGACATCTAATTTAATCTGTTTATTCTGTCTTGTAGTAGCAGCGGGCGTATATTTGACAGGGGTCAAGTTGTGAAATCTTTTGCGATCATTTGCCTCCAAATATTTGATATCAGTCGTGGTCTGAAATAATATTTTCAATTTAAATATTGCATTTATATTTAAAATATAACTATTTACCTCTTAACTGGATGAGACGGAATTTTTGAATATAGTAGATTACCCGTAACAAAAGAAGAATAAATGAAACTAAACATTGTTATATCCCCACGGTAGAGTGTCTGTGTTTAACTGTTGATAATAGTTCGTGTAGTTAACTATTCGCTTGTCGTCAAAAGGACTCAAAGCGGTTTTAATTTGATTAATAGTAAATACGTTATGCTTTTTGGATCTAATAAAATTTTGCGCAACATCGATGGTAGTATTGTTAAAAAGACACTGATAATAATCATGAAAAGAAATTTGTTTCAATGCTGAAGATTGAATACCCTTAGCTTTTTTAACAATTTTTTCTTTGTTTGCAGCGCTGTCTTTATCACTAAAAGTTTTAAAACAATACATTTTAGAACGCAAGCCGATAAATTCAGTCATAACCTGACCACAACATTCATCCTTCATTAGCCCATAAACTTTTTTATTTTTTTGTTGAATATTGTATACGTTGTCTTTAGGGTAATCTGACGTATCAAACATATGTATATTTTCCCTAATGCAGTCATAAATATTATAATTTGAAAATAGATAAATAAGACTGTCAGTGTCAGTGTACATTAATTTAGCATTAGACTGGAATTTCGGTATAATAAAATTGTAATGAAAATCGTATATTATCGTTTTTGAAATATCTAAAATAGACATACCGATGTAAATTGGTTTATTAAATTTTATGTTTAATCGGTTCATTTCGATTAAGACTAGATTTTCTGTAAAAATTTCACAACTGTGAAAATTAGGTTGTGAAATGTAATAATTTGCACCATATCTGCCTGACCATTTCGAAACTAATTTTATATCACGATATTTGCGTACATTTTCAATTGTTTTTCCATATGGTGCGTTATTCATCAATTTAAAGAAATTTTTTTCAAACTCGTTTTTACTGTTTATTCTGAGAGTAGTATTTAGGTCTATATATTTTTTTAGCCATGGAGATTGTTTAAATTTTAAACACCTATGAATTTTTCCAATTTTTAGACCCAATTTGGTGACTAGCTGCAAATTTTTGTGATGAATAACGTAACGTTTCTTATCATAAAGAGTGGTTAATAGTTTGGGAAGTGAAGTAGCTGAAGTTGGTGGTACTAAATGTTCAGGACAGAGTGGTAAATCCTTATGTGTTTCAAATAACTCTTTTGGATAATAAAGGTCCACTTCAAAAATATACCCATATTCACTATTATCGGCTACATCTAAAATATTTGTTTCCTGATAGATATCTTCAACCCACTGAAAGTCTCCAGTAGGCAGAGGATAACTCATAGCAGCACCATATAAATTTACAACATCGAAATACATGAGATAGCTAGATGGTTTGTCAGGGTTATATTCTACCCCCATATATTCATTATTAGCCTTAGCGTATCTATTTGAGCATTGTGAAATTCCCCCTCTTATACCCTTTTCAATAAACATGACCATATCAATATCTGTTAAGAGGTCCAATTTTACTTCACTAATTTTTAACATGCTATCAAATGCTAATCCTGGTGCTGTATAATAATGTAGAGGGTCCAATTGATATGTTTCCAAACAGACTTTGCGAAAGTTTTCAAAGACATCAACTAAAAGTAGGACATCGGTTTTAAGATACAATTCAGCATATTCTTGAAGCCTTTTAATTTTAAACGTATCCCACACCGTAGAAGCATGTTGATACTCTTCGGTTGATATGTTTGAATTAGAAATAGAACTATAAAATAGCTGTATTGGAGGTAAACTGTTATCTTGCAGTTTTTCCCAAGAGTCTAGATATTCGTAAGGAAATACCCCCTTCCTGGTCATTAGTTTAAATTTAACATCATCCGAATAGTAGTATCTTGTAACAGTTTTTTGGTGATCCTCTAAATAGGATGCTAGTTTTTCCAAGGAACTGGCCATAAAACGAAATGAATCGATAAATCTAAAGCTGATATCTGAATTTTCAATGTACTTGGTGAAAGATATGTATTTTTCTTTATTAAGTGGAAGCAAACTAATTATACCTTTCACTTCTGTAGAAAGGGCCTTGATTAAGAAGTGACTATCGTATCCTGATAGATTATGAAATATTACAGGCACAGTTTTTTTTTTATCTGAAAATTTTAAATTACATGATTTATGTGCAGCTCCTCGGAATAACCCCGTTAAATGACAATGGTCTCTTACTTTATAGTTATCCCCTAAAAAAGGTTCATTACAAAAATGACATGTTTTTGCTTGACAATAAGCCTCATTTTCTTGTTTACTTAGAGGTGTCATAGATTGTGGGTTTGAATATATTGAATTAACTTTATAAGCAATTTTGCCAAGTTCCCTGACAAACCATTCTTGACACTTTTCTCCAGTATATGAATGAAATTCCGATAGCGAATCATCATAAGAACATTTTAGAAAATATGAAATACTAAATGGTTCATGTTTTTGATATTTTTTTGATTTCTTAGTGCATTGCTTGTCTTCATACTTGACAAGCATGCTCTCTAAATCTGCGTAAATTGCAAAAGGAACCAATAATTTATTTGAGAAATTTTTAAAAGTTAAAATTTTTTCATTTTCCTTTGGCAATGTAATTTTACATTTATTCAATAATTGGCAATCTTTGGAATGTTTTTTCAAAATGGGTTCAGTTTTAAAATGATTGAGACAACGCTCGCAAAACCATTTTTTATGTTTTCTATTACCCATTTGGGTATTCAATAAACCACTTAATTTTTTTATGCATGCAAAATGAAATGTTGTGTTTGCAGGTTCGAGAAAATATTGTGTGTTTTCTAATTCAACGTTATTACAAGGTAGTATAAGTAAATTAACTGTATCTGTAAAATATTCTATTTTGCTTAATAATAAAGGTAAAATTTCTCTCTTTCTTAAACAAAAAACATTAATAGCTAAGTTGTTCATTCTTTCAAACTTGGAAATATCTTTTAGAGCAATTGGAAATTGAATTCCATCATATTTCAAATAGTGACTGAAATGATCATAAGATGACGTGCGTGAAACGTTTTTGCCTTTTCTGGGTCCACGTACAGCACACATGATAGCCCACAAAAAACAATAAACGTCTTTATTTTTAATATTGATAACACTTTTAGTTTTTTTTATGAATTCAGGCAATTGCACATAAGTGGAAGACCCCACGCTTATTGGATTAAAAGAATTAATATTTACTTTCAAGTACCAAATTTCACACAAGGCCCAACCACTGTCTCTTTCTTGAAATTCTTCAAGTTGAACCAAAATCTTATCAGTAACGTGTATCTTATACCATTCAGTCAGATTCGTAGATGGTTCAATTAGTGAATTTTTCGTTGTAAAATGTTTAGCGGATTTTTCTAAATTTTGAGGTTTTATAAATAAACCTGAAAACACAACATTTACTTTAATCATAGAATTTTTAAGTTCAGTTTTAATCCTGTTTGAAAAAATACGAAAAGCACTATTTAAAAACTCTCTTGGTTCTTTCATCTTTAAATTGTTAATAATTCCCGTTTTTATTCTCCCTTTAAAACAAGAATCAACATCTTCCCAAACTAATTTTCTTTTTAATAGAACCTTGTTATTTTTTAAATGCAATTTAAAACGCAATAAAAAGCGTTTTAAAATTGACAAATTACTTTCCACTCTACTATAACTAGAAACACATGAACTATTTTTTAAACATTTTTTAATAATGGCAATTGATTTTTTTAGATAACGAATATGTGTTTGGTAATCTTCTTTTGTTTTAAGTAATCTACTTACCATTTCAGTTTTCTGGACCGCTTCACTTGAAAATGAATCTAGGACTTTGTTGCTGCTGGACGACATTTTGGTTTTTGTTTTCTTTTAGTGTAGTGGCAAGAAGGACTACAAAGACTGCAGTGTGAATAAGTTCGGTGTGTGTATGATAATTTATATACAAAACTCTTATCAATCATTCGCGTCATTTCTATTGACAACACACATACACACGCAAAGTAGCATGGTATCATATCATGTATATGTAAAATTTTCCAGAAGATAAGTCACGTTGCACCAAAAACATGTTTTATCAAATATAGGTCACGTTGCATGACCTTTGCATTTTTATTTTCCGTTATCAAATACAAGTCACGTTGCACGACGTACATTGCATTTTGCTTTTTCGTTATCGAATACAATTCACGTTGCAAAATATTAGGAAAATTTCTGTTTTTGCTAGTAATTATGATAAAAGATAAAGAAACATTTACTGTGGACGTGGTGTTATAATATGTAACGGACCAAATTTTGTTGAAAATTTCCTTTGAAATTAATGAATACTTTTATCGTCGTCTACGTCAAAATTGCTAATTTTTTCAATGATAAATTTGTATTTATACTCATCCAGAGTTTGCGTTTGGTATCAGTTCTATGTCTATCCGTTTTTTGGAAACAGCCAAACGAAAATATTCAAGATGGCAACAGTACCCAGTACACTTGTTGTATTTTCTGAAGATAAAATAAACTTTCCTGTGCGTCACGTCTTGGTTGTTATGAAACAGCTTTTTCAGTAAGTATTTGTTAAAGTGTTAGTGAACGTACCATTTATTATAATAACAGCTCCTTTTATTACATTTTGTGCAAGAATTTATTTAGCTAGGTGCTGTAGCTTATTTTATATATTCCATAAATTTATATAGCACATGTTTTTTTAATTTTGAAAGCTTTTCAGTGAAGCAATATTTTTTATTTTTACAAAAATACTGAATATATAAAAATGATTCCTATGAGGTGTTATAAAACCTGTATTTAGAGAAGTTTTTTTTTTCCTTTCAGATATGGTGTTGATAGGATTATCGAAAGGGATGATAAGGTGTATATACACCTTACTTATAGTCCCCGGAGAGAAACCTTGAAAAGAAAATTTGGAAATCTCCCCGTACGCTATCTACGGACAAAAATCAATAATGATGAGGAATTTAGGATACTCGAAAGAGTGGTAAAACGGTTCAGATTTAATCTTGTGGACGAGGATGTGGAAATGACTGTTAGTGAGCAACAACGACGAACACTACCATCAACATCATCGTCGTCGTCGTCGTTGCCGTCGTCGTCGTCGTCGTCGAAACGGCAAAAGTTGACTGTGGAGGAGGTCTATTCCTCCAGCGAGGATGAAGAGCAACAACAACAACAACAACAACTAGAACAAACAAATGTAAATTCATTTTAGTAATTTTAGTGTTCTTTTTTCAGATTTAAATATAGTTAGAATAGTATATTTATTCTTTTATTACAGAAAAATCAACTAACTTTGATAGAAGGTTATAATTACCTAAGCTTAAAAAAGTGTTGGACTTCAAAATCATTACATGATGTGATTGTTGCTGAGGTTCTGGATGAGGTAAAAATCATTAACCTATTACTAAAATCTTGTCCGTGCAGATCCTTTGTAGCCGGTGGTTATCCTAGTTATTTAGTAGGTCGAACCAAAACTTACGCAGATATTGACATGTTTATTGAACTTAGTCCTGTATGTGAAGCGGTATGTTTATTGATTTTAAATATACTGATAGAGAAACTTAAGGAAAATGGTTATAGAAGTGTACAAAGTATAACAACTGTAAATAATTACTCAACAAAATTTTTCTTACGAAATGTTGTCGTCAAAAAAGGTTTTTTATTACAATTGATATTTTTGAAAGAAAACTCTAACCATTTAACTTTTGAAGAACTAATTATACATACGATAACTAATTTTGATTTAGATATATGTAAAACTGCTTTATTTAGGCAAAATAATTCGTTACATACAATTCAAATTAATCAAATGAAGAAAATTGAAAATTGTATTCCAAGAAATCTTAATCGTCGTGATAAATATATAGAAAGACGCCTTGAAAATGGATTGAATGTAGACACCTTAGCAATGATATGTCTGAAAAAAATAACATGTCTAAAAGTAGGATAACGATTTGAATAAATACAATTTACATAATATTTTAGTTTTTTATTTCAATCTTCATTACAATTTCTACATTTAAATGTATTCCAATGATATAAATTAAATACGTTTTCCAAGGTACAATTTAATGTGTTACTATCATGTTGCTGACAACGATATGACTTGAATATATTTTGTAATTCGGCCAAGGGTGGACATCCTCTTGTTTCCAAATCAATAACGGTGTAATTTGTTTTGAACAATAATCGGGTCAACCACTCCAATTTCTGATTTCCCTTTACTGCAATGATATTGTCGGTGTAGTCGTTATTCCAAGAGTCCACAGTGTCATATCCATTTTCTTCATTAATAAAATCTTTTATAAACTCAGTCAGATTTTCATATTCCAAATTTTCAAAAGCATCGTTTGACCATTCCAAGCCATGTACGTTGTTGGTTAACCATTTCATGTGATTTCTAATTTGGTCTTTGCAAAAGTCCAATTCAAAAGGAAGTTTAACTGAAGCATGTTTATAATTTTTATTTGAGGTATTAAGAATTGCAATTTCCTTGCACAAAAAAGTTGAGCTGCCATATTGAAATCCTTGTATATCTATTACAAACATGACTCTTTACAAAACGTTCACTATACTGCTGCTGCTGCTGCTGCTGAGACTACTCCACCTTTTACCGCGAACAATCGATGACTGACGTTTTACTTTTCACACTTTGAAATTTAATATACTTTAACTGTACTGGTTAAAGGATTGTATTTGACTAAACGATCGTGTAGAATCAAACAGAATGCTGAGGTATTGTTTGTTATTGTTTTAGTTGTTTCGAATTCAATGCGAATATCAACAGCTCCACCTTTTAGGATGTCTTCACCTTGACGTGAACAGTCAACAACAATTAATGCTGCTTTAGTCTTGTATGTTGTTGGGTCATAACACGGATCACTCTGATTTTTATAATAATAGGATTTTTGAAATTGTTGATACATTTCATACGCAAGCGCATATTTATTGTTATCAAAGTCCAAATTTAGATTATCGTATGGAAACATATCAGAGTTCAAATACACCTTCAAATTTAATAAACTGCAATGCTGAAAATGACTCGCATTTTTCGCAATATTATTTTTCACACCAGTTTGAAAACCAATGATGATAAAACGAGGCTTCTCCAATTGATTTGATGATTTCACTGCCCATGTGTGGTTTTTGCTTTGCTGCAGTTGTGGGTATTCATGTAGTTCCCAACTTCTGAAAGCAATCGTTAATTCCCTGTTACTTTCAAATTGTTTAAGTAAACGTAATTTTTGAGTATCACTAACGGTAACATGAGGCATTTTCCACAATATCTTACTCAGTGTAACTTTATAGGTTTCCTTTTTGTCATTTTTTTGCATGATTCCCTCTGTATCAGAATTGCTTCTAATTAATATTAATTCTTGACGAATATTCATGATTATCTTATGAAAATCCTCCGTAAAACCCATCAACATTTTTAGCGGAATACAAACATTAAAACTACCGTTACCATCCAAAATTTTTGGATTGTCTTCACAATCCCATCCAGCATTCTGAAGTGCAAAATATTCAGCTTTCGAAAATGATACGTAACCTTTCATTGTTGTGGCTATGCCGGGATTTCGAACCCGATCGATAACCACTCCTCCTAGTTCATAGCGAATTTCATCAAACAAATGAACAATTCCGTTATTGATAAAAGTTACATTATCACTATAGGTATTATCGTTTTTAAGCAACTTTCCTTCAATGTATAAAAAGCTTTGACTCGGTAACGTGTATAAATCTTGTGTTTGTATTGGTATTCTAATTTCATCGTTATTGTTTAGAGTTGTTGAGGAATAAGGTTGATGTGTATGGTATTGATAATTTATGATTGAGTCATCATTTAGCACATTTTCTCCCACTTTTAACATGTTATAACTCATTGTCTTTGTGCCTATATCTACACTTGCAAACTAATATAATAAAAATTCTTTCCAAACTTGTAGTAATCCGTAATTTAAAACTACACCAAAATCTTTGTAATTTTCCAATTTTTAATTTTGATTTTTCTTCTTCTCGTCCTCCTGTAAACTGAATCCCAGTGAGAGTAGTACACGTTTGTTTTTAGATGTTAACTCCTTAAACGTTCTGGTGGAACTAATAGTTGTCTGTTCATCTAATTGGGTTTTATGACAATTTTCAAACGAGTCCTTTGGTATATTTAAAGAATTATGATTATACAGAAAAACCATTTTAAAGAATTCGCTTCAAATGTAACCTTATCGTTACTAGCTCGTTTCTGAAATTGACTAATTTCTTATCCTGATCAGTTATTTTAAGGATTATCTCATCGATATATCGTGTGCTGATTGGTAGATAAATAACATTCGATGGCTTCTCGACTATTTTGAAACCTGGTGGCACTGTTGGATAAAACAAATGGATAATATGAACTAAATCTCCGTTATTATAGGAATTTGTCACTAGATTACATTCTATACATATTGAATTCACTTTAAATATATTTACAGGATTATCGGAAATGTGTCTTTTATTGGGCTCGAGTTGCTTGCTACCGAATCCCAGTAAACTGCCAATTGAATTTTCTTTGCTGAAATCAATTTTACGGTTACATTTGATTTCACACTGTAAAGTGTTATGGTTCGCTTCCAAACGGAGTGTGATTGGATCCTTTTCTTTTGAATGAAATCTCAGATACGTCGTCAAATATTTTTGAATATCGCTAATTTCGTAGGATCCTTCAGGTATAACAACGTGCTCATCTCCACAATGAAAATTGTTATTGCTACTATCAATGTTAGGAATTGAGTTGTAACTTTCAAAATTTATTAAACCCAAAACATAATTTTCGTTTTCATTCAAAACAATGGGTGGATAAATTTTGGTTGAAAGTACAGACTCCGTTCCCGATAAGGTAAACGTATAAGACATGTTTAACTACTTTTCGGATCAAAGTATTTACATTAAATAAAACAAAAACTATAGTTATATTGGTATTTATTCTAAATCTACAGAATGATACAAAAATTTCAGACATAAGTGACCACATATAAACGAGTCATAAGGTTGGTAACAACGATGATTATAAAATATGTTACAAATACCATTAGAGTTAAAATATTTACACACTTCCAGAGGAGGTTTTAAATTTCCAAAACTATCAAAATAATAAACATTATTTCTATGTTTCCAATAAGCAGTCCAATGAGTTCCCGGTCCAGAAAAATTGTCTAAATTGATAATACCAGATTCGTTTTGGTAAATTTTCTTCGGTAATCGATCCTTCATAAACACTCCTCGAAAATAGGGTATTTTGAGTAGTTTAGTATACTTTTCAATATCAAAGTTACTTAAGGCACGGTTAGGTAAGATTATCGGTATTTTTTTTTCCTGAGATGATTTCCTAAAAAAAGGCCTAAACCTGTTTTGTATGGTTTTAAAAAGAGACCTTTTCCCAATGCAATGGATTCCATCGTCTTGTTGTGGCGTTCGCTTTCTTGCAATTGTTGTTTGGCAGCACGAGCATCAGATACGGCCTTTGCGATGCCGGCAGCTCCTCCACTTAACGCACCTAATGCACTCAGTCCCGCAAAAATAGGGATCAAAGGAAGAAAACCTCCAGTTTTTGGAATTTTAATTATTCTTGGCCGTCTGATTTTGGTATTATTAACTGCTTTCATAGCTATCTTAACAGCATCGTAAATATTGGATGGTTTTTGATTTAAAATAGTACCTTTAATCTTTTTCATAACTGATTGAAAACTTTTTAATTTTGTACTGCTTCTTTTTTTCCCGCTAACTTTTGGTCTTTTTGCCTTTTTGCTTTTCTGCTTCCGAGGTTTACTTTTTTTAATTGCTGCCATGTTTACTACTTTCTGTTGGAAAAGTTTTTAATACACTAAACGTTGAAGCCAGATAAATGAAAATATATACTATTTTTTAACTTTTTTTTTCAATGGACCACTAGCAAATTCCTCATGAAAATTATCGTCGTCGTCATCATCGTTTAATTTCCGCTTATTGGATAAGTTTGCCGAATTTATTTCAAATTTTAATTTTTTCCTATCCATTATATTATCATCAGAGTTATCTATCTTTCGTTTGAGTGCCCTATTTTGATGTTGTTGTTGTTGCAAATCTTGTTCAATCTCGTTCTCTAAGTTCTTTCGCTTCCTATCATCATCATCATTCTCAATAAAATTAGAAGGGTATTTCATTTTTTCCTTTATTTTCTTCTCATGATAATTATCATATTTTTGTTGTTTAATTTTTGTTCCCTTTTTGACTTGTTTTCGATACACCTTTCCAGTTTGACCTTTTACTTTTTCGAGTTTGTTTAGCAAAATCTCCATCTTTTTCACATAATCACGCATAGCCTTCACACTGTGTTCCATTATTGTTTTAAGATACTTCTTATCATGGACTCTATTGTATGACTGATTTAAATTGGGGTTATTACTCAAACTTATATCCCCACTGGTAGTACCCATACCTAGCTTTATTTTAGTTTGCATTGCAGCTGAAATACCTGCAGCGGCTAATTTTTCTTTCCAGGATGCATTCGATGAATTTATTCTGCTTAAAGCGTGTTTAAGTAAAATTTTATCTGCCGCATTACGATCTGATATGTTTTTATATTGTGAATAAGCAATATCATGATTTTTACATGCTTCATCTAACGGGTTAATTCCTTTATCACCACGTCGTAAACGTTTCTCTAATTTAGTTCCTGGACCACAATAGTTATACCCTGGAAGATGTAATTCAAATGGAAGTTTGTTTATCATTGAGTTTAACAAACCTTCCCCATTAATCGTTCGTTGTTGTTGTTGTTGTTGTCGATCAATCGAATAATACCTCATTTTAAAAGAAGTAAATAAAGACTGAATATAAATAACAGCGTCTTATGGCTTTATAATTAGTTTTACATCGGATATTTAACATGGAGGAGAAAAAGAAGAAACATATCAAAATTGTGAAACAAAGAACATCTTTAACAGTAAATAATCATGATGTGAAAAAAACAAAAATATTAAACACAGTATATTATTACCATCTACTGTACGATGCATCTGACGCTAAAGCAAATTCAATTTTCATATTTGATGACGTCGCGTGTGATAAACAGGATGTTATCAGAGAATATTTTAGTATGGGACGTCACAATAATATAGACTGTTTTTACTTGTGTCAAACATATGCAAAAATACCCAAACATTTGATAAGAGACAATGCTAACGTCTTAATATTATTTAAACAGGATGACTTAAATTTACATCATGTATACTCTGATCATATTGGTACTGATATGTCATTTGACAGCTTTAAAACTATATGTTCATTCTGTTGGAAAGAACCATTTGGTTTTCTATCTATATTTAAGGATAATAAAATTGATGAAGGTCGATATCGGTTATGTTTTGATAAATATATATATCTGTAGTATCGCTTTTATAAATTATTACATAGTTGAACGTTGAAAGTTCATCATCATTATCATCTTCAAAGAGAAAAGATATAAAGAATAAACTAGATATCTTAAAACATGAAAAATAGCCCACGAGAATGTATTTCAGCCTATAACAAAACATTTGGAGGTGATTGAGAACAAATTGGATCGAAAGAAGCACACTCCTGAAAGTTTGATATCGGAACTTAAAAGAAGGGAACAATTTTCTGATGACGATAACTATGATGATGATGATGATGATGATAAAGATGACGAGGAGAAACTTTTTGGGGACCATAATAGTGAAGAGGAAAACGAGTCAGTGAAATCGGAACCTATACCCTCCACTTCTATCCCATTAGAGTTTAAGGATACTCCTACAGGAAACAAAATCACACATGCATATCAAACTGCACCAAAAATGAAAAGAAAATTATTTTCTTCCACAACAAAATCATCGTCGTCGTCGTCGTCGTCACGGAAACCAT
>JAUTXW010004819.1:0-280000 GCA_030620095.1 Kuschelorhynchus macadamiae
GTTTTCTGAGTGTCTTTTATACGCAGACGACTTAAAATTCTTTTTACCAGTCTCCTCAGACTCCAAGCTTCTGTAGTTTGATATGGAACGGCTCGTCAAATGATGCAGAACTAATTATCTCTAAACATCTATGTGCAGGAGGAAACATGAAATTGTGGGTCAGGGTTTTTATAGAGACTTTCATGCAGTAGATTTTAATGCGGTTTCCTTGTTTCTTTCAAACTTCAACTGGGATGCCTTGTTTCTGAACAGGTCTGTTAATGAAATGGTCAATATTTTTTATGAAATAATATATCTATGTATTAAGAGTCTTGTACCATTGAAAAAGTATTCTACTAAAAAATTTCCAGTTTGGTTTTCCACTGAGTTGAAGGCCATTATAATTGAAAAAAAAAATTACATAAGCAGTATGTTAACACAAAATTGTATTCTGATTATGTCAAATTTTGTAATGTTAGGGCTAAGTGTAAAACTTTAAAGAGACAATGTTATAGTGACTATGTGTATATTACAGAATCATCCCTGACGACTAACTTGAAGAACTTTTGGAGGTTTGTGCGCTCCAGAAATTCTAATTTTCAGATTCCTAGTATGTTGTCTTACAGGGATACTGTTGGCTCTTCTGGTGAGGCTATTGTCGATTTGTTTGCCGATTACTTTTCAGAAATGTACAGCAAATCATGTGATATTCCTGATGATGTAACTCTTAATAATCTTCATATGTCCCACTTAAAAGTGTCCTTGTCTGATATATATACTGAATTATCCGGGCTGGATGTGAACAAGGGTCCTGGCCCTGATGGTATACCACCAATTTTCCTGAGACAGTGCAGTTTTCTGTTGGCTCGACCCCTTTTCATTATATTTAACTTATCCTTGGATACTGGTGTATTTCCCAGTTACTGGAAGACTAGTTTTATAACACCTATTCCTAAGACCGGAGACAATGCACAGATACAAAATTATAGACCCATTAGTATTCTGAGCACGATTCCCAAGATGTTTGAGAGGCTTGTGTGTGAGGTCTCGACATATTTTCTTCGGGGTTAGCTCATTGGCGAACAGTTTGGTTTCAGTGTGGGACGATCAACAGAGTTGAATGTTCTTTCATTCACAGACTTCCTGTCCGAGTCCTTGGAGGAGGGGTATCGGGTGCATGCTTTGTATACCGACTTCTCCAAGGCCTTTGATAGAGTACATCATATGCTCTTAGTGCATAAACTAAAGACGGCTGGAATTACGGGCTCTCTATTGAAGTGGCTCGAATCTTATTTGACCGGTCGTACACAGGTGGTTAGAGTCCTTAGCTTCAAATCACGTGAGATACCTGTATTGTCTGATGTTCCACAGGGTTCACATCTGGGGCCCCTGCTGTTTAACCTTTTCATAAATGATATCTCAACCTGTTTCCATCACAGCCAATTTCTACTCTTTGCTGATGACTTAAAATTCTTCCTTAGAGTGTCATCAGTGGATGATTGCCATAGGCTTCAGTCAGATTTAAATAGACTGGTCAGTTGGTGTGGTGCAAATGGTATGGACTTGAATGTTGGAAAGTGCTTTTCAATGTGTTTCAGAAGGTGTAGAGAGCCTTTAGACCACACTTACAGAAATGGCAATGTCATGCTGGAGTCTGTCTCCAAGATCAGAGACTTGGGGGTAATGCTTGATAGTGGTCTAAGCTTTGTTCCGCACATTTTAAGTATAGTGCGAAAGTCATTTCAGATGCTTGGATTTGTTAAAAGGTGCTCAAAGGATTTTCAAAATATAGCTTCCATGCGACAGCTATATTGCTCACTTGTGCGTCCTCATCTTGAATACAGCTCTTGTGTCTGGTCCCCTTACTATAACGAACATATTAATAGGATTGAGGGAGTGCAACATAAATTTCTTCGATATGTAGCCTTTAAGCAGACTGGTCTACCAATCAATTACCAGGACAGGATTGACTACCGTCATATGGAGTCAACCTTAAATTTGGACAATCTAGAAACTCGCCGCAAATTTAGAGATCTTAAAATGTTTCATAGCATTCTACACTCTCAGAGCTCCTGTCCTAGACTTCTTAATAAGATAGGCCTCCACGTCCAACCAAGGCAAACTAGACAGGCGGTTTCCTTCCACAATTCAAAACATCGCACAAACTATGGCCATAATTCTTTTCTGGCAAGATCTGTTAGATTGGCTAACCAATATTCCCATCTTATTGACTGCTTTGAGGGGCGTGCAAGCTTTGCCAGGAGCGTGAAGTCTTGTGTTGCATAAGGTTGTTCCTTATTAATGTTACCTTTGTTCTGTTAACTATTTTGCAACTTAGCTGTGTTGAGTCTTGGTTAGGGTTGGGTTACTTAATTAGTTATTAGTTATTAGTTTTAATTGTTTTTCTTGTTAATATATTTTGTTCTATTGTAATATTGGGTTATGCCCGTTGATAAATAAATAAATAAATCTCTCTCTTAACATCTCGAAATGTAAAGTGCTCCATTTTCACAAACATATTAATCCCATATCCTCCACCTACTTCATAGATAACATAAGTCTTGAAGTTGTTAGTTCTTTCACGGACCTAGGCGTTATTTTTGATGAAAATCTGACTTTTAATCTACATATTGATAACATTGTACTTAAGGGTTTTAGACTACTGGGTTTTATAAAGCGACATATGAAACACGTAACTGATACCATAGCAATTGGGTGTCTCTATAACTCATTGGTTCGTAGCGTTCTAGAATACTGTTGTACAATATGGAGTCCATCATACCAGTGCCACATCGACAGAATTGAAAAGGTGCAAAATAGGTTTTCAAATTACCTCTTACATAAATTGCATTTCCCATATCAAGGTCTGTTATCTAATACTAGAGCTCTTCTTTGCGGCCTTAAAATCCTTGAATTTAGAAGAATGAAGGCACTTCTGGTATTTTTGCATAAATTGGACAATGGAGGGATTGACTGTGAAGTGCTGCTGGGATCAGTGCCGTTTTAGGAGAACAAGGCAATCACAGTTATGGGTTTAGTGCATTTGTTGACCGACTAGTTCACAATTACAATCGTCACTTCTCAGAATATGACAATTTCAGACTAAGCACTTTGCAGCTAAAAAGGCAGTTAACCGGATTGGTTTTGTGATGTACCTATTTTGGCCCTTATTGATGTTCGTTTTGGTTTATGTTCTTGTTTAGTTTTATTATTATTCATGTTTATTTTACTTCAATTGAAAATCTTCCTCCTTGACTTGACTTCATTATTTATTTATTTGACCTTGCATGCGAATTCGTACCATTTGGAATGTTTAGCATTCTGTAGTGTACGTTTCTGAAGGGCCCCTTGTCCGATGCTTGCTTCGGCTACGTGCGAACGGAGAGTCTCGATCGTACGCGAATATGCGATGCAAGCGCTGTTTTTATATCGCGGCGGCTTCCCGAATGTTTATCTGTTTGTCTCTTTCTAACGACTATTTCTGATTCGATCTGTGTCTTTCAACTGCTTAATACAATTATTTATCGATTTTAGTCTTTATGATTTGAAGAATACAGTTTTAGTTTGGTTGACAGTAATCAAAAATAAACTCAGTGTGCTAAATCTTTAATTTTTTTGCGCGTTATTTCTGAATCTCTCGCGGGCCGGATTGGAGCTGGGGGAGGGCCGGGAGTTGTCATATACATTACGGGATATACAGGGTTATGATAAATTAAGGAATAAATTCATTATCTTGGAAATTAAAAAGGTAATAGAAAAACGCTCGAACCCGTCGATTTAGATTTATTTTTACGCATATTTAGAAATTATTTTAAACTATACAGGGTCACTCACAAAAGTTGTATAACTTTCATCTTTGATTTTTTCAATAGGCCTTATTTTTTTCTGCTGATTTGAATTCTCTATGAAATTCTAGACATTTTTGGTATAACATAACCTATACTGAAAATCAACAGTTATTGAAATATGTTTATCTAAATAAAACATAAAACACATATCAGGAAATTAAATAAGAAAACTACTTTATTAAATTTTGAAAATGTCCACCATGTACAGCTCTACAATGCCCTAGACGATGGAAAAACTCTTGTTGCACATTAGTAACTGTATCGCATTGAATATTTCTTATAACAGTTCGAATACGATCCTTAAGAATTTCAATAGTAAGTGGCTTATTTTTATACACTCGTTTTTCACATACCCCCCAAAGAAAAAAGTCTAACGGGCTTAAGTCCGGCGATCTTGCCGGCCACTCTATTGTCCCACGTCGGCCAATCCATCGTCTCGGAAAGGTTTCATTTAAGTATCTCCTGACATCAGCTGCAAAATGGGGTGGTGCCCCATCCTGTTGATACCATAACAGTTCACTGGGAAGATCCGGATCGTTTACATTAGGATGTAGGGTAGCTAATACTGGTATAAGATTCTCTTCCAAAAATTGAAGATACATTTGCCCCGTTAGTGAGGAATCAAAGAAATATGGACCTATAACTTTATTGCCTACAATACCTGCCCATACATTAACACTGACGATACCGTGTATGACTTTCCCTGTACCAGTTAGGATTTTCTTGTGCCCAGTGTCTAAAATTTTGTTTATTTACTTCTCCATTGAGACAAAATGTTGCCTCATCTGTGAAACAAATTCTTTTGACAAATAATGGATCATGATTACACATATTGGTCATAATTTCGCAAAAATTCTTGAACGAATTTCACTTTATAGGGATAAAAATTTTCTTTTTTCAAAAATTTGGAAACTGTTGTTTGATGTATATCATTATCATAGGCTGCGTCAGTAGTTGAGGAATGTGGATTATCTTGAAAAGTTAAGAGAACGTCTAGTTTCTTTTCATCTGAGATCCTAGGGCGACCTTTTCCAAAACGTTCCTTAACACTACCAGTATCCGTCCATTTCCTTTCTATTTCGCTCACTGCAGACTGAGTAATAGGTTGCCTACGAGGATATCTGTTGTTAAACAGCTGACAAACTTCTTTTTGTGTCCTAGTCTTATCACCAGTACCAAGCATTATTAGAATTTCAATTTTTTCTTTCTCTGTTAAACGCATAGTCAATATTTGAAATCAAAATGGCAGATCGTAAATAAATTATATGACTTGTCAACACAGTGACAGTGACGAAGTCATTTTTCTTTGGGATTACGCGACAGACATAGGTAGGGTATACAAATGTCCGATAGGTTATTAAATACACACGTTTTATTTAAATAAGAATATTTCGATAATTGTTGATTTTCAGTATAGGCTATGTTATACCAAAAATGTCTAGAATTTCATAGAGAATTCAAATCAGCAGAAAAAAAGAAGGCGTTGTATTGAAAAAATCAAAGATGACAGTTGTACAACTTTTGTGAGTGACCCTGTATAATTTAAAATAATTTCTAAATATGCGTAAAAATAAATCTAAATCGACGGGTTCAAGCGTTTTTCTATTACCTTTTTAATTTCCAAGATAATGAATTTATTCCTTAATTTATCATAACCCTGTATGTATTATTTAAATAGCAGTATAAAATGCTTATATAATACTTTTGTCCGATTAAGAGTCTATTTTGCTAGTTGGGTAAAATCATTCGTGAATGACTGATCTCTGAAATGTAGGTAGTAGTCACATTAGAATGCAATAAGTAAGTATTTTCTAGGTTTACAAATGCTTGCCGACTCTCTAGACAAAAAAGCAAAAGAATTCTGTGATATCATTAAAATTGGCCGAACTCACACACAGGATGCTGTACCTTTGACGTTGGGCCAAGAATTCAGTGGGTATGTTACGCAAGTGCGATTTGGAATTGAAAGGTTTGTATAAACAGTATTAAAACTTCTGTTTTTTTTTTAAAGTAAGTTAAAAGAAATTGGTTTAAAATATAATATAGAATATATTTCATCTATATAGCCGAATGCGGTCTTATCGTGTGGGTCCAAAGGTCACCACCATTATGAATCAAATCAGAAAACACAGTGAATACCAAAATGTTGTGTGATTCTTTTATCGAGCTAATAAATCTCGATGGGCTATTTACAAATATACAGGGAGAAAGAAAATAGTTTTTTTTACTATATTACACAATATTATTAAGATAGCCACTTAATATTATTTTATATGTTAAATGCCGAGGGACTAAATAAGAAAATTCGCTAAATATGTATTTGGTTAAAATTTTTTGGTTGGCAAAAACAAAAATACACAAAATGGCAAGCGCATTAATAAAGTCGTCGGAAGGTGGTTCGAATCAGTGGAACAATCACCAAAAATTATGAGCCCCGCTTGACCTAAAAATCTAACCAGTGTCATTTATTTAAATGCGGGCCACCCCTGTGCAAAGAAAACTTTTTGTATCGTGATAACAAAAAAATTTATTTTGCAAAAATTATACACTTTTGTTAAAAACAAATAAGATATTACTTCCCTCGTGAGATTTTTTCAGATCTTTACGTTTAAGGGTCCCTAGATGCCAGAAAACATGTTTTCTCAGTTCCATCTGTAGGTATGTCTGTCCGTCAGTCTGTCTCTTCGCGGCATAGCTAAAAAACTACTTATCTGATTTCTTCAAATTTCAGTCAAAAATTAAGGGCCATGCATGAGAAAAATACAGGGTATATATATATATATATATATATATATATATATAATATAATATATATATATAATATATAATCACGTCCTACGTAGCAGTAGTCACTTTCGTGAGCGAGAAAAAATCAATAAAATCACGGAAATTTAATAAAATAATAAGTGGAACATTGTTTAAACGGTAGATAAACGGATCGTGAGCCCTTCACATTGTTGGTTGCAGTGGATTTGCGATATTCCTCGAGTTTTCCCATTTTTCCACACATAACCTCAAAAATGGCAACACATTGTTTTAAATGTATAAATGTATTCAAAAAGAAGATAAAAATGAATTATTCGGTTATCCATGTGACATATGCAATAAAATCATTTGCAAGAATTGCTCTGGAGTAAGAAGTTCGGAGATCAGAGTGCTGATTTTAAAGGAAAGGTGTTTGAGGCATTTTTGTCCGGATTGTGCAATTTGTGTCTTCCTGTGCCCGGAAATGAAAAGAAGGCTGGATAGTCTGGAAGAAGAAGTCAACAGAATTAAAATCTCAACAATAGGCGTCACTGAGACTTCCGAAAATACCCCTAATGTAAGTCGGAATTCTCCGAATAATATGACGGTAAACAGTGCTAACGAACTTGGAAACCTAGTAGCTCAGATTACCATGGAGCTAAAGAATCAATCAGATGTAGTATCAAACAAACTTGAAAAAACAGCTGAAGCAATTCGTGAATCAAACAAGGAGCTAGTTCGATTCTTAACCAAACCAATACCAGGGAATACTGCAATGCAGAATCAGGAAATGTCAGGGGATCTGTCTGCAACTGTAAATGAACCATATCTACAATACTCCACTGCAGCTAAGAAAAAAATCACACAATATAACTTAGATGTAAACACTCATGCAAACATAACAGCTGGCCTTGGAACAAACACAAGGCTACTAAATGGAAATAAACCCAATCAAAACCGAAACCTAATAAAGGGAAACAATAACAAGCAATCTACAATCTCTGCAGCAGAACAGCGTAAATGGATTTATGTGGGCAACCTAAACTCTGAGTGCACCGTGGAGATGCTTAAGACCCACTTGGATGATAATAAAATCAAAGTATCCAGTTTTGAGAAGCTGGTTTCGAGACAGGAACACATGGCATCTTTTAAGATATCAGTTCCCATAAGCGAGCAAGAAACTATTTTTAATGCAGAGATCTGGCCAACGGGTGTGGTTATAAAGCCATTTATATTTCCAGCTGCAGGCAGGGGGCAATACAATAAACAGAATTTTCGAAGAAGAAGACTTCCGAATCAGAACATTTAGGAGAAAACAAAACAGCCATAACGGGTTATTACCAAAATATCAGAAGTATAAATAACAAAATCTTGGATATAGCTGCATCAGCAGTTATTGATCAATATGATATCCTGTTTTTTACAGAAACATGGCTTAACCAGGATATGGGTGATAGCGAGTTAAGGCTTTTTAATTATAACATATATAGATGCGATCGCTCAAGTGAAACAAGCTCAAAAACAAGAGGGGGTGGTGTATTAGTGGCAGTAAAAAACCTCCCATCACATCAACTTAAGGTGAATAACACAAGGTTAGAACAACTATATGTTATGTTAACTATTGACAATAAATACAAATTAATTATTGGATGTGTGTACATGCCTCCTCAATCACAAATTGATAAGTATGAAGAGCTCTGCTCGTCGGTGGACTATGTTTTTAATAACTATAAATGTAATGATTTTATACTGTGCGGGGATTTTAATCTGCCTCTATTGCATTGGAATAATGACAAATATGGTGCTGTACCTATAGGTAATATGAATAATCAATCAGAATTGTTATCTGATTACTTTGTTTATCTTAATATGTTTCAATTGAACTCATTTCCCAATGCATCTGGCAATATTCTCGATTTGGTGTTTAGCAGTAATTCAAACGTAAAAATTGATCGTTCAAAAGAACCTATAACAGTTTGTGATACTTACCACCCAGCTCTTGACCTAGAGATTCCAATACCAAAAAAAATTAATGAATTAGAATTTAACTATCTTTACAATGACTTTCAGAACTGTGATTATGGAAATATAATGTTTTTTCTGTCTTGTATTGACTGGATCTCTTTAATGGACAAGACCGATGTAAATAAAACAATAGATAATTTCTATAACTGCTTAAACCTTTCTATTGATCTATATGTACCTAAAGTTAAAA
Organism: Kuschelorhynchus macadamiae; assembly: GCA_030620095.1. NCBI lineage: Eukaryota > Metazoa > Arthropoda > Insecta > Coleoptera > Curculionidae > Kuschelorhynchus > Kuschelorhynchus macadamiae. Next base: position 8,788 of record JAUTXW010004819.1, read on the forward strand.
CAAAAAATAAAAAGTTCCCCAAATGGTTCAGCCCAGAACTTAAAGAATTAATCTTTGAAAAAAAGAAGGCTCACAAAAAATTTATAATATCAAAATCTATTGCTGATTACTCATGTTTTTCTGAATTGCGCAAATCATGTAAGCGGGCATATCAGGGTGCATATAGCGAGTACATATCATGTGTGGAAAATGCCATATCTCGTGACAGCAGGGCCTTCTGGAAATATGCTAACACCAAAACTTCCAAATTCTCTCTTCCTAGTGCTATGTGGTACAATGATCGTACTGCTGACAACTCACAAGACATAACAGAATTATTCAGGGTGTTTTTCTCTTCAGTTTACTCTACTGATCAAAATAATCAGGAGATCTTTAACTATCAGCAATCGGTCAACTTGGGCTTTATTCATATTGAACCTATAGACGTTTTTAATTCCATTTCTTGTTTAAGTGAAACACTGGGTACAGGCCCAGGTGGCATTCCTGCAATATTTATAAAGAGCTGTCAGTGTCTGCTATCTACAGTGTTGGCTGAAATATTCAATTTATCAATATCGACAGGAGTCTTTCCTGAACTATGGAAAACGACATATTTAACGCCGGTCTTCAAAAATGGAGATAGATCGAATGTGGAGAACTACCGGGGTATTTCTAAATTTAGCATATTTTCCAAGCTTTTTGAAGGGTTGGTTTTTCAAAAGGTGTCTCCCCTTTTTGGACAGATCTTTACAACTTCCCAGCATGGGTTTATTTCGGGTCGGTCAACGGTCACAAACCTGCTCGTGTACGAGGACTACCTGTTGAGGGCCTTGGAGGAGAGGTGGCAGGTTGATGCCATTTATACCGACTTCTCCAAGGCCTTTGACAAGGTGGATCATCGACGTCTCTTAAGTAAGCTATGTGGGCTGGGTATCCACGGGGTCTTTCTGCGCTGGATTGGTAGCTACCTTTCAAACAGGAAACAAAGAATAAAAATAAATTATTGTGAGTCATCCGATATCCTCGTCACATCTGGTGTACCCCAGGGTGCTCACTTGGCCCCATTTCTCTTTAACTGCTTTGTCAATGATATTGGTGAATCCATAACTTTTGCCAGGTATCTGTTATATGCAGATGATTTAAAAATCTACAGAACCGTTGCAAACGGGGAGGATTGTGAGGGTATCCAGAGGGACTTGAATCAATTTACAAATTGGTGTACTTCTAACTTCATGCACCTTAACTTTAAAAAATGCTCAGTTATTACTTTGCACAGAAGGCCTGTCTGTGGTTGTTTGTGGTATGACTACACACTGAATGGTAATGGCGTTGCCCGGGTCAATGAGATAAAAGATCTTGGAGTCCTGTTTGACAGGGGCCTTCGTTTTGACTCACATATAGATACAATAACTATCAAAAGTTTGAAACTTCTTGGCTTTATGAGAAGAACCCTTGAAAATTTTCGAAATTTAAAATGCTACAAGGTACTTTACTGTTCTATAATACGTTCAGTACTGGAGTATGCATCTCCAATCTGGTCACCACACTATGAGATGTACAAAGAAAAAATAGAAAGAATACAAAAACGCTTTTTTGGCCTTGTAGCATTCAAAACCGGTATTCAGCGGGATCTCATTAATTATGAAGAAATAGGTAAATCACTAAATTTACTACCATTGTCTATTAGACGAGTTTTTCTCGACCTTACACTCTTCTACAAAATCTTACATTCCGCTGTGGATGCTCCTGAGCTGCTTGATATGATTGGCCTATCGGTCCCTCAGAGAACTGTCAGAAATCACAACTTATTTAATGTTTCATATCACCGTACTAACTATGGATACAATGGGCCCCTGTCACGTATGTGTCGGGAAATGAATGAATATAATATTGATATATTTAACATATCACTAGATAGCTTTAAAACTAAAATTAAGAGAATGTTAAATAGCAATTACTCAAAAGCATAGAGTCTGAGATACCTAAGATAGTGGACCAAAGTATTATACCTGGGTTGATTAATGTGAAAATAACATATGAGTGTTAGTAATTTATTTGTTAGTATTGTCTACGGACAAAAAGACTGATAGGCTACTGTGTATTTATTTATTTGATTTGTATAAAAATGGATTGATGTTTGTATCTATGCAAATTTGTAATATCCGTAAATAAACTATTATTATTATTATTATATATATATATGTATATATATATATATATATATATATATATATATATATATATATATACAGTTGGGAACATGAAGACCACTCAAGGTTGATCTTACAGATGTGTTGAACTTTATTATGCTGCAGTTGTAATTGAAATCAAATGGTAGATATTTATTAAAGCACCCCATGAATCTATTCATATTTCATCAGTATGGCTGTAATTCAATGAAAAAGTCTCAGGTTGCCTTGTCCTACGGGGAGGTACTTTAAAATTAAGCAGTGCCAGTAGCTCAGAACAAACAATCTGACCAATGAGGAGTTTGTGGCCAAATGACAGGGTTAGTCTTATCCGACGATGCTCCAGAGTTTCTAAACCAAACATTGCCAAGCGTTCGCCATGTGTCAGCAGGGATCTGTTTAAATGAAGTTTAAAAAGAAAAAGTTGACAAACTTCATCTGAACTCTTTCAATTCGTGAGATGTGAATCCGATAAAATAGCGACCAGACGTTACAGCAATAGTCCAGATGACTTCGACCTAATGAAATAAAAAGCATTTTCAACACTTCTGAGCTCCTAAAGTCGGAGCACTGTCGTTTAATAAAACCCGATATCTTGAATGCCTTTGCAATGACCCAATTAATGTGTTGCACAAATCCCAACTCCCTGTCAAATAAAACTCTCAAATCATTACCAAATTTACCCGTTCGAGCCCACAGCCACTGATGGTATATGATTCCAAGACTGGAGATTTCTGTAAATGATTTTCCATGCACCATGAATCCAAACTCTTGATATCATCCTGCAAAAGACTACAGTCACTGGTATCTCTGATAACACGGTAAATTTTAAGGTCGCCCGCAAAGAACAAAAAATGACAATGCTTGAATATAAGCCCCAAGTCATTAATAAACAGAAGGAATAGGATTAGGCCCAAGTGGGATCCTTGTGGAACCCCAGATTTAACCACAAATGTGTCTGATGAAAAACTGTCAGTAACTATAGTCTGAACTCGATCCTTAAGATAACATCTAAACCAAGACAATAAAGGATCTTGTATCCCATAAACTCTTAGCTTTTCAAGCAGAATGTGATGGTTTACACGATCAAAAGCTTTTTTAAAGTGGAAGTAGACTGCGTCGACTTGCAAACCACCATCGAGAGCAGTCGCCAAAAAATTCGAAAATAAACTCAAATTGGTTTGACAGGAGCGACCTGGAAAAAAACCGTGTTGAGAAGTGGAAATAGCATTTCGGTATGTTGTAACCAGAACATCTGTTACTATTTTTTCGAGGATCTTTGCTATAGAGTTCAGACCAGAGATGGGTCGATAATTGGATATATCATTCCTATTGCCAGTCTTAAAAAGTGGCCTGATAACTGCAGATTTCCAATTGGTAGGAAATACACCATTTCTGAGAGATAAGTTGTATATATAGTTGAGGGATAATGCCAGAGTTGGGCTGCAATTATAAAGAAACACTGCGGGTAGTGAGTTAGAATCAGCTCCCTTTTTTATGTCAAGATCAATCAGTTTGCAGAACACCGTATGAGAGTCAGCATAGATGTTGCAAAGATTGACATCAATCAAAGAAGGCATGTGGATATTATTATACTGAGTTTTGCTGTGTTGAATGTATACAGATTCGAATAAACTAGCAAAAAGATTGGCCACTTCCTTAGAATTAGAGGAGAGGAGATAATTATTTATTTATTGCCTACAAAATTACAAATGCACTAAAAAAGTAAGTAAAAAAATTCAAATCTAATAAAGTTTTTAAATTAAAACTCACTGGCTAATATCCAGAAGCCAGAAGCAAAAGCTCTGAGAATCGGTATAAGAAATGTACAGAAACTTGTGCATGAAAAAAAAACATAAGTTACTTCTGAAGAAGATTAAGAAATGTACACGAAAAAATCCAAAGGCAAAACACTTAAGTTACAATGCAAAAATGGATATTTATAATGCAATTTATGATTTATACACGTCAAAGACTAATATAATCCTTCAGAAACTTTTTAATATTATAGACTAAAAAATATCATCATCACTTAAAAAGTCCTCATATTCTGAGTCGACCTTAAATGGCGCAATGATCATTGGTGCTACTGCGACTCAGAGAAATCCTGTTGAAGAACCTGCATGCAAAATGATGAACCGTTTTCCCGTCCCACATCCCTTTTTTCTCTTGACACTTTTTACAGACTCGTCCTGCCAAGATTCCGAACCACTTCCATTAGAAAATATCCAAGTCTCGTCTAAAAATACCACTTTTCTAAATTTTGAATTAACATTTTCCGTGTATTTCTTTAAAAACTGGATATGCTGACTTGCTATATGTGGCAACTCGCATAAAAATCTTCGATTACAGTCCTTTTTATATCGAAAACCCAACATTTTTATTAATTTTGACAACGATTTTAGTCCAATTTGCAATATGCCTTGATTTTTTAAAGCTTCTTTTAAAACTTGAAGGGTTATATTAGTTTTTGATGTGTATAAATCGTAAATTGCATTACGAACATCCATTTTTTCATTGTCACTTAAGTCTTCTGTCTTTGGCATTTTTCGTGTACATTTCTTAATCTTCTTCGGTAGTAAATTATGCTTTTTTTCATGCACAATTTTCTGCACAGTCCTTATACCGATTCCCAGAGCTTCTGCTACTGTTTCCTGGATATTGGCCGGTGAATTTTCATTTTCGTAATACTTTATTAGATTTAATACCATTTTTTTCGCTTGTGGATGCAAAAACCCGAAAATTTTTTTCTATTACTCATCTTGTCACTGACTTGTCAATCTGACTTTGAAGTGACATCGCTCAAAGATTTTTGCAACTGCTGGTATTTATATATTTATCCTCTTTTTTCATATGAAAATATCATCTATAGGTCTATCTAATTCATCTTCCGGATTTTATGCGGAGGATATCATTACACATAATAAAAGAAAAACAAACTTAAAAAGTTTGTCGTTGATAAATCGTATCACCAGCACGATAACACTGCTTTTGACTATAGTAATTTTATTTGTCAACAAAAATACTAAAATAGAAAAACAGTAATATTTCAAACACTTTTAAACAGTTACAATAATCCTGGAATTTCCTTTTTAAAATTTCCGAAAAATCACTTTTACAAGATAAAATTTTAAGTTTAAATTCGCATTTTTTCAGAAATTTTCCACGTTTGAAGTGATAAGGCCATTCTGAGTTAGTTTTAATAACATATTTAAGATTATTGTTTTAAATACAATTTATATTCATAACAAAATTTAAACAATCTCATAATAATTGATTAAATTTCAGAGTCAAAACAACACTCCCACGCCTTTACATGTTAGCGTTAGGGGGTACAGCTGTTGGCACCGGTTTAAATACAAGGAAAGGATTTGCAGAAAAATGCGCCGCCAAAATTTCAGAGCTTACCGGTTTACCTTTCGTAACGGCGCCAAATAAATTCGAAGCACTGGCAGCACATGACTCCATGGTTGAAGTCTCCGGAGCTTTGAACGTCATTGCTTGTTCTGTTATGAAGATCGCCAACGATATAAGGTAAGTGTTTTATTTTAGAATTATAGACGTTTTATCGTTCCAAATTAACCACTCTTGGTAATTTTCCTTTTGGAATTTTTGTTTGTTTTATACACTGCTCAAAACAATTAACGCAACGCCTAAAATTTCGTCTAACTTCCAATGAAAATTTCTCGAGAATGGTTGATCCGATTTTGATGAAGTGTTTATCGAAATTCAGGTTAATTCCTCGTGAATATTCTTTTGATATTAAAATTCAATGTTACTTTGTTCTAGGCAATAATACAGGGTGAAAAAGAAAGACATGTTTTATTTACCAAAGTTTAAAACACCCTATAGAATAAATCAGATGGATTCAAGAGATCTAACCAAAAGAATGTTACAGCCTAGTATGTTTCCAACAAATCGTTTTTTTATTCGCTTCAATAGCACAATTTTCAAAAAAAATTCAAAATTCTTTTATTGCCATTCAGGTTAAGCATAACATTGGGTCGTCACAAATACTAAACATATAAATATAAATTAAACGCTAAAAATATAAATTAAAAGCAGACCACATACACACGGACACACATTCAACAAACACACAAATTAAAACTAATACTTAACAGAAATATAAGCTTAAACTAGGATTGTCAATGACCAGACTAGGTTATATAGCATGTCTTATCTGACAGTATTCACATTGATAATTGTAATTAATATGTTTTGCTGTTTGATGTATGAAATATTCTTCCAATGAATAAAAAGGATGGTTTCTAAAAAAGTGAATTAAATATCTTAATTCCCATATAATGGGGTCCTCTCTCATAGAGTGTTGTTGAGTGTTTTGGAGTATTAAGATAATCTCCATGTCTCCTTATTATATTACTATTTCCTATAGAATCATTACTTCTAAATTCGTGTTTCTTTTATATACAAAGCAGCACATGCCATACAAGTAAACAGAGTACAGGGTCATTATGCCCAATTTATGGAAGAGCGGTACACAGCTTTCTAGATAGCTTGCCTTACACATTGTTCGAATAATTCTTTTTTGTAATAAAAACACCCAGGATGCAGTCTGAGGATGAGTTGCCCAAAATATTACACTATATAGGAGACGAGAATGGACATAAGCATAGTAGAAAAGCATAAGAGAGTATTCACTTACAACATCTCTCAGATTATAAATAGCGTAATTTGCTGATGAAAGTCTTTTACATACAAGGTCTCCATGATAATGATAGCTCAATTTGTCATCAAGTTCAAGACCAAGAAATTTTCATGTTTCAATTTGATTAATTTTTTGATTTCTAATTCCGATAGAAAGTTGCGAATTGGTCGAAATATTGTTTCTATTTTTAAACTCCATAAAGTTAGATTTGCTAGCATTAAGCAGAAGTAAGTTATTTTCACACCAGTCTTGCATATTTTCGGCAGCTTGATTGGCTAATTGATAAGGGAGAGCTGTGTTCTTGTTTGATACAACAATTGAGGTGTCATCCGCAAACTGCACTACCGATATATCATTTCCACCCAGTCTGATACTCAAATCATTGGAAAAAATAAGAAATAAGAGGGGTGAGAGAAGAGATCCCTGTGGAGCTCCTGTGGTGATAGCAGTGAAATCAGACTGATAAGTAAAATTCATTATGTCATTTTTCGTGCTTCTTATTTGCACAGCCTGTGAACGATCTTGTAGAAATGATTGAATCCACTTTAAACTAATACCTCTTACACCCAGCCTCTCAAAAGTTTATCAAACAAAACTTCATGGTTCATTAAGTCGAATGCTTTACTGAGGTCAAAGTAAACCCCCAAAGTAGTCTTACCAGAGTCGAGAGACTCCATTACTGATCTAATATGGCCATAAAGAGCTGTTTGGGTGGATTTATTATGAAGAAACCCATGTTGAGAGGCACTAAAAAATGATATTTTGTTCAAAAAGACTAGTAATCTTTGATAGAATGCCCTTTCTATTATCTTGGAGAACGCTGAAGGAATGGCCACTGGCCTGTAATTCTCTAAATTACCTCTTGTTCCTTTTTTATGTAGGGGTATGATTTTGCTTTTCTTTAAAATATCAGGAAATTGACCTTCAGTGAAAGAGTTATTAATTATATACTCAAGTGGTTTACTTATTAAGTGAGATATATCTTTTAGAATATTACATGGAACTTCATCTAGGCCAGCTGAAGTTTTTGAATAGGTTTTGTTTATTATATTTTTGATTTCACATTCGTCTACAGGTGCCAGGAAAAAAGATTTTTCACTTGTAGATATAAACTCAGGCTGATCTCTTCTCACATTCCCACCACTTTGCAGTGGATTTTGACTGAAACAAGTATTAAACATATTACATATTCTATCAACATCGGTCACTGTTTCATCATTACACTCTATTTCATATGAATTGGTATAGTTCTTACTTTTCCCCGAGACATGTTTTATGCTATTCCAAACAGTCTTGTTTGTATTATCGGATTTTAAAATCCTATCATCAAAATGTTTTTTCCTGCTTTCTGATAGCAGACGCTTGTATTCAGATAATTTATTTTTGTACATAATGGAGATGTTATTATTGTTGTTAAAAGTAGTCTTTAACCAGTATAGGTTTTTTACTTCATCAGAAAGGTTAATTATATCTTGGTCATGTCATTTATTTCTATTATATTTATCCGAATTTTTTTTATGTATTTTAGGGAATGCTAGATTAAAATAGTATATGAAAATATTAAAAAATGCCATAAACATATCATTACTTGTTGACTCATTAAAGACTTCTTCCCATTTTTCATTACTTAAGAGAGAAGAGAAGTAGAGTTTATTAGGATGAGAAAATGACCTATACATTTTATAAGAGTTTGTGTTGGATTCATGTTTTTTGAAACGTAAGTGTAGCTCAAGCCCTTGATGGTCTGAAAGCCCTGTATTAAAAACTCTTGTAGTGAAAGTAACATTAAAATTTATGAAATAATTATCAATCACAGTTGAAGTTGTAGTACTGTACCTAGTTGGTTCAGTTATCAATGGTCTAAAATTATAAGAACAAAAAACATCGGTAAACTTATTTCTATGTGAATAATTATAATTAACATCTATATTAAAATCGCTTGAAACAATTATATTTTCTGAAACATTAACCATTTGTTGGAGCATGCATTCCAGCTTAATTAAAAATATATCTAGATTTGCTTGTGGGGAACGGTATACATTGGCAATTAAGTATTTTGTATTATTTATTGTAAAGGCGCCAGCGCAATGTTCAAACTGTTGCTCAATATTACTTACTTTAGTGTTAAAAACAGAAAAACTAAAATCACTTTTATTCACTAATAATGTTCCACCTCCACGTAGTGTCTCTCGACAGAAACTGCTGCAAGGGTTGTAGTTTTCCAGACCAAATACGCTGAGCTCATTTGCGTCAAGCCAGTGTTCACACAGTACCACAATGTTATACTGGTTTTGATTGATCATTTGTTCTAGTTCCAGTCTCTTTGATGCAGAATTTTAACAACGTTGTCCTCGATAATTGTTGTGTTGTGGCTGGAATTGTTCGTTGTTGTTATAGAGGTTCTTCCTTCCCTGGAGGCCATTGGTAGCTCTATCTGAATGGCCTCCCCAACTTGCTGGATAGCCTCCACGCTGAAATTTTGAGTTGGGAGATTTTTTTCGAAATAAGTACTTTGGCACCTCAATGCCTGCAGGCCATATCTCTGATTTCAGTACCTCTTTTGCAATTTCTTTATCCACTCCCACCTTGAAGCTATTGTGTGTTCTTGTATTATTTGCTATTTGCTCACAAACAATCTCTTTGCCAGGAAAGAGGTTCATCAGATAAGTGTTGAGGTTTTCTGCAGTATAGGAGGTATAATCGTGGTCACTTTTTCCAGTTCCTACAATTATTTTTGGACCAGCCAATGGTGCATTTTCAGTAAGTTGTGCTTGATTTAAAGCATCATCTACAGCTCGTGCTACCTGACTACCCGTTATAACTTGAGTCTCATCATCAGACTTTCTGTTGCTGCTGTGCTGAGTTTTATTAGTGTTGTCCTTATTGCGGTTCTCTAATCCAGTGGTTTTATGTACGTTTAACTGAGTCACATTTGAGTGCATTGAGGAGACATTGCTTCTATGAGTTTTCAACTGAACAATTTCATCTTTCAGGCAAGTTATTTCTGCTTGCTGTGCTTCAAATTTTTCCTTCAGCATTTGAAGTTCATTTTTTAAAACCATTATCGATAGTTCGACGTCATCATTTCCAGGTGTAGCAGTTGGTTTAGTATTGGTCACGAAATTAGTGCCATTAACTTTTTGGCCTGAGTTACAGGACTTATTAAAAAGTACTGCATTTACTGTGTTTTAAATGAATTTACCAGTTCATGTTTGAATTGATTCTGTTGAAGACGTTGCCCAGTGACAAGAGAATACAACTTATACCAGATTAACATTTAGGCGTCAGTTTCAGTTCGGTTTTAAATTTTTCTTCTTATTGTGTACAGTCATGCCAAGACAAACTAGAAATTTGACCCGCGACGAGTGTGTAATTGCAAGAACTCTTAGAGATGAAGGCTGGAGCAGCAGGATAGCAGAACGATCGAATGTTCGTAAATCAACTGTACATAGAGTCATACAGAGACACATGGAGACCGATGATCATTCCAGACGGATTGGACAAGGTCGACAGCGTGTTACCAGTGAGCGTGAAGACCGGTATCTGCGGTTGTCTGCTTTACGACAACGTTTCATGTTTTTTCATGTCACGCGTTAATGTTCGCATTTCATCTCCTAATTTACCCCTAGTAAATATTGACCCTTACCATCCTGCGATTGAATTGATGTATAAAATTGAATATGTTCCTCCAATAAAAAGTTACAATCAAGTAAGTGTATATCAATTTCATCAAGCGAATTTCCATGAACTCAATCTTTTTTATAAGCAATCGGATTGGTCTTTCTTATCATCTCCTGACATCAACAGGATCGTTGAAACCTTCTATGAGGTTTTGCTTCGGGGAATCGATATTCATGTTCCCAAGAAAACCATGGTTGACTGCAAGTACCCAAAATGGTTTGACCTCCCATTGAGAAGGCTTATTGGACAAAAGAATCGCCTAAATAAGAGGTATAAAAGGACTGAACAACAACCTGACTATCTGGCCTATTCGGACATACGACGTGAAGTAGTTTCGAACTGACATGTGCTATCTTACATATGTCACGCAAACTGAATTACTTATTCTGGAAAATATCAAGCACTTTTGGTCATTTGTTCGTAACTTAAGAAGAGACTCTGGTATGCCTAGTCTTATGAATTATGACGGTGAAGAAATTATGGGTTCAAATCACATCGCTAATGCCTTTGCAGCCCATTTTCAGTCCTGCTATTCACACCATGAAATTTTAGATTTTAGTCAGATCAGTCCCGTAAGTTCTTCAGGGAAACTACTAGCGACATATTATTTTACAGAGGCAGAAATCTGCACTAAAATAGATGGCCTTGATGTTTCTAAGAGGGCTGGTCCTGACGGAATTCCCACTATCTTTTTGAAAAGGTGCTGTCAGTCGTTGTCTCAACCGCTATGTGTAATTTTTCAAAGATCTTTTAATCTAGGTTCATTTCCTGATATTTGGAAATTTTCTACACTGATGCCGATCTTTAAATCCGGTGATAAAAGCGATATAAAGAACTACAGAGGTATCTCTTTGCTTTCACATATCCCAAAGCTGTTTGAGGCAATTATCACTGGATCATTTATTTGAGTCTTTGAAACACTACATTACGAGTATGCAACATGGTTTTTATCGCGGTCGCTCAACTACTACAAATCTTGCGATGTTTCAAAATTACTTGATTACATCTGTCGAAGCTGGCCAACAGATTGATGCTGTTTACACGGACATATCCAAGGCTTTTGATAGTGTTTGTCATCAGCTTTTATTATTAAAATTGCAGCAAATTGGTCTTTCTGGAAGTTATTTGGAGTGGATCAGATCTTATTTGTTTAATCGTCGACAACAGGTCAACATTTGTGGTTCAGTTTCTAGGGAGGTTATTGTGACATCGGGTGTCCCACAGGGTTCACATATTGGTCCAGTGCTCTTTCTACTTTTTATAAATGACATAGTATCTTGCTTTAGAGCGTCCAAGTGTCTTTTGTATGCAGACGATTTAAAATTTTTTGCTCCCGTTTACACTGACTCAAATGCACTGCAATCTGACATTGGAAGGCTCGTCAACTGGTGCAGCACTAATTATCTCCATCTTAACATATCCAAGTGTAAAGTGCTCCGTTTTCATAAACGCATTAATCCTGTTCTCTCCTCCTACTTCATAAATGATGTAACACTAGAGGTTGTTAGTTCTTACACTGACCTAGGTGTTATTTTTGATGACAAACTAACATTTAATCTGCATATTGACAGCATTGTACTCAAGGGTTTTAGATTGTTGGGCTTTATAAAAAGGAATACAAGGCATGTGACGGACACCAAAGCAATTGTCTGTCTGTATTACTCACTGGTACGGAGTGTTTTGGAGTATTGTTCAACAATATGGAGTCCATCATACCAGTGCCATAACGATAGAGTTGAAAAAGTACAAAATAGATTTGCGAAATACCTCTTATATAAATTTAATTTTCCATATCAGGATCTATCGTATAACACTAGAGCTCTGCTATGCGGCCTTCAAACCCTTGAGTTTCGGAGACGTAAGGCACTTCTTGTTTTTCTACACAAGCTAATAAATGGAGACATTGATTGTGAAATATTGTTGGGGACGGTCTCATTTCTGGTACCTATTAGGAGAACAAGACAACCTCAGCTATTCTTTGAAAGATACCACCGTACAAATTATGTAATTACAATCGTCATTTCGCAGAATATAACATCTTTAGACTTAGCACTTTGCAGCTAAAAAGGCAGCTAAATGGATTGCTTTTGTGAGGTTTTTTACACTTCGTATTCATATGGATTTATGTATTCCTTTGTAATTTTTTTTTGTGTCTGTAAATGTGTATTTGTGTATCAATTTTTTTTCTCTATTTTAAATGTTTGATGTAGTTACTGTTTTTATTGGGTCTCTCGATTTTGAATTTTTTATTTTGACCTTGTTTACGAATCCGTACCATTTAGAATGTTTAGCATTCTGTAGTGTACGTTTCAGAAATTTGAGACCACGTGTTCCTGCACGAGGTCCTGCGTTAACAGTAACACATCGGAGAGCCAGGCTAGAAGAATCGAGGTTCTGTCTTTTTAATTGCGATAGACGGGTCCGTGTGTATCGTAGACCAAATGAACGCTATGTACAGGGGAATTTTGTTAATACCGTAATGTTTGGTGGGGGATCAGTAATGGTTTGGGGAGGGGTATCTTTGAGTTGTCCTGATCGTACGGAGTTAGTTATTGTGGATGGGAATTTGAATGCGGATCGATATATCAACGAAATACTGGACAATCACGTGAGGCCATTTGTACACAACGTTGGAGCGGAGTTTTTATTAATGCATGACAACGCTCGTCCCCATACAGCACGTGTAGTGCAAAATTACGTTAATAATGTTGGGATCGATGTCATGCAATGGCTGATGATCTGAACCCTATCGAACATGTTTGGGACTTATTGGGCAGGAGATTAAGGGCTAATGAAAGACAGCCAAATAACGTGAAAGAGCTGGGTGAGCTACTCATCGATACTTGGAATGGGCTGGATGAGGTACTCATACGAAATTTGATATTAAGCATGACGAAGCAGTCATAAGAAACAGAGGGGGAAATACGAAATATTAGTTCAATAGTTATAAAGTTTATTTTTGTTCGTTTTAGTTCTTAGTGTTTTGTTTTTTTGACTGATTCATATCTTAATCTCATCTATTAAAACATGTTTTTCTAACTCCCTGTATTATTGACAAAACTAAACCGATCCTGGCCCTTGATATCACGAAGAAATTTTCGTATAACTAAACTAAAATGTAGAATAGCGCCATGTTCAAATATCCGGTAACCGATGCGTTCGTAATTTAAAAAACAGTATAATTTATTTTTCGTTGAACCCTGTATTATTGACTTAACAAAACTAATATTGAATTTTAGTGATCCAAAAAAAAAATCTTCACAACCAAGCTACAAATTACAAACGTCTTCAACAGAATCAATTCGAACATGAACTGGTAAATTCATTTAAAACACAGTAAATGCAGTACTTTTCAATAAGTCCTGTAACTCAGGCAAAAATTGTGCTATTGAAGCGAATAAAAAAACGATTTGTTGGAAACATACTGGGCTACAACATTCTTTTGGTTAGATCTCTTGAATCCATCTGATTTATTCTACAGGGTGTTTTAAACTTTGGTAAATAAAACATGTCTTTCTTTTTCACCCTGTATTATTGCCTAGAACAAAGTAACATTGAATTTTGATGTCAAAAGAATATTCACGAGGAATTAACCTAAATTTCGATAAAAATTTCCATTCAAAGTTAGACGAAATTTTAGGCGTTGCATTAATTGTTTTGCGCAGTGTATAAATTGTTCTGTACCCGGCTCGAAGAACCAGAAATGTTTAAGAATTATCTCTTGATTTTGTTCCTATTTTTAAACTAAAAGAAATTTTAAATTCTTTCGCTGTTGACTTTCATACCGCATTTGATCCTGTAGTTCTTCGATTAAAAAAAATTCTTCAAGTATCTGTGTCTTATCAATGTGAATGTTTATGTAGTATTACATTGGCTGACAGAAAAAATTTTTTTTTTGTTGTAACACAAATCAGAATAGCATAATCTAATAGAATGGAGCTATAAAAATACGAAAATGACAAATAGAAAGTTGTAGCATGTAGGGTTTTCATGTTAGAGTTGTAGAACCATATTGAATGTTACAATACTTAATATCTATAGAAAAAATGGTTCAGAAAATTCTTAACCCTGTTTATTGACTATGTTTACAGTTTTCGCCTATTAAACAGACCATACATCTAAGAGAAAAGCAAACGAGAAAAATATTAACTGAAAACACTAATTAAACTTTATTCTTTCCGTTAATGAGGTGTTTTATCTTTTCTCTTCAAAAACCAACAGTAGTCACCCATCTTGGCTGGATCCCGTCGTCCTTGGTACCGAATTTCCATTGTTCTGATATCTTGGTGAAACCTTTCACCCTGCTCGTCACTAACAGCTCCCAAATTTTTAAGAAAAAATGACAGATGGGAATGGAGTTAGTGAATTTTTAATGGCATTCTGGCACCAAGCACTTTATAGGCATCTAAGAGTTCATTAACTAATTGTTCATAATTTGCATCCATATTGTTTCCTAAAAATCCTCTTACTACTGTAACGTTACACTTTTGCGGTAACTAATTATGATTTTGCTAATTATATTTTGTCATTTACCAAGATGTCAGGAACTAAGTTTTTGGAAGTTATTTAGATTCTTTGACTATTTTCATTATTATGAGTACTTAATATTGTATAACTGACAGCTTGGTATATTATATACATTTTATGTTTTATATTTACAGATGCTGAGGGTCTGGTTGTTGAAGCTTTCTTTAATGCCCACATATAAAAGGGCCATATTTTTATAAGAATTTCATTACTAGATGTTCATTCACCTATAGTTTTTCTATTATCTTACCTTGATATAATTTTGATCAGAAACAAATCCGTTATAAAAAACCTAGTTGGGTATGAGCTGTTGTGATACAAACTAAACAAGATATTTCCATTGTAGCCTGGTAACGCTACATAAATTAGAAACATTTGGTATATACCTCCGATTTCGTTTGTCGCCTTTTAAATCTCGTTCAGTTCATTAAATGATTTGTCCTTTTGATAAAATGTAGTTTAAGATGTTACCTATATTGTTAAATGTCCGGTAAACACATGTCAGGGGTTCATTAAACAAGGGTTTGTGTTATTTATTTAAGTAGTTCTCCAAATGGTTGGTTTAAAAAGCCTTGTTTATTTTCGTTTTATAAATTGGGTTAAGTGACAACAAAGTTTGACGTTTTACTGTGTGCGGCGACGCTAAAATCCTTGCTTTGGCCTTTTCCATGAATGACTAAAAGCCATACGATTCCGTCCGACCACTTTACTTTCATTTTTATAAAAACCTAACATTTTAAAGATTTAATTATTTAGGACGAGGCTTACGTAAAGACTAGAGGAAAATATTAAAAAATAACAACATGAATTATTCAAAAATAAATATTTAAATTGAATGTATATTACGATTTATTGTAATAAATAATGTATTCTGAGTTGCCTATCTTTTTAAAAATCTTTTATTTTTGTCAAATAAATAAGGGGGAAAGAGACGAAATATAGGGACATTAAAATCAAGTTTTGCATGGAGCACCTTCAACAGTTTAGTTTTTTGGCCAAATTCCTACCTTTTTTTAAAACTTTTTCTTACTAAACCTTAGCTGAAAATCGTCTTGGAACGAGTTCGAGCTATTTCGTTTTGACTGTGGCCGTAAAACTACCTTTAAAAAGGCTGGTCCTGTTTTATAGTTATTTTAAATTTTGTGTTAAACAGTGGTCAAATAACAGCCAGGTAATTATTATTTTAATTTATTTAGCAAGGTTCTTTCATTTAATTTTAATTTAAACAATAGGTTACAATGGATTTTTTCTCTTTTTTACAGCTCAGCGGCCACATAGCAAATAGCACATTTTAGTGCACATTGAACTTATTAGCACATAGCACATTGCTATTAAAACCTTGCATCTTAGCGCACGTTTGCTTTTTATAGCCTTTAAAGCATTTTGAACATTTTTGCACCCACATGATTGTGAGGTACTTTTCACGAGAAACAATTGGTTGAAGCAAATAACCCTAAAGGTTGGGGTTACCTTTGAAGTTGAAGCAGTAATTCTACATTAAGAAAGAGCCCCCTCTTTACCGAAGAGGTGTTGGAATTTTACCTCTAGCCCAACAACCAGGCCCCAATAACTCCAGTTTTCCTGCCAGTTGGTGAGATTTTTAAAAAAGCTTTATATTACAGTAGTACCTTTTATTGATCAATTTATCTTTTTCAAATTACCACACATATTTCTATTTATAAACAATTTAAACTACATTCTCTCATAAATAGGTATTTTTTTTAAATAAAACAAATCATAATATTAAATAGTGTTTTACTGGTTGTTTCAGTACCTTTACGAACACACGGGTAAGGGGTGTATGAAGGCGGTGCAGTAAGGTCTGTTTTACGTGTGTTGGCGCCCTTCTTTCATATTTATAATTTTCACTTGCCTCCTTCATACACCAAAGAAAAGGATTGAAAATTTTGAACTCCCCCAAAGCCGAACTACCGTATAAACTAGCCAACGGGTCGTAAGTGCAAACTTTTATTATTGCACTTACGTAAGAACTCTTTATAACGTGGCTTTTATAACACCAGAGTTTACGTTATACTACATTAACAAATGAATTCTATGCTCTTAGTTCCTGCCTGGTAAGCTTTTCCGTAAAATTGACATCGTCCAGCAATCTTCTGATTTGTGGCCCAATAAAAATGCCTTCTTTTAATTTGGCATCACTTAACTGAGGAAAGTCTTGTCTTAGGTATTTAAATCCATCACCATCTTTATTCAAAGTCTTCACAAAGTTTTTCATCAGCCCAAGTTGAAGAGGAGGCAAAAGGACATTTTTGGGATCAACAAGAGGTATAAATTTAACATTTTGAGATCCCGGCTTCTTTCTGGCCAAATTTTTGTTACATAATGCTGATTTGATTTATTGCACGTCCCATAAACAAAGAAAACAGCAATATTTTGTAAATCCCCCTGAAGTCTCACTAAAATCGCTATAACTTTAAGTCCCCACATATCTGCCATTTATACCTATTGTAGTTTATTTTATCCAAAATCGTGCGCATATTTAATTTTAATTAAATTTTCTCATTTTTTTCGGTACCCTGTATAAACTTTTTTATTTTAATGTCTTAAAAGCATTCCTCGTATATAATCACCAGGACAATGTCATTAAAATAATGTAACGTTAAAAAGTTACAGGGTAAAACGTATAAAGAGTAACTCTTTTCCATAAAAAAATCATATTTCTAAAAATGGAGGGGATATCGAAAAACACATGAAATTTATTTTTTTTTAAATACCCTCCTAAATCACCTTATAAGATTTAAAAAAAGTTTTATACACTTTTTTCCAGCAAAACTTCATCGTTTTTTTTAACCATCCTGTATAATAAAATGTATGGTATCGAGAAAACCGCAGCCCACTGGATTGGAAGGTGTATCGCTATATCTTTTTTAGTTTCTGAGATGTTACTTTAAAGTTGAACCAAAAATTTCGTTGGCGCAGTTGATGTGTCCAGTGTATATTTTACATAAACAGCGACTTCATTTTCCTTTTCTGCTAATGGGATATGTTCTCCCTTTGGTATTCTCCAGTTTACCATCTATTATTTGCCCGAATATTATGCCTCTTATGCTAAAAATATACATAGTTAGTATCCGAAACAAACAAAAAAAAAATTTTTTGATTTGAATTCATACCTTTGGTTTTTGGTCATATAAGTAGCCCTTTTTTGACCAGTATTCCTTGTCCATTACATTGTACAGTATTTGTATATTTGGCTCGAATTATTATTATTGTAAGTATTTATATCATTCAAAGCTGCTTTTTTTATTATTTATATTATTATTTACTTCTTCATTTTGCTTTAGTATGTATGTTCTTAACATTTGGGTTAAGCCTGGGCGTGGAGCCCTGCTGTGATTTGGCATGTTCGGTCAGTTTCATATTCCCATCCGCCATTCTATAGGTCCATCATTTTTTATAGCACTGTTGCCAAACGTATGACTACATTTTTTAATAACACTGTTGTAACACAAATCAGAATAGCATAATCTAATAGAATGGACCTGTCCAAATACGAAAATGACAAATAGAAAGTTGTATCTCGTAGGGTTTTCTTGTTAGAGCTGTAGAACAATATCGAATGTTACGATACTTAATATCTATAGAAAAAATAATTTCAGAAAATTCTTAACCCTGTTTATTGATTGTTTACAGTTTTCGCCTATTAAACATACCATACATCTAAGAGAAAAGCAAACGAGAAAAATATTAACTTAAAACACTAATTAAACTTTATTTTTTCCATTTATGAGGTGTCATATCTTCTCTCAAAAACCAACAGTAGTCACCCATCTTGGCTGGATCCCGTCGTCCTTGGTACCGAATTTCCATTGTTCTGATATCTTGGTGAAACCTTTCACCCTGCTCGTCACTAACAGCTCTCAACTTTTTAGGAAAAAATGACAGATGGGAATGGAGGAAGTGAATTTTTAATGACATTCTGGCACCAAACCCTTTATAGGCATCTAAGAGTTCATTAACTAATTGTTCATAATTTTCATCCATATTATTGCCTAAAAATCCTCTTACTACATTAACAAATGAATTCCTTGCTCTGAGTTCCTGCCTGGTAAGCTTTTCCGTAAAATTGACATCGTCCAGCAATCTTCTGATTTGTGGCCCAATAAAAATGCCTTCTTTTAATTTGGCATCACTTAACTGGGGAAAGACTTGTCTTAGGTATTTAAATCCATCACCATCTTTATTCAAAGCCTTCACAAAGTTTTTTTCATCAGCCCAAATTTAATGTGAAGAGGAGGCAAAAAGACATTTTTGGAATCAACGAGGTATAAATTTAACATTTTGAGATTCCCGTTGAAATTCGTTTCTTTCTGGCCAAATTTTTGTTACATAATGCTGATTTATTGCACGACTGTCCCATAAACAAAGAAAATAGCAATTTTTGTACATCCCCCCTGAAGTCCCACTAAAACCGCTCTAACTTTTAAGTCCCCACATATCTGCCATTTATACCTATTGTAGTTTATTTTATCCAAAATCGTGCGGATATTTTCATAATTTTCTTTCATTGCAACTGAATGGGCAACTGGTATAGAGGGTTTTAAATTTCCATTTTGCAATAACACAGATTTTAAGCTATATTTAGATGAGTCTATGAATAAGCGCCACTCACGGGGAGAATATTCAATATCATTCCTGCATTAAACTGTCTATATCAGTAGACGCGCACAACGAATTTTCCATGCTGTTCTTTCTTTCTTTCTAGCCGTTTTCTATCCTTTGGATATAGGCCTCTCTCATGTTTCTCCAGTTTTCCCGGTTCTGAGCAACTTGATACCAGTTGAGACCTCCTGTTCTCTTAATGTCATCGTACCAGCGTTGTTGGGGTCTGCCAGTGCTTCTTTTTTCTCCCCAAGGTCTCCATCTGGTAACTTTTCCGCTCCAGTTAGTGTTGTTTCTGGCCACATGTCCTGCCCAGTTCCATTTTAGAGAGCAGATTCGTTTTGTGATGTCCTGGACTTTGGTCCTGCTTCTTATCCACTCATTCGTTTTACGGTCTTTAAGGGATGTATCTAACATTTTTCTTTCGATTGCTCTGGTGAACTTGTAGTTTGTTGAGAATTTTCTTGGTAAGAACCCATGTCTCGCAGTTGTTGGAAGGATACATTCATTATAGAATCTGCACTTCAGCACTTCCATACTGTAGAACTCAGAAAACATAGCATTTCTTTTTCTGAAATTCGTTATTTTTGTTTCTTTGGCCAATAGGTTCCATTCCGTAAGACGGGAACCCACGTATTAGGGCTTTCCGAATATTTTTTTATTATGGGGAGGATAGTTCCATTGTGAAAATAATGAGCTGGCTTGTGTTAGAAAAATCTTGTCGGCCACTGTAATTTGTTGCTAGGTTATCTCCCTATTCTTGAGTTGTTCTATTCGATATGGCATAGTTGCCATCAGCTGTGAGGTTTCGACCAATGAGAATACTTCCTAGAGTTTAGGGGAGGATAAAGAACTACATTTTAGTAAGCATTTATTGTGCACCTGTGTTTTTTTACCTCTATTTGAATAGCCAACATTTTTAAAACTTTTATGGAATCAAATTATGAAAAAACTCAACGATCTTCCGGAACGTATTCGTGTAGGCTTGGTACATCAACGAGATAATGCTCCATGCCACTGTGGAGAAGATATAAGAGCATTTTTAAACGAGCAATTTGATTTAAGTTTATATAGTAACGGTGAGATTCCATGGCCGTTGCGAAGCCCCGATTTGACACCCTCAGATTATTTTTTATGGGGCACACTTAAAGATAGAGTGTATAAAAATCGACACAATTATTCTTGATAATAGTGACGCCGCACAGTGTGGTAAATCGGCCATATAGTACTACATAATTATTCAAGCATCGTTTTAACGTTTTTTAAATTACATATAATATTTTTTTAGGATAGGTAACGAGATTTTTTGCAAAAAAATGTAAACAAGATGCTGGTCATTAAAATGGCTTTTTTTATAGCACGCTTTTTTTGCAAAAAAAAATTTTTTTTTAGGTGCTACGATATTTATTGCAATGCGAAATAAAACTATGATTATCAGTAATTTTTTTCAAATAATCTAAGATTATTCGCTGATTTTTTTAGTAAGCCGGGGTTTTTGCCTTTTGTTTTTTTCAATCAAGCGCAAGGGAAAAGTCACACAACACACTATAAAAGCTGACGATTGGATCTGACACAAAATCCAAATTTTGCCAATCTACATTAAGACACAAAGAATGAAATTTATCAAAACTAGCTGTATTGGAAATTCTACCGGGGCTACACCTGGAAATTTGTTTAGGAGCTTCTGCATTATTAATGATACAACTTACCGCCTCGTGATCAGAGATTGCAGCTTCTAAAACTGAACATGTTACATTGTCGTAATAAAATTTGACACGGTCTAATCCCAAGATCTGTGCTTTCTTAATTTCTATATTTTCATAGTTTATATAAGGTAATTTGCTTAGATTAAAACAAAACAAGTTCAATTTTTTTTTCTCAGAGATGTTTCCTTTTCTCCTCATATATCTTCGTATCATTTGCTTATAGTAGGAAGAGCCGTTCATTAAATACAGATTTTTTTCAGATTCTTGGCGTCTGGACCCCGTTGCGGTCTCGGCGAACTGAGCCTACCCGAAAACGAGCCCGGCAGCTCCATAATGCCCGGAAAAGTCAATCCGACCCAGTGCGAGGCCATAACCATGGTGGCGGCACAAGTCATGGGCAACCACGTGGCTACAACCATAGGCGGGTCGAACGGCCATTTTGAATTGAACGTATTCAAACCTATGATGGTCGCGAACGTATTGAGATCGATCAGGTTGATCGGCGACAGTTGTAAGGCCTTCACTACGAATTGTGTCGACGGCATTCAAGCCGATAAAGAGAGGATCAATAAGTTGTTACATGAGAGTTTGATGTTGGTTACAGCCTTGAATCCCCACATTGGGTATGATAAGGCTGCTCAGATTGCTAAAACTGCTCATAAGGAAAAGTCCACCCTTAAAGAAACCGCTATTAAGTTGGGTATCCTCACCGAAGAACAGTTTAACGAGTGGGTTAAACCGGAAGAGATGTTGGGACCTAAGTAAGGTGTAATATTTATTTTGTTTATTTAATATAAGTATGTTTTATAATGTGTTCTTACTGACTTACACCTGCACCTGGACAAGATACTGATGTTGTACAGGGTGTCCGGATTTGTTTGCAAAAGCAGGGTATCTCGCTTATTTTTGAACCTGAGCTAATTTTTTGTGAAACTCATGAAGCCTTAAACAAAATTTTCATAGCCTTCTTCGCTTATGAGATACAGGGCGAAATAGAAAATTTTGCATTTTGGGACCCCCCCTCGTATCTCGGTTATCCTTTAACTTAACGCAAAGGGAAAAATTGCTGCTTATTGCAGTTTTTCACGATGGATCCAGTGGCGTAGTCATATTTTTCATTTGAGTTGTTATTTTTTAGATTTGACCCAAAGTTGTGTTTTTTTAAATGGGACACCCTGTATATTTGTCCAGAAATTGATTTGTCCTTTTAAAAGCTTCTAAAAAATATATAATAGTATAGGTCTATTTTAATAAACAACAACAAAAATCTTAATTTTTATAATTATCATCCCAAATTTTGCAGTAGACCATGCAAAACCATGCTGCCTTTTATTTAAAGTCGTTAACAATATCTACATCCTAACAATAAATCAAAATAAATATGTAATTAAATCTATTTATCAAAATATGTATTGATAATTTCGCACCAAAAAAGTACCACCTACCTAGATTTATGTAACACAAGAACAAAACAGTAATAAATTATTATGTAACAAGCCTTTCAGCAAAAATCACCTGTCGTATAAGAACTACAGTAACCAAGGAAATCAAAAGAACTGTTCAAACTGATTTCCATTTTGTTCTATGCGTGCTTCGCACAACTTTCGTATTCGTTTTAGGGAATTAAGCAAAATAACGGGATGATTTTGTAAATAGCGAAAATTTTCTCTTATTGCATTTCCTAAATCTTGGACATTATCATAGTGGTCTTTGTAAATTCTATTTTCTAGATATCCCCATAGATAGAAATCTAAAATCGTCAAATCTGGGGACCTAGGGGGTCATCTTATAGGTCCATTTGTTCCGATCCATTGATTGGTAAAATTATTGTCCAGAAATAATCTCGTCATTCCAGAATTATGTGCAGGAGCACCGTCCTGTTGAAAATAAATTTCGTTAATTTGCGCTAGAGGAACATCGTAAAGTAATTCAGGTATAGCTGCCTCTAAAATTTCTATATAGCGATTGGCTGTTAGATTTCCCTCAAATATATAAAATTTTATATGTGTTCCTAACATGAAGCAGCACACATTTAGACCAAACCTGCCCTGCTGTCTTCTGGGAAATATTTGGTGTTGATTTTCCTGGGACCAGAATCTACTATTGTGCCTATTGAGTAGATCAGAATTACTGAAATGTGCTTCGTCTGACCATATAACCTTCCTTTCAAAATCTCTAACCATATCGCATCTTTCTCGAAACCAATTGCAGAAGACTATACCCGACGCTCTGCATCCCCTGACTGTAAGTGCTGCACAAGCCTAAATTTGTATGGGTGGTATTTGTGCTTTTTTAGAATTTCTTGAACTCTAGTTTTTGGAATCCCTATGCTCTTTTCACTGGCCCTACAAGAGTTTGTAGGGTAAGCTTCTGCATTAGCCAAAACCGTAATTTCCTCAGCCTCCCGATTTTCTTTATTATATGTTTTCGTACGAGGTTTGATAAATGATCCGTGATTAAGTAAATTCTTTTTATCCGATAAAAAGTGGATATATTAGGTTGCCTCCTTTCTGGATATCTAAATAAAAATTAAGCAATAGTATTTCAACATACCTAAAAATTAACTATTTACCTGTTAAAATACATCTCAGAAGCCGCTTCAACATTTTCATTACTTAATATAAAACAAGCTAACATATCGTACTTCTCATAATGTTCGAAAGTTTGGTTTTCTTCCATAATAATACAAATATATTTTTACACAATAAATAAATACAAAAAACTAGCGCTATATTTTATATACGCATACAAAATTGGGAAATGTCATTTGCTTCCAAGAAAATAAAAGAAAACGGCATCGTTTTGCATGGCCCACTGTAAAATTTGGGATGATAATTATAAAAATTAGGATTTTTGTTGTTGTTTATTAAAACAGATTTCTAGACAAACATACAGGGTGTCCCATTTAAAAAAAAAACACAACTTTGGGTCATATCTAAAAAATAACAACTCAAATGAAAAATATGACTACGCCACTGGATTCAGCGTAAAAAACTGCATAAGCATCAATTTTTTCCTTCGCGTTAAGTTAAAGGATAACCGAGATACGAGGAGGGTCCCAAAATGCAAAATTTTCAATTTCGCCCTGTATCTCATAAACGAAGAAGGCTATGAAAATTTTGTTTACGTCTTCAAATACGGACACCCTGTACAGCGGGATCTTTTGGGTAATCTATAAATAATCCCGAAGTCCTCGACTTAGAGCAAGGGTCTTCAAATTTGTTTAGTGCAAGGTCCAAAATTTCATCAAGTAAAACCGTCTTCTAATGAATTCATATTTTTTGTGTACTCCCTCAAACATTTAATTTTTTATTAAAAACATCTGGTAAATCCACGAGATACTTGCGTTTGTTACTGCTCTTCCATCGAAAGCCAATTTATCTTACCAATTTTCACAGAAAACTAATAGAGTAGTTGAAATAATTGGACATATCATAATTTGGTTTCTGATGGAAAGACTTTGACTTTATGGTAAAATGTTCTTTTTGAGCATATATGCGATAAATGATATACTGGATCTTACTTTTTAAGTAGTTGGTTATCTTTATATGCTCTATTTCTTATCGATGATAATTCTTTGAATCTTTTGTCCGGTTTTACTCAATTTTTTTCTTAAATGAAATATCGATCTTGAAATTACTTACTTACGTGTTTCTATTTAAAAAAAAATATATTAAGAATAATAAGCTGTCTGCTCACTTAGTCGTCTATTTCCAATTTTTTTTCGGTATTTTCAATATTGACTTTGTTTTGACGCATAGATAAACTATTTTAACGTTTCGGAATGTCAGACTTAAGGATTTGTCAGCGTGACAAATTTAGTTGAAATAAGAAAAGACGTAACTTTTTTTAGTAAATTCATTGTTACAAAGATACAAAAAATGAGGTCACTGCATATCCGAAAAATGTCTACTATACATATACTATCATTTCAAACATTTTTATTGGGAGCCATTTTGTTCTATCATATTGGATTCCTACCAATATTTTACCGGTTTCTTTCTACCTATACCACACGTGACTTAAGGGCAGTGGCGGCTCGTGATGAATTATATTGGGAGGTCAATAACAAATTTAAAAATAGGCATACTTAAAATAAAAATAAATATCTTATCTTTAAATTCTCTTGAAGTTTAGGTCTACTCTCTGTTCTTTAGAATTGGAAAAATGCTGAATTTCGTTTTATAAACGATTTCTCGATACTTAACATTGCTAAAGCGGATAGTCTAATCTTGGCTCAACAAAATTTATAAGCCCTCGAAAAACCCCTGCCCCACAAAATTTTTCACAATCTATAATTTTGTTTAAAATATAACGATTTTTAGAAACATTTTCATTAATATCAAAAAATAAATTTCAAAAAATCGGCACCACCCTGCACTGTCGATTGAGGTCAATCTTGACCATAAGTTGGAGGAATGTGAACAAATAAAAAATACAAAATTTAATTTTAAAAAAGCTGACTTTGGTAGAACGTACAGAGTGTTTCAAACTAAAAATTGGGATAGTCTTTATCAGTGCTGTGATGTTAATAAATCTGTGGCAAGATTTTATGAGATCGTTAATGACATTTTTGTTGAATGTGTTTCAACCCAGGTTGGAAGGGTCTTTCCAGTATGGTATAATGGTGAAATTATTAAGATGATTAAAGATAAAGGAAGGTTTTTGGCGAAATTTAAAAGAACAAAACTTAGATTTTGGTGGGGTAAATATAGGGAAATTAGGCAAAAAATTAAATTAAAAATAAAAAAGCATATTCTGATCATATAGGCAATGTAGAGCAAAGTCTTCTAAGAGATCCTAAAAATTTCTGGTCTTACATTTGAAGTCAAAAAGATGACACTGATATACCTGCTCAAGTTTCCTATAATGATATTTCTGCATCTGGCTCAAAAAATATAGCAAACATGTTTGCCTAGTTCTTTGGTTCTGTGTTTGTGCATGATATACCAGTAGGTCAGGAAGAAGCACCTTTAAAAGATTATTTCTGCAATGGGTCCTTTTCAGTAGAAGAGATTAGGGAATTCCTTAAAAAGCTGAAGGGTAACAGATCTATTGGACCCGATAGGGTATCTGGATACATAATTAAGGGCTGTGGTGAGTTGTTAGTGGAACCTCTCTTA
This sequence comes from Kuschelorhynchus macadamiae, assembly GCA_030620095.1. Lineage (NCBI taxonomy): Eukaryota > Metazoa > Arthropoda > Insecta > Coleoptera > Curculionidae > Kuschelorhynchus > Kuschelorhynchus macadamiae. Next base: position 35,285 of record JAUTXW010004819.1, read on the forward strand.
CACATTTTTAATCTATCTTAGTTTCCGAAGTTCAATATATCCTATAGATTGGCGCAAAAGTAAAGTAATACCATTATTTAAAAAAGGGGCTAAACATGATGTAATAAACTATAGACCAGTCACTATCCTAAATGCAGTATCTGAAGTTTATGAGATAGCTATATTTAATAGATTATATGATGAAGTTAAGCATAACATATCTAAATGCCAACATGGTTTTTTACCTAATAAATCTACATTAGCCAACTTAATAACGTTTTGTCACTTTGTCCACTCTGCATTTAATAACAAAAAACAAGTTGATGTAATTTTTACAGATATGATGAAGGCCTTTGACAGGATAAAACATAGTCTTATAATTAAATTCCTCTATCAGAACAATGTAAGTAACGGCTTAATTCATTTAATTAGATCTTATTTGACTAATAGACAACAATATGTCGAAGTCAAGGGTTCCAGGTCTGATGTATACACCAGTACATCTGGAGTTCCGCAAGGTTCCAGTTTGGGACCACTGTTGTTTTTAATAGCTATTAATGGCATATGTTCTGTTATGGGTAGTTCAGAAGGCTTACTCTTTGCCGATGACTTTAAAATGTATAAGGAAATAGCCTCTATTCAGGACTGTGTTCATTTGCAGGAAGATCTAAGTGCTGTTGTGGACTGGTGCACTGAAAATTCATTTAAAATAAATAATGCCTTTATATTACGAAGTAAATTACAAAAATAGAAATCCGATGTGGGTGGCGGTATCCAACTAAAGCTGCTCTAATACAACCACCCTAACTAAGTCACTAAGAAGCTAAATTTAATAAAAATTAGTACACTATTGGCACATATTAATTTGAAATAGTAATTCACAAAAGAATATTAATTATACATAAGTTCTAGTGTGTATTACAATGTCAGTTTATTTAATTTATACATATATAGAAACAAATACACATATATACATAATAACAATACACCGTTTAAGTTAGATCCTTGTGCACGCAGGGAGGAACAACAAAATTAAAATAAAACAAAAAGAAAAGAGAAGATCACAATATTCTAACACGATTGTCTAAAAGCCATTTCTTAACCGTTTTTTAAATGCGAAGGCATTAGGAGCCCGTCTGACGTCGTTTGGCAGACTATTGTACAGCATAACAGCACTGTAACTAAAAGAGCGCTGGAACAGCGCTGTGGAATGTCTGGGAACATTATAAAGTTCACGATGACGGGTGTGTAGATCGTGAACATCAGAGCCTCTGATTAATTTATTAAAGAGATATGTAGGGATTTAGTGTTGGCGAATTTTTATTAAACAAGTAATCCTAAATGAACCTGAAACCTTTCCTTGATTGTGAGCCATCCTGATTCACCAAGGGAGGGGGTAACATGATCGTATTTGCGCAAACCAAAACTAAATTTAAGACATGCATTCTGAAGTTTCTGGAGACTTTCCCTGTCCCTCTGAAGCAGTGCAGGCCAATATACTATATCACAATAGGTTAAATGGGATAAAATAAGAGAATCTGTCAGTCTCAGTCTCGCATTCCTATCAAAAATATTCCCATGCATATATAACAGTCTGAGTTTACCAAAGGTTTTTTGTATAAGAGATGTAACATGAGAGGCAAAACGTAAGTCGGAGTCAAAAGAAAGTCTCAGGTTCTTTACAGTATCGGTGGCAACTAAATCTACGTTATTAATTAAAATTTTAAAAAGTGGGTTTGTAAGTACCCTGTCTCTACCCCTACCAAAAACTATCATTTGGGTCTTAACCTCTTTAAGTATTAACTCATGAGATCTCGAGACTGCGAGTATTTGGTCTAGGTCAGAATTAATTTTAATAGCAGCATTATCAGCTTCCGCAGCTGAAAAAGAAAAGTATACCTGCGTGTCGTCTGCGTACTGGTGAGAGTAGCAGTGTTTTAAGAATTTATGAAAATCCGCAGTATATAAGGAAAAAATTAAAGGACCCAGGATACTTCCTTGCGCCACACCCCTATTAATTACAAACAAACAAACAAACAAAAGTATGCTTTATTGCCGCAGAAAAATTTTACAATTTTATGGACAAAGCAAAATATACCTAAAAATAAGACATATCAAAACATTAATCGAAAATAATTTCGACAGGTCAGTGCTTTTTTTTAAAAATGTAAATTATCAATTTACCAGATCGTAAAACACACGTTAGAATATAACATAACATTGCAAACAGTAAATGAATCATGATAACCTTATAAAAGTAAACAAACACACATGTACGAGGTGAATAATTTCGATGACATTGAAATCAAAATTGCAACTATGCGACCTTAAACTCTATGTTATTATAGTTATACAAATAATTGTGATGTTAAACAGAAGGTATATTGAACTAGTGCAGAATGTAGTATACAAAAAGAATTAAATTGTTTTTAATCCAATACCTAACAAAAATAATTAAGTTTTAAGTGAATGTTGGACAGTTCTTTTCCCTATATAATGATTTTCAAAATTCTATGCTACGAGTTAGGACATGACTCACAAAAGATTTAAGTAAACAAGCGAGTTTAGTGACAATTTAAAGAGACTTACTCACTGAAAAAAAAATCATTAACGCTGTAAAATGGTCTCTCAATGAGGTATGCTTTGGTGTTTTTTCGAAATTGTGCAAGCATAGGGATAGATTTTAAATGTACTGGCAGATTGTTGTAAAGTTTTATGGCGTTGTAAATAATTGATTTTTTTATTAATTCTGTGGAAGGAATGGGAAGATAAATATCATGCCTAGAGTTTCTGGTAGGGTATACATGTTGTGGCCTTTCTGGGAGGGTGTTTATATGTTTTCTCAGCAAACATACCGTTTCCAAAATAAATAATGCAGGAAGTGTTAATATTTCATGTTTTTTGAAATAGTATTGGCAGTGAGCTCTATTATTTAGACCAAACAAATAACGAATGGCTCTCTTTTGAAGCATAAAAATACTACGAAATTGCTCGGTGGTACAGCAGCCCCAAAAGGGAAGGCCATAGCGGAGGTGGGATTCAAATAAAGAGAAATAAGTAAGTCTGGCAGAAGGAACGTCTAGTTCTTTTGAAACTGATCGAATGGCGAAGCAGGCGGTAGAAAGTTTTTTAGTTAAGGTGTCGATATGATTAGACCATTTTAGGTTGTTATTTATATTTAAACCCAGGAATTTAACCGACTCTACGTATTCAATATTGCTGTTATGTACCTGAAGTGGTTGTAAAGTTCCCTTATAAGATAACGCCACCGTTTTATCGACGTTAAAACAAAGCATATTGGAATCGGACCAAGCCTTAATTATAACCAAGTCTTTGGAAATACTAGAGTGTAAAGACGTTGTATCAAAATCACTCCATGTTATGCTTGTGTCATCAGCAAAAAGGGAAATTCTTCCATTAATTTTAAGGTTCGTGATATCATTAATGTATAACAAAAAAAGAATAGGTCCCAAGACTGAACCTTGAGGGACTCCACTTGTAATCAACTTACAATCAGAATCGGAACCATTAGCCCTTACAAGTTGTTGCCTTTTCCCAAGATAAGATTTGAACCAATTTAAAGAAGTACCACGAATTCCATAAAAATTTAGTTTGTTTATCAGAATTTCATGACTAACACATCAAAGGCTTTCGCATAGTCACAAAAAACTGAGGCAGTTGGGTGGTTGTTATTGAGAGATAAGTAGACGCCTCTAAGCAACGTGAACATGGCGTCACTGGTGCACTTGTTGGGTAGAAATCCGAACTGCTCCGGGGATATTATCTGATGTTTCAGGAGAAATGGCATAAGACGATTCTTCAGTAGCCTTTCGATGATTTTTGATAGCACTGGTAGTAGTGCAATTGGGCGATAATTGCAAGAGTTAGTTTTTTCGCCGCCTTTATGAAGTGGAATAATTATAGCTGTTTTAAGGCAATCAGGGAATACACCTTTTATAAAGGACTCATTTATTAATGTTGTAAGGGCCTCTATGACTGGGAGTGGCAAGTTCAGGAATATTGTAATTGATAGGCCATCAGTGCTACACGAAGATTTACTTTTGATATTATTTATTACCTTCAATAGTTCAGTGTTGCTAACGGGACTTAAGAAAAAGCTATCAGCTAAATTTTTTGAAGGAGGGAGAAACGAAAGAGGGTCCAAATTTGGCGAGATACTAGAGGTAACATTTTTGCTTACATTAATAAAATAATCATTTATATCATTAGCCCCTGGCAAGATCTGAGTTTGTTTCTGAGGTTATTGATGATGGACCAGGTTTCTTTTGAAACGTTATTAGAGTTTGTTAGACGTTTTCGGTAGTGTAATTTTTTTGCTGACTTAATAAGAGTAGTGTAGATCCTCCTATAATTAGAGATATAGTCGAGAATAAGAAAGGAATCGGTAAATTTTTTTATATATGAGAGCGAGCGCATATTTTTAGCAGAAGTTCGTATTCCTTTCGTGGTCCACGGTTTATGCCGCTTAGGTTTGATATTCTTAAGCGGGAAGGCCTTGTTAAAAGCACTTAAAGTTTTATTTAAAAAAGTTCTGAAGTTTGTGTTGACATTATCAGATTCAAAATTCCAATTGGTGTTAAAGCAAATATTATGAAATACTGAGAAATTTGCGGCCGAGAAAAAACTAAACCTGGAAATTACCGCCTCGTGATCGGAAAGACCTGAGTTATAGACCTGTGATTGCACCTCTGATGGAGAAAAATCAGACGCCATGTAATCGATGATAGAAGAAGAGTTTTTTGAAATTCTAGTTGGCGAGGATACATGCATTGAAAGACCGAAAGAGTCGAATATAGAAATTAGATATTTCTGTATGGCACAAACAGTAGCATAGTCAATATTAAAGTCCCCGCATAGAATTTTTTTACCTTTAATCGGTAGACTGTCTAGCAAACTTACCAGGCTATTTAAAAATGATTGTACATCAGAGTTTGGTGATCTATAAATACAAATTACATAAAGATCAAGGTTTTGATTATATAGCATAGAGAATTCAAAAGAGCTATCCGCTAACAAATGATCATATTTAGATACCGACATGAAATCTCCACTTAGGGATAGAATCAGTGTTCCCCCATGAGCTGAGTTTTTTCTGTCATATCTAGCTATTGTGGTATACCTCTCAATATAAAAGGGTTCGTTTAGATTCAGCCAGTGCTCAGTAATTGCAACAAGTTGGGGGAACTCCAATTCTTCCAGAAATAGGTACAACTCGTCAGTTTTATTTCTTAGAGAAGCAATATTAATTAGAACCATATTAAGACTAGTAACAACAGGAAGTTTTGAGGAATCTAGTTCCTCAGGACACGTCGTGTTTTCTAAAAATTTTTTTTGGGAGAATTGCTGGTAAAATAGTTTTTATGGCATTCTTTGGTCCTCTGAAGATGGATCGATCTCTCCGAAGATATGTAGGATCCATAGGCTGCAAGATCCGCTTCCACTTCTGCTGCGTTAAATCCGTAAGCAGCATGAAAATCGAAATATATCTTATGTAGGGTTCTATAATCTATAGGAATGCCTTCAGAAGCCAAAAACAGCCTGGTGCTTGTATTTGTAAACCCTTCAAAGTGAATTGGCGCAGGTTGCGCAATTATAGTATTAATATCATTTATTGAAAATATATAGTCCCAGTTGATATTATATAGGTCAAACAGAAAATGATCGATTTCAAAATTATTGAAATCCCTGTAAGTAATTTGACTTTAATAATAAAAAATGTTCTGCTATGTCTCTTACACTTAATAAAAATTTATTTGATGATACTTATGATATTAATGGTACACCAAAGGAATCCAAAAATGAAAAGGACCTGGGTATTATACTTGACTGCAATCTGGCTTTTACAGATCACATTGTAAATATGGTAAATGAGGCACATAAAACAATGGGCTTCATCATCAGGTCTACTAAGGAGTTTAGTGTTGCATGAAATTATTTGACAGTCTTGTATTGCCGAGGTTGGAGTATGGAAGCATAATATTTGAAATATATGTTTATAAGAAATATGGATATTATCCAAAACAAGGATATGATCATAACTTGTTACTGGATGGATTTACCAAAATATGTCTAGTATATCTTTATAAAATTTTAACAAATAAAATTAATTCACCAGAAATTCTTTCAATGCTTCCATTCTTTGTGAATGTTGGAAATACAAGACAATAAGAACTCACCAATTTATAAAATATGTAATTACTTTAATATTTAAGCTAGTGACTTGGATTTAGACTTATTTAATTTAAAAGGTTTTACAAAACTGATATAGAATGAAGATAGATTATATGAATCTCAGACCCAGGTCTAGGTAGGACTTGTGTTTTATTATTATGTATACTTTTATTTTATGTATTACTTATATGGTGTCTGTAATTGGCCTTGGCTGTTGATGCTGTAATAATAAATAAATAAAGGGATTTTCAACATTAAACTTCGCTGATAAGCTTCAAATAATTTCCAAAGGAAGGGCAAAATGAAAAATTTAACCACAAAAATGAAAAACTGTATTAGACATTTTTATCCGAAAAAACAATACGAACAATTTAAATGGCTAACAGGGTGTGAAAATATAAATAAATTATTTTGTTGGCCATGTTTACTTTTTGAAAATGAAAAAGGTCTCTGGAATAAAACTGGTATTTCCAATTTAATCAATTTCCATAAAGCTGTAAAAAGACACATTATGTCCAAAGCGCATTTGCAGGCCGTCATAAAAGAAAAAGTCTTCGGCAAAACCAGAATTGAACAACTGCTTGATGTATCCTTTCTGCTTGCGCATTGGTAATGTTATCGAGAGTTCTAAATGTTTGATATTCTAGTATAAAAGCTAAATTTAAATGAATATTTAATAACTTTTATAGCGTTTATATCCAAATCACTAGGGGCCCCCTCGACCTCGGACCTCGTGTGAGTTTTTTACATATTAACAAAAATATAATATACTGAATTCTATATAGCGGCAGAATATGCGTATACCCCAGAATCTTCCAAAATCAAATACATATTTTTTGTGTTTTATCAGAGTCGTCTATTTTATAGCAAAATTTAACAACATGGCAACGTAGCCTAACAAAATGTCCAAAAACTGCAAGATGTGGCAACGTTACAGTAATACGACGCGTATCTATGACGACCGACTAAATTCCGGGAATCCCAAGCGAAGACCGTGCCGCGATTCTCGCGTGACAGAATAAAAGCGTTATTGACGGTTATTGGGATATTACATTGCCGCGTAATATTTTAATACAAGACATATTAGTATTGGTAAAAAAAGTGTTTGTGTTTTATGTGTATTATTTCTATATTATGAGTGGCTCACGAAAATATTTAAGTGGAGCACAAAAACGAAAGTTGAATGAAATCAAGGAGGATGAGAAAAAAAAACTCATCAAAATTGATATTTTTTTTATAAAAAAAAATATTTCTGGTGAGGTTGATCCCATGCAACCATCTACATCATATCGACAAGAATCGAGGAAAATAAAGAATTAGGCAAGGACATCAACATTACTGATACAAATTACTCATCAGAAGACGAAGAATCCGACTCAGAACAAACATCCGTATTTTCTAGTGATATAGCTTTATTTTTAAATACCCAATTGGAATTGGATGAAAATACCAAAAAAGAACTTGTGCAAATCGGCCCCCACAGACCTTTAGGACCTTTCCCTAAAGACAGTTTAAACAGGTCATTCAGTACGGCTTATTATAAAAAAATTACTAAGATCGGACAGGAGTTAGACAGGTGAGTAAAATTTTGCGTATTTTTTTTAAATTTTAACTGTGCAATGTGCAATTTTATATAGGTTTTGGATATCCTACTCCCAAATATTGGATGGAGTATATTGTCACCCTTGCTGGCTCTTTGCTGATAGGCGTAGTCATTCGTTTAATCCCTCTTGGACAACAGGAAAGCTAAATGATTGGCAAGGCCTCTCAAAAAAAATTTCAAAACATGAGAACTCTGCAATCCATATAGAAGCATGTTTGCTGCACTCGACATGGAAAGTGAATAAAACGGTGGATTCATATTTAAAACATGATATTGAAAGAATAAGAGAAGTACTTAAAAGGCTCATCGATGTGACAAGGACTCTCGCAATTTGTAATCTACCTTTTCGAGGACATAGAGATGTTTTTTCCACAGATGAACATAAGCTAGAAGCTGATTCCTCAAAAGGAGTGTTTTTGAATATAGTTAAACTTTTGGGAAGATATGATCCAGTGCTTGGGTTACACGTAAATAAAATAGAGAAAAATCAAAGACATTACTTAAGTAATAAGTCCCAAAATGAATTTATTGCTCTGATTTCTGACTCGATATTACAATCCATTGTTGAAGACATTAGAAAGAGTCCATTTTTTTCCCTTATAGTTGACACTACTCAGGATATCAGCAAAAAAGACCAGCTTAGTATAGTTATAAGATACATTAATATAAAAGATAATAAAATTCATGTTCATGAGTCATTTTTGGGATTCAGAGAAATGAAAAATCAAACAGGTAAAGACTTCGAACAAGAAATTTTAAAATTTTTAGAGAAACATGAAATTAGTCTTAAACAATGTAGAGGACAGGGGTATGATGGAGCTGCAAATATGAGCGGTAAGTACGCACATTATTTGTAACACAAAATACGCATTTTTTTTAATTCTCAAGAAATACTCATTGATATTGACAATTAGTTCGCCAGCTTATCCTTCATCAGGGGTAAAAAAAAAATGCAAATCACACACTGTATAGGTATTTTGTGAATTTTAAATACATTTCCGTTTTTACAAGCTTTTATTTAACTTGCTTTGTATGTATGTACGTATGTTTGTTCGGGCAAAATCTTGCAACTTAATTTTGAAATAGAAATTCTTAACCGATTTAGCTGAAATTTTGTATGCATGTTTAGGTAGGATGACAATGCATGTTAAATTTTGTAGCATCATTCTAAATCCAAGGGAAGGTGGATAAATTCGTAAAAAAATTGCATAATGAAATAATATGTCTTTTTCTAGGTTTTATGATTTACATATTTCATAGTAAGGTATGTCTGATATTTTAACAAAAAAAAAAGAGGCGGGGGTAGAAGGGGTTAATATTTAAATTTTATTAAAATAGTGGAGATTTATATCCTTTTTTAATGCTTTGGTGTCTAAAAACAATTTCCAATTTAATTAATATATTTTATTAAAATTATAAAAAAAAATAATATTGGGGTGCAAAAAGAAGAGAGGGTTGAAATTTAATATTTTTTAAAAAGTCGAGTTGTATGTGGTTTTATGGGTTATTTTGGGTATAGATTTCAAATTTAAGACCCATTGTGCATTTTAACAAAAAAGTAAGCAGAAAGGGCTACAATATTAGTTTTTTACAAGCATTTGTTTAACTTGCTTTGTATGTAGGTGTGTTTGTTCGGTGAAGAGACTAAGAGACCAGCGATAACTAAAAAGTAAAAAATAAATTATATAAAAAAAAGTTTTTAAAAACAAGCTTTTATTTAAATGCACTAAACGAATAAAATAAGGTTTTTCTATAAAACTTTTACTATGAACTTATAACGTCTTTACACATTTCATATAATATAAAAGCTTGTTGCGAGATTTAAGTGAACTCGTATTTACTTAGTTTGAAAATTTTAAAAATAATAATTATATTACCAGTCAGATCAAGATATGATTTAATTTACATGCGTGGGTAAAAAACCACGCAGGTAAATCTCGCGACATATTATTATATTATATGAATTTAATGAAATGTGTGAAGACGTTATAAGTTCATAGTAAAAGTTTTATAGAAAAACCTTATTTTATTCGTTTAGTGCATTTAAATAAAAGCTTGTTTTTAAAAACTTTTTTTTATATAATTTATATAATGGTTAGCTCTGCTTAGTGTGTGTTTTTTTTTACTTTACAGGTAAATATGCGGGACTGCAAGCTCTAGATTACATTCATTGTGTTGCTCACAGCCTAAATTTGATTATGAATGATTCTGTAGTTAATATCACCCAGATAAGAAATTTTTTTGATACAATTCAGGCCCTCTATGTTTTTTTTAGCGAAAGTCTGCCTCGTTGGCAAGCCTTGAACTCCGAAATAAAAAACAGTAAAACTGTGGGATCCACTTTGAAAAAGCAATGTCCCACCAGATGGTCATCCAGGGCCGAATCTATAATTTCATTAAAAAGTAACTATTTATCCGTCGTTAAATGTTTGTCGAATCTAGTAATAATAGCCAAAAAAAAATCTGATATGGATGAGGCAAAGGCCTTACAAAATAAAATAGAAAACTTTGAATTCATATTTTTATTAATATTCGAAGGAAAAATATTTGAAATAGTCAATTTACTTTCAAAATGTTGATATAGATATTGGACACGCCACAGATTTAATAGCAAATGTTTCGGAACAATTAGCAAACTTGAGAACTAATTTTGAAAATATTTTTGAGACTTCAATAACAATGGCAAAACAATGGGGCATTGAGCCACAATTTAGAGAAAAAAGAATTCATACTACAAAAAAGTTTTTTGATGAAATAGCAGTGGATGAGCCAATTAAAGACCCTAAGAATTGTTTAAGAGTTTCAGTGTTTAAGGCTTGCCTTGATATTATTGTAGTACAACTAAAAAATAGATGTGAGGTGTTCAAAAATGTCTATTCAAAATTCGACATTTTGAATCCCAAAACACTTCTTAAAGTACCAGAAGTTGAAATTATTAATAAAGTGAAAGAATTAGTTCAAAAATATCCAGACGATCTCCCACAAAATCTTGCGTCGGAGCTAATTCAAATTAAAAACCTTCTATATCTAAGCCTTAAAAATCTGAACAGTATTAGAGAATATTCTGATTTTATTTTTGAAAAAAATCAATTTTTGATTAGTAGTGTACCTGAGATTTGCACCGCATTTCAATTATTTTTTGTACTCCCTGTTACATCGGCTCAAGCAGAAAGAACATTTTCAAAACTGAAGTTAATTAAAAGTTTTGCAAGATCGACAATGAGCGAATCGCGTCTAAGTTCATTAGCGTTAATTTCTATAGAATATGAACGAGCACAAAAAATAGACTTAGACAAAATTGTCAATAAATATTTTGCTTCACGAAAGAGATTTTAATTTTTATCTCCTTAAACCAATCTGAAATGCGGTGCAAACCGTAATAACATTTTTTAGAGTTGCAGTTTTTGTAAACATAAAGCATAAAGCATACCCGTATAATAATACCAGGTAACAACGAAACCTATTTATTTTTGTTACTGGTGTTACTACTATCCAAGGCGGCATTTTAGAACTGTTAATGACAGATGAATGAAATTTGGTTACAATAATACGGTTGCAACCATATTAACGTATCAAATTTCTCCTATCTATATACCGATCTGAAATGTCACCGCAGACAGTAATTGCGTCTTCACCCAGATAATTAATTTTCTTGGTGTAGAGTAGGGGGCCCCGTGAAAAAATTTGCGGGGGGGGCCCAGCAGACTTTGGCACGCCACTGCCGGCTATTTATAGTCGACCTGTGTTTACCGGAGCGTGACTCGGTGTAACGATCGGTTTCCACGTATGATGTAGACTGAAGCCCGTATCTCTATTAAAATTGTTAGGATGCTTATAAATTTCAATAGATTCTCTAATTTTGCGTTATAGAGTCCCGAAACCGATGCAAGAACGAACTTTGGTTTCTTTTACATTTATGACATGCCCAGCTCATTCAGTGTTCCGATCAAGTGAAGTGATTCCATTTTGACACGGTCTAATCCCAAGAACCATGATTTCTTAATTGACCACAGCCGTGAAAGCTTTCGTTCTATGTCAAAATAAAATATATTATTAAGTATCTAGATACCTTAGAGTTCTATTAATTTAGGTTTGTACTTTTTTTAATTCCGAAGGAATTAATATTTTTGCAATATAAGCAACATTACACAACATAAAACTTGTTATTAAATTATTATTTATTTGTTTTACTATCATTTTAACCCTCACACATTTTTAAGAACGTGTCGTGTAGCATTTATAACCCAAATATCGTTTCTAAATATATTAAAATAGAGTGTCGAATGAAATTATAAAATAATTAAATAGTACACGACTTGAGTTGACTTAGTTGAGCAATTAAATTTTACTAATTGAATGTCCCCTCGTATAAACGCGGCCCAACAAAGGCAAAGCCCGTGCGTTTTTGATCTCAATACCTCAAAGGATTTGAGCTCACTGACGTTACTGTCTTGTTTATTTATACTGTGTCTATGGACCCTGAAACGTGAAGATCTGAAAAAATCTCGGGAGGGTGATTTATTCACGATTACAATACTTCTACTTATACTTATACAGGGAAGTAATAATTGTGCACTGGACTAGAGTATTACCAAGAATAATTAAATAAATTAGTTGCTCATGGCAAGCGTGCTATCAACTATTTGAAACTATTAGGAAACCCAAAACTTATTTTTCAAATAACGTAATCTACATGCATTGGCCAAATAATTGATAACCATTCGTTTAAGATAAAAAAGCATTGCAAACTTGACCTTTTGACAATTGCCTGGTCTTCTTAATGACGAATTCTTTTAGTGCTTGAGTGTATAGTGACATCAATTTAAAATGTTGCCGAAATTAAAAATTGGTCTCCAAACAATTAAAAGGTCTTTCCATTCGAACGGTAGTTTTAAAGTGGGAATTGTCGGAGTCCCTTTCGATAAGGGACAAGCCAAAAAGGGAGTCGGAAATGGACCTGCAGCCATCAGAAAAATGGGATTGATCGAGAGGCTTGAAGAAATAGGTAAGTCATGCATTATATAGCAAGAATATACAGAGTGGTCCAAACGACAATAAAATGCGTTTTATCTCCGTTATTATAAAACATGTTAATTATAAAAGTAGCAATTTTATGTAAAAATATAACCCTTTTCGAAATATTTATCGTAAAATCCATACCTAACTAATAAAAAGAAAATAAATGAGGCTCATGTTTCTCTCTTACTATTCTATCGCCTCCAAGTATTAAAAAATATATATGTTAATGAATAAATAAAAAGTTGTTTTAGTAATAATTTTTTTAACATGTCACTAGGTTGCCATTTTGTTCTGCCATACTGGATTTTTATCAAATTGTTACGAGGTCGTCCCTATATGACTCTTAATTTTTGCTCAAAATTTCAAGTCGATCAAATAAGTGTTTTTTAGGTGTGCCACGGAATGAAGAAAACATTTTTTTTGCAAAGTTACAAAAAGTCATCTTTGTCATTGTTAAAAGTGGTAGTGTTAAAATGAATAAGTTACGTAAACACATATTGCCATAGATCCATTTATTTTTACTAAGAAAACAACATTTTTATTATGAAATTAATAAAATTATAATTCGGATTATAATAAACATTAAACGTACAACTTTTTGACTGAGAAATTACTTATCTGCTGTGTTATGAATGGTAAATGTACAGTTTAGAATGTATTGTCACCAAATTCTACTGCCCCTACTGCCTTTTGTTGATTAGAATTATTATACAGGGTGGATATTTTAACCCAAAAGCGATCGGCGTTGGAACAATACGAATTTGTTTCCATAGCGGACTTTTCCAAAAAAAAATTAACCGCGAAATTCTTATAGACATGCAGTATCTTTTACGGAGCTTAATAAATCCACCATTCTGCAATGTAACTATAACTTGTATTACATTTTTGAAAAGGGGAAGGACTAAGCTTTTTTATTTTGAAGAGATATACAGGGTGTTCCATTTAAAATAACAAAATTGCCCTATACCTGAAAGACAGCTATTTTGTTTTCGGTACTTCGGGTTGTAAAAATAAAATGAGTTAAGCTCCAAACAAAATTTTCAGCATATTGAAAATATTGTACGTGTACTTTACATAACTTTTAGCTTAAGTGTTTTTCTTTTATTCAATAGTTTAACGATGTTTAATATTTTCATACGGCTCGGTATTTGTCTATCTGGAAACTTTCTATGATATTCTTTACGAGCTGTTTCCAAGTAAATAAAATAATTCTATCATATCGAGCTTTTCTTTTTCGGAATAACCCATTTTACAACGTTTAAGATAGCAGAAATACTCGTGAACAAATTCGTCTCACAAGTTAACGTCTAAATGTTATCGTTTCCTTATTCATCGCTAACTTTGTTTCAGCGGAAATTAACTTATCATTCTTTAAATGTTTAAACCCTTACCTATATATCAAAAACGAATACACGGAATGTATTAAAAGTGTATATATATATATATATATATATATATATATATATATATATATACAGGGTGTCCCACGACGAACTGCGGCGATCGATTTCTCAGAAAGTAGGCTTTGGAAAAATTTGAAATTTTGGCAGCTAACTAAAGTCAATGGGGGCAATTCGCGCAAAATATTTTCAAGATGGCGGCACTTCCGGTTATACCGGAAGTAGATGTCAACTTTCTTTTTTTAAATAGAACACGCTATTTATTATAGAGTTTTTGGATTCCTCGAAAAATTCTAGGTATATTTCATGTATAATATCCTATACCTAAGTTGAACTGTTTTTGAGATATTTTGAATTTTATGTAAAAAATGACGTTTGCAGGTCTAGACATAACTATAAATATCTGCTTATCGAAGTCTCTATTATTTATTTGCGGGTGGCTTCCTTGTCCACAAGGACCCACTTTAATGGTCTGTGCTGATATTTTTATAATAAATAAATATAGGGTGATCAAAAACTGACATTATAAATTTACTTTAAATAATCGTTAAAAGTTACTTTTTTCAAATGGAAACTCCCAATTTTTATAATTTTATCTTATTTAACACTTAAAATAAGGGTGACTTTCTATAAAGTTGTCTATTCCAAAAATTTGTAGTTTTTGAGTTATTGACGATTTTACATTTTTTATTCTAATAATGCCAGACGGCTTCTAAGTTTTCTTGTTAGTTGACCATGATAGGGAGGCCTGGCGGGAACAAAACCAATTGGTTACTATAGAAACGTAATATTTATTGTCGTTTGACAATCACCTACTAAAATATTATTTATTTATTATATTAATTATAATAATTATTAAACTAATAATCTAAACTAATAAATAAACGTTAAACAAATGTTGGAAAACTATAAAAATGTTGAAAACGTCAAGGCAAAAATTAATAAGAGGAAGCCCATTGTTGATAATGAAAATGTCGAGATTGCAATTTTGGGATATTTTGCAGTATATCAAATGACATCCCTAAGAAACGTGGCAAGACAATCAGGAATCTCGAGGAACTCAGTGCATAGGATTCTGTTAAAACATAACTTCCAACCTTATTTAATATCATTGGTTCAACATCTAAAAGACATTGATTTGCCAAAAAGAGTACAGTTTTGCGAGTTTATTTTAACAATGGTACAAGATAACCCTAGATTTTTGGACAATATAATTTGGACCGATGAAGCAAAATTTACTAAAAATGCCCTTTTGAATAGACACAATTTTTGGAGTGATTCGAATCCTTATGTAGTAAGATTACAAAAATATCAGCACAGGCCACTAAAGTGTACCCTTTTGGACAAGGAAGCCAACCGCAAATAAATAACAGAGACTTCGATAAGCAGATATTTATAGTTATGTCTAGACCTGCAAACGTCATTTTTTACATAAAATTCAAAATATCTCAAAAACAGTTAAACTTAGGTATAGGATATTATACATGAAATATACCTAGAATTTTTCGAGGAATCCAAAAACTCGATTATATAGAGGGTGTTCTATTTGAAATAAGAAAGTTGACGTCTACTTCCGGTATAAC
Source organism: Kuschelorhynchus macadamiae (assembly GCA_030620095.1). Lineage (NCBI taxonomy): Eukaryota > Metazoa > Arthropoda > Insecta > Coleoptera > Curculionidae > Kuschelorhynchus > Kuschelorhynchus macadamiae. The sequence continues at coordinate 51,061 of JAUTXW010004819.1, forward strand.
CGGAAGTGCCGCCATCTTGAAAATATTTTGCGCGAATTGCCCTCATCGACTTTAGTTAGCTGCCAAAATTTCAAATTTTTCTAAAGCGTTCTTTGTACCTCATATATATATATATATATATATATATATATATATATATATATATATATATATATATATATATATATATATATATTAGACAGGCCATAACTTTATGAGTATATGATGTATCCAAGCGAAATTTGGTATGGGTAAATGGTTCACCAGAAATGACTCTAGTTTCGTTTTTTTAAATGGAACACTGTATATTTTTACATTTTTGGATTCCTGAAGCAATTCTGAATCAGAATGTAACATTTTAAAAACTTTTTACGCCTACTGGATTGATGACCGGACGAAAATTAATCTAAGGACCTGAAACGATGACAGAATAATACAATCGCTAAGCTTTAGTGATTAGTCTGATAGCTAGGAACAACAGAAGTTGATAAAATCAAATTTTTGTATCTAAATAATCTTAATACATGTTATGCCGTAAAAAAAAATTTATTCAGCTTTGAAATTATAACATCAAATTGTTTTCTTTTTTTAATACTGAACTTAACTTTTTATATTATATTAACAAAAAAAAAGTCTTACTTAAATTAACAGCTGCTTTGAACATTTCTGTATAGGTAAAAACAGGTTACATAGACTCTTCCAGTTCTTTTATTTTTGCACCAAGGCAACGGAGATACCTTGCATTTACAACCAAAATTGGACACCCTGTACATTACGATTTTTTCGTCAACGTCTAAAAGGGTTTTGACATTTTTAGAGATTCGACTTTCGAAAGTCGATATTTGAACTTATTTAAGAATGCAAAGTGTTTCCAGCGCTATAAAATATATAATATATTAGAATATTTAAAATTGGGGCTATTGTAAAGTGAACTGAAAAATAAAATTTGACCACAAATATATAAATGTATGTTTATAAACGTTGGGACCTTTATAAAAAATTATTACATAAAAAAGCGTGGGGTGGGGAGCCAATGAACTGAAGAATACAGGAGGTACTTCGATATACTTCCACCTCCATTTCGTGAGCAGGATTGAGATTGGCGCCACACGATTTTTTCATGTAATAAATTTATATACAGTGTGATCAGTAAAGTTCGGTTCGTATGGGATTCTTTTAATACCTTAATAAAATTTGAGTCTGTAAAATATTTTCGCTTGAATAATGCGAACTGGCTGCGCTGAATGTTTGATGCATTTATATGCTTTTCTGTGTCCTGTTCAAAAACTGTTATCTTTTTATGATGTTAATTATCCATAGCTTTGGAGTGTTTTTTAATACTTAGGAGAAATAATATAAATTTACAAGATTTTAAATATATTTTTTTGTTATGTACCTATATCTTAAAGTTAATTCCGATTCGATTCGATCGATGCAAAACTGCTTCCGCTTTGGGCATGACATTGACATGATAAACATAATTTTAGAATTTACTGTTTAACTCAGAAATGTAGTTATATTTTGGGTAACAAAACACGTGTGTTTGAATCACCCTGTATATTGACGTTAATTGTGTTTTATGTCAAACATTCTGCCTAAGAATAAAGTCTAATAATTTACCTTTAAAACAAAAAAGAAGTTTATTTAAATCGCTTGTAGGAATAAAAAGAATATATATTACAAATATTATTAAATTTTTTTCTGAGATTTTTCAAATTTCCATGAATGTAGGTTGACATGTATGCAGTTTATTATATTTGGATGTAGAGATCTTGAAAAGCAGACCAGTCTTGAGAAAAACGTTCATGACTCGATTTTCTGGTTATTAGCTGCTCGTTTTCAGCAAACATATTCTGGCCTTTTCCTTTATTTAATTTATTTCAATTTTAACTAGTACATATTTATAATTCCACTCAAAAATCACTTCAATAAAATCGATATATATATTTTTTAACTTTCCCGCTTTTTACAAATATTTGTTAATATGTACATAGTGTCCCAAATTTGAGGGTTATCATTGGGATCTCGGAAATATAAAAGATACAAAGTTGGTTAAATTAGAAGTTTGGAAATTCCGATTACTCTACTTGAGTAGATAAAACAAAATAAATTGCTTATTGTTTCCTTTTTCTGCTTTTCAAAAGAGTTTTGTCAGATTTCCAATTCGACGTTTCCTCTCTGAGCCACCATCAACTTCATTTAAATAGGGCCTTGTTAACAAACTTTGAAAAAATTATTCTTTTTTAGAAAAGTACCACTTTGCTCTGTATAAATCACCCTTCTCTGTCTTTTACGTACTTTTCTCAATAAATCCATCTTTCTCATACTCATTATTCTCATATCGCTGAACTAGCATAATACCAGGACAACTTAAAAAAGAATTTTCAGAAAAAAATTTATCTTTCTTGCAATTTGATAACAATCATTACTAAACTTACTACCTTGGGTATTAATAATAATTACCAATGCCCAAGTGCCATATCCCGAGTTACAAAGTAATTACTGTTATCAAATGGCAAGAAATCTAAACACTTAAGGTCCATTTTTTCAGAATGCATTTTTAAGTTGATTAATATTGTTCTACACAGCGATATTAATGTGCACTTAAGATAAACTAATAAAATATCATACCTAGCCATGGAATTTCTTTTCATTTCATTTGTTTCAAAATGGCAGAAATGTTTTGACGTATCTGTTTATTTTGTGTCTGGATCATTCTCGATTTGAGTTATAATAAACAAAAATGTCTTTCTCCTGTTTAGAAAAACGCGATACGATACGCATTTATTACATTTTGAATAGAAATGCGCAAAAGCATATGAAAGATATCTGCATATTATTATATTAATATGTGACATAAGATTGTCAATTTCAAAAATGATTCTAAACGGCTGTTAGATTGTCAAACGATATTATTTTTCGGACTTGTTTAATTTTTACGGTTGGCTTTTTCTTATTTCGATGGTGAAACTCTAGGCTTATGAATACAAATAACTAGTTTTCAATATTGTTAAAAATAAAAAAAATTATTAATTTTTAACATTTAGAAGGAAAATTGGAAATCAAAGATTATGCAGATATATCCTACCAAGTTCCACCGCACTTGGAAAATGAAAATATTCCAAATATGAAGGAATACGCACACATCGCGGCCTGCAATTTCAAAGTTTCTAAGGCGGTTCAGAACATTTTGAATGAAGGAAGAATATGCGTGACCTTGGGGGGAGATCATTCTCTTGGTAAGTCAAATGTTTGATTTAGCATCTAGAGGTCGTTACATGTGGCTGGGTAGTGGGAACCAACCCATAATATTGCTGGAGACACATGTGGCGCCGTCTAGCGTGCGCTTTAGATTTTGCTATTCAAATGTCAGAATGTAATTAATTTTCAGATATAATAAGCCGTCATGGTTGCTTAGTTAGCGTAATTTTATGTATAATCGTGTTTTCATTATCGGACTAAATATATCGATGATGTTGTTGTAGGTGTTGGTACTGTCGACGGTCACATCAAAGCCAAGGATGAACAGGTGTGTGTCTTATGGGTTGATGCGCACGCAGACTTGAACACGAACAAAACTTCTAGTACCGGAAACGTCCACGGAATGCCTATGGCGCTGTTGGCGAACGAACTATCTGATTATTGGCCGTATTTACCAGGCATGGACTGGCAAAAACCGATTATGTCCCTGCGAAATATTGCTTACATCGGATTGCGATCAGTTGACTCGTATGAAAGACTGGTTATAGATAAACTAGGTAACAAATATTGTACAGAGGTACAGTTGGTTCGGAAAAAAATGAATACGGCAAAAAAGCACTTAAATAAGTTTGGGCAGTGTTCTTCAATTATGTCACATCAGGTTAGGATAATGAGTCATATTTACGACTATTTGTTGTCAAGATTTTTTGACAACTTGTCATGTAAAAATCTAAAGATTTTTAAAAAATGCCTCCACGTCTGTTGAACTAAAGGCGCGAATAATTTCCAAGTTAAACGTTGCCCAACATTTTAATATTGGTAGAGCAACCGTATATAGAATTAGTAGAAGGTTGAACAATTTCCACTTAAGCTTTGAATCCATTTACTGCAAAGGAAGCCCGAATCCTAAGATTTCCTGGCCGAAAAACACAACAAGATTCTGCTTTAAACTGCAGAGTGGCGGCAAACAAAACGGAGCTGACCGTAGAACAAAGACAAGCTCGTCTTCTGTTCGCCTTAATTTGAACCGCGGCCAAAATTTTTGGGACCGTGTAATTTTTAGTGACGAAAAGATTTTTCAATCTTGCAAACAGGGCAAAATTAAAATGTACAGGCCAAATAACTCAAGATTTGACCCAAACTACGTGAACCATTTTCGAGCTGCGGGTCATTTTAGCGTTAAGTGGATTTCATCAAGAGGGATATGGCGAATTAACGGAAGATTTGTAAAAACATATTTATACTGGAAAATGTGATGCGGCCCAACTTTTATATCCCGAAGATAATTTCATTTATCAGCAGGATAATTGTTTGCACACGTCAAACATTGCCACGCAATTCATTATTAGATTTTATGCTAGCCAGAATTAAGGGGTGCAGATGGATAGAAGACTGCAAGAAGATACATTTGAAAATATTTTTGTTGTTAACTTAATAAATGCTATTTGTATAATCATTTATGCATGAATGATTACAAAATTCTCCATATTATAGGACATTCACATTTAAATATGCCACTTTTGGAATGGAAATGAAAAGACTTTTTTAAAAATATTTTATCAAAATAACACACATGCTGAGAAGATTTTGACTATAATATTAATATTACTTATGCACCTGTGTTGTTTTGCAGCCTTATAGTTTTTTGTTCTTAATTTAGGGTTGATTAGTATCATATCTAAAGGAAATACTATTTAAAATAAAATCGCAAAACTTAATGTTTCAACAGTAATTTTCAACTTCTAAATCTTCATTATTCGACAGTTGCAGCCATATTAGGTTGAAGTAAAATTCTGTTGTTAAGCGTATAATCTTTTAATTAATTCTTTTATAGGTATTAATGCTTTTGGAATGGAAGATATTGAGAACTATGGTATAAGCACTGTAGTAGACATGGCCCTGAACAAAATAGATCCGGAGAAACAGAAATCTATTCATGTTAGTTTCGATATTGATTCTCTAGATTCCTTAGAAGCCCCAAGTACAGGAACATCAGGTAAGCAACATTTTAGCAAAAAATAATATTATTCTTTAATAATTTCTTTCTTTTATCTTTCCGAGATCCCAATATATGCATCACCAAAATGGCCCACACTGTATATACAGGGTGTCAATTAAGTACTTGCACACACTTTAACCCTTTCTATACGACGAACTAATATAGCCGGCCTACCCGTGTACGACGAAATTTAGAATAAACGTCCCCGTGCGGCGCTGGTATGTAGGTACTTTTTTAAAAAACGTTTTCGTCCGGCGCTCGTATTTTGGTACTTTTTTAAAAAACGTTTTCGTCCGGCACTCGTATTTTGGTACTTTTTTAAAAAACGTTTTCGTCCGGCACTCGTATTTAGCTAAATTTTAAAACGTACACACACGGCGCTCGTATTTAAAAAAAAAACACGATGTAATTCTCTTATTTTATTACAGAAAATAAAATACAAAAATATCAAAAGGACACATTTAAAAAAAAAATAACATACAAATGAAACCCTAAAACGGAATTTGGAAAAGTTTAGTAATTCTTTTTTGTGTGATATATTTCAAAGCAAGGTGTTACACAAAGGCCAACATTGCATTCGTCACATTGATAAGTACTGTCACGTCTGGTCCCTTTTTTGGAACAAACAACACATCGTCTGACCACTGCTCGCGATGTGACTGTAGGTTTTGGTATTTTTTTAATAAAATGCCTTGCTGTAAGCCTCAACGAATGGTCTACAGGCCTATGTTGAGGCAAGCAATTGTCTGGAGTTGCGTATTTTTGAAATATTTGTCTTGCTACTTGTAGCTGAAAATCAGCCACAGTTAAGTTTTTCTTAGTAACGATTTTGTAAAGAGCATGCGCATTTATTATGCACATATCTTGAATCAATTGTACTAATAAGCATGTCAGTTTGATCTACTCCTCCCATGTTGAAATTATAATCAATAACGCAATTGGGTTTCATAATAACCTTGTCCGATTTCCTATCTGTCTTACCGGTTGATGAGATACCATAATCATGAAATGTAGTTATCATGTGAATTTCTTTTTTATCGCACCATTTTATTACAAGCTCCTTACCGCTACTTCTAAAAGTCATTTCCCCTTTTTTTAAATTTTCCTCAATGATTGGCATATTCTTCCTATTTTTTTTTATTGTTCCACACACGTATGTTTTATTTTCAAGCAAAGTGCGCGCAAGTTTTGGACTGTTGTACCAATTGTCCATGTAAAGCTTATGGTTTTTTTGATAGTAATTTTTCATAAGGGTGATTACTACTTGCCCAGATTTACCAATTACTTCGATATCTCTTGGCAATTCATTCATTCTGTATTTGTACCAGTATATATAATGAAATCTAAACAATATTTGGTTTTACTATCACACAACATAAACAACTTAACGCCAAATATGACGTTTTGACGGTATGTATTGTTTGAAACTCAAACGGCCTTTGAACAATACCAAACTTTCGTCAATACATAATTTTTCATATGGACAGAAAACGTCACTGAATTTGTTGCGTAAAAAATCAATAACCATCCTTATTTTATTGAGCTTGTCGTCATGCTTCGGCTCTTTGTTATCGCAAAAATGAAGAATTTTCAATATAAAAAAAAATCTATCTCTTTTCATTAGGGTACTAAAAATGGGCGTTGATAAAAGTGGATCAGTAGACCAATATTCATATAATCGTAATTTCTTACATCTAGTCATAAGGAGGGAGACACCAAAAAATGTATATAATTGTTCTACTGTGACTTCATAACTTGCAGATTTTTTATTCTTTTTGATAAATTCATTATCATTTTCGATTAGATATGACAATTGCCTGTTTGATTCCAGCACAATTTTTTCTACTAATTCTCTTGAAAAAAAGGTCTCGAAGAATTCTAATTCAGCGGAAGTTTCTAAAAAAAAATCCGCGCCATTTTAGAGGGCGCTACATACGGTGTTGTTCCTAAATTTAATTAACCATAACTTTTTTGTGAAGCCTTTTATGTCATTTCTGACTAGGCAGACCTATTCTCCATTTAATTCTACATGAAAAAGGTGCTCTTAGTATTTGTCGCTAAAAGCAGCCATTTTGGATAAAAAAGGGTTTGAAGTTAAATCTGCGTTGAAATTTTTTAAACTGGATCATTTTCGAGATTTCGAAAAATAAGCAAACAAAATATATCTTTTATTGATTGTATTATCAGGTAAAAAACTTAAATCATTTACAAAACTAAAACTAAACTAGTTAATAACAATATTATGCTTAATTAAATTCAGGAACAACACTGTATGTGGCGCCCTCTAACATTAAATAAAAAACTAAGATAATATATGTACCTACTCTTTGTTGGTTTTTTACTTTTGGATATATCGTCTAAAAATTTATTATTTTTAATTACAGTTAGAGGAGGAATGACCCTCAGGGAAGGAATTCAGTTAATGGAAATGATCCATCGGACCGGACGTTTGGGGGCCCTGGACCTCGTGGAAGTCAATCCAAGCATTGGAACCGAACAAGATGTAAAGCGAACAGTCGACGCTGCGATCCATATTATCGCAGCTGGACTGGGCCATTCCAGAAGGGGACTCAGGCCTAGAAATGTGAATACTTTGCCTCTCCAGACTTTTCCACCAACTCGTCAAGTCATCTAAAGCTAGTTTTACACGGACTAAACATAGACCACCTTTTGGTTGCAGTGACGCACTCAGAATTTAATCTTGGGGGGAAGCGGGGGTATTGAACCCAGATTATACAGCCGGTTGCACAAAACTTAATTGCAGTTTTGAATATTTAACCGAGTTTTCGGATTTGACAAGCTGCTTATAGAAATCTAGAAACTGGCTGTCAAATTTGACATTAAAAAACTGTAATTCATTATACATAACTGTTTTTAACTACGTACTTAATAAGTCTAATAACTGTTTTTAAATATGTGATAAACCTTATATGTCTTAACCTTCTACAATAATAGTGCACAGAAAAAAATGCATAGTACAATAATAATATTAAAGGAAACATAAATCAAAATTAGTGCCCAAATGTAGAAACATCCGTATGCAATTAGCCAATAAATATAATTTACAAAATATTTCTAATTGCAATATTTATTCTACATGTACAGATTAAGAAAAAACAAATTTATATTCAGAGACCACAGCCAATTTTGTAGTGCCAGACAACAAAACCACCAAAACGAACACCATACAAATACCTACATATTGTGTATTAAGGAATATCACATTGTAGAAAAGGGAAAATAAATTTTAATAGAAAAAGATCTATTCCGTGTAATAACTTCCTTCCTTCCTTTCCTGTTTTTCCTGTTACATAACAAGACATAATGACTTTGCTACAAGGCAGTCGCCAGATTGCTCTCCGCTCGGGGCTTAGTCAGAGCTGGTGCAACCCTCCCAGATGATTTACACCTTATTCCAGTTTGGAGACGTTATCGGTACGATGTCCGGATGGCGAGTTCTAAACTCCCGGACACCCTGAATCTTTAAAATACTTCTTGATTTTTCCTCCTTTAATTTATGAAATGCATCTTGGCTTCCACTAGGTGCCCTTTGACAGTACTACTGATAACTACTACGGATAACCCTTTCTTTCAAGCTATCCTCTAACCCCCTCCCCACTCCCGCAACATAGCGGCCGTTACGCTAATATTCTTTGTAGAACTGCGGCAGGCGAACGGGATAGAATGCAGGAACAACTAAGCCTCACACGTTCACAGCGTCTGCTCCCTTTCTAGCGGGGTATTTAGTTTCCACACTGAACGGTTGAGTCTCCCGTTTCCCCCCGAAATAAAGCAGCAGAACCGAACACGTGGAACCATTTATGTAAATACCACAGAGGTCTGCCTTCGACGAGACGAACCAGAAGACTCCGACCAATAACTTCTTCTGTGTATAGTTGATTGGTTGGAAAACATCAGTGGCGGCTCGCGAGTGAAAAAGTAAGTGAAGTGCAAATGAAGCAAGAAAATATCGCAATAATTTTTTTTTCAGAATTTTTTTTTATATGTGGAAGGGATAGAATATTTTTTTACGACTTACCTAAATTCTGTATACTAAATCAATTCGCCTATCCTTCATAGCAGCAAGACAATGGACAAATGCAGCCTGCGGCGCTTTTTATTTTTTTTTTGAAAGCCACTTAGATGGCCACACATCACACTTGCGCGATCGTAACATTGGCCTATTAATTTGTGTTTATAGTCAAATTGGTCCAAAATTTGATCCAATAGAGAATATAAATTCTTCGACGTTCTATCGAAGATGACATTATAGAATCCTACGAATCTCTCGAATACTGAACCTTCTAAATTAACGTATCTTAAAATTATGGAGCACTGGGAGGTTTGCGTAATATCAGTGGTGTCATCCACTTGTACAGAAAAAAACTGTGTGTTCATTATTTCATTTTTTACATGATCATTTAAATAATCAGAAAAGCATTCAATTATTTCGTTTTGAATATTTTTCGAGTCACCAGTAAAAACATTTTTAATTTTTTCGTGATGATCCTTTAGTTCTTGGGAACTTCTCGATATTAATAAACCTAAAAGCTTTTTAAAGTTCCCTCTATTTATTGACGCGCAGCTCTCATCATGGCCGCGAAAGACTAACTTTTGTTTTGTCAGGTACAAAACTGCGTCAATTACCAAGCACATTATAAATAGTCTATTTAATCGGACGTTTTCGTTAAAATATATTTTATATAGTTAAGCATTTTCTTTTAAAGTGTCAGCTATAATGCTTTGATTTTTTACAAATGTTTTAGCATTAATGCGCATTTTAAATGCTCCGTTTATGTAAAGACCTTGATATATTTAACATACCTGCAAATCCTTCCTTATTCCACACTGAATATTTATTGGAAACTAATAAACAAAGCCAGCAAAACAATTTTTGTAATATTTGACTACTACATAACCATTTGTACGCCGAAAACCAGGATGACGATTAAAACTCTGATCTTGTTCCTTCCATCGATTAAATGGAGTTTCCAACAAAATGCAAACCATATCCGTCATCGGATTCATCAATAATGTAAATTAATATACCCGACACCAAATAAAGTTGTAACAACACTATAAATAAATATTTATTTATTTATTCAAACGGTTACACCATTTTTACAACTTACATTTCGGAATAAATATTGACAATAAAAAATTAGTTAATTATTACAAAATACGGACTATACAACATCACAAGATCAGAGTTTTCAACTCTTTTTTGAAAGCATGTATTGACGTTAGTTAAGTTAGGAAACATATTCACACTAGTAATGACTCTATTTAGGGGCATGTTCTGACCATGCCTAGTATTACAATGCGTAGCAGACAAGAGGGGTGGTCTTCTAAAAATTCTAGGTGGAATATAAAAATCAAAGCTATTCAGTATACTGGATGATGTTATTATGTTATTTATTACTTTAGAAAAGAACAAGTCCTCGAAATACTGTCTGCGACTTTCCAGCGTGGTCAAACCATGATACCCTCTTACCTCCTCCAGGGTTAGCTGTAAACCTGCTCGCCCCATTCTGTATCGTAGGTACCTCACAAACTTAAGCTGTATTGCCTCTAGACGCCCACGGTGCACCTCAAAGTAAGGACTCCAAATCAAACAGCAACACAGATCGCACATAACACACAAACAATGCAACCAAGCTAGGCAAATTATTAAAATCATTAGACAATCTTATCATCATACCCAACACACGGTTGCTTTTATTAATAATTGCTTCATAGTGGTCCGTATAACGAAGCTTCCCAAATCCTTCACTACATTCACTCTCTGGAGTTCATTTCCCCCTATATTGTACCTATATTCCCCACCATCCCTATTGCGACCAAAGACAATATAAGTACACTTTGCCACATTCAGTGCCAAATTATTCTCCTGACACCAATAAGCCAGAGTATCCAAATCCCGTTGAAGCAGCTCGCAGTCCTCGCTCGATTGCACCGCCCTAAAAATCTTTAAATCGTCTGCAAACAAAAGGTACTTTGAGACAAGTTTTTCTCCTATATCATTCACCAGTAGTTGAAACAGTCTAGGACCCAGGTGACTCCCCTGAGGCACTCCAGAGGCAACATTAAACATAGGTGAAAGAAATCCCACCAATCTAACCTGCAAAGTTCTGCCCCGCAAATACGAAGACAACCAGGAGTGAAAAGGCTCTCCCACTCCAAGAGAACATAGCTTGTCCAGCAGAACCCTTTGATCCATGAAGTCAAACGCCTTGCTGAAATCTATATATATTGCATATACCTCCTGGCCAGCATCCATAGCTGCACTGATATAATTAGTATACAGGAAAAGGTTGGTTTCGGTAGAACGGCCACCCTCAAAACCATGTTGTTCCTCCACGATATAATTTTTGAAAGCACCGAAGGAGGGTAAAACCAATTTTTCCATAACCTTAAGGATTTCAGACTGTATACAGACAGGTCTGTAGTTCTTGACATCACTGCTGTTCCCAGCCTTAAATATAGGGGAGATATAGGAGTGCTTCCATTTGTTTGGAAAAGCACCACAAGATAGTGACCTATTAAAAATAAACGACACAGGCTTACAAAGAGACACAGCACACTCCCTCAGCATAACATTCGGCAGCATATCAAGACCAGCACTCTTTTTCACATTTAGAGACAGTAAACACTGAAGTAGACTTTCGAACTTGATTTCAATTTTATTTACATTAGCGTGAAAACTACTTATGACTCGATTCTGATCATTATTGTAAGCCATTTTACCCATAAATCTGATAAACAGAACTGAACTGTCTAGCAAAGAGATTGGCAACTTCCTGCCCCCCTTCAACCCATTGGTCCCCCAAAAACATGGATTCTTGAACATCATTGCCCCTTTGTGATCTTGACTTAACAAACTTCCAAAGCTCGCTAGTATTTGCCCCCATTTACTCCTCCACATTAGAGACATACCGACTATAACACTCACCAGTCATTCTCTTACACTCATTTCTTAGGTTATTGAATTCTGTGTAATTATGCTGACCATTTGTTGCCTTATATTTCTTATGGCTACCTTTTTAGCAATTACTTTTCTTTTTAATTCAGAACTGAACCAAACAGAGAAATTTGACTTTTTACCATATACTTTGGCACAAACAAGTCCACAGCATGATATATTGTTTCATAAAAAGCATCAACAATATCATTAATATCGTTCAAATAATACAAACTAGTCCAATTAATTTGTAATAGATAATTATTCATAGCACCATAGTTGACTTTATTGAAATTGTAATTATATTCAGCCTTGCTTTTAACAGATTGGGATTCAAATGACAGAAGAGCCTCTAGAGGAGGATGATAATTATCTTTTGGTAATAGTGGATCACAACTAGAGACAGACAAGTAATGGTTGGAAAAACCCAGGTCCAATATGGAGTCACTAGCATTATGTACACAGTTATACTGACTTAAACCTAAATATGACATTTCAGAGTAATATTTCAATATCATTACTTATATTCTTAACAGTCAAGTTATCACAGCCCCAGATTAGATCTAGGAGGTTATAATCACCCATCACTCTAATCTTATGGTCTTTACCATATTCTATTATCACATCCTTAACTGCCTGAACATGATTACTGTAAAGCTCCAAATTTGAACGAGGAGGCAAATACACACAGCCAAATATAAATTTTATATGATTAATCCTGACTTTAGCAAAAAGATGCTCAACAACTGAATTTTCTAAAGGTACAACACACGAGTCAAAAGCGCTACTTACAGCTATGAGGACCCCACCTCCACGTTTTTTATCGCTCGAAACAATATCCCTATCTCTACGATAAACATTATAGGATTCACAGAACACTTCATTGTCGATAATACCTGGGGTAAGCCAGGTTTCAGTCATCAAAATAACATCATATTCCAATGCAGAACTTGCCAGAAATACTTCCTTTAGTTTCGTTCGCAACCCACGAACATTCTGATAGTACAGTGCCAAGTTATTTACACATCGTTCCCCTGTACTTGATCGTTTTTTGGTTTATCTCTGGAAGCATCATCAGCACCACGGTCAGAAATCTTCGATAAATATGGGGTACCGTTTCTATATCGTATTAAAAGATTTTCCTCACCATTAGCCCTCCTCTCATTCAACTGCTTATAAAGCTCTTTAATATACTTCCTTTGCATATCATTAGGTCAGCTTTCATACTGATATCAGTAGATTTAAGTCTATTCTTTCTTCTGAGGCACTCAGTTGCTGTGCTCGCCTTATCTAATATTACCTTTATGGGTCTGGGCTTAGTACTGTCCCTTTCCAATTCTCACTGCTCTAAAATCTGGATTTGACGCTATTTCAAGCTTGGCCAAAACTTCCAAAAATTGTGCCTTGTCGTGGTTAATTCTTTCTTCTGTTATCTTAGATTTACTCTCTGCCACATTGAAAATCATAATATTTCTGGCCCTAGCATTTCTTTCTTGAAATTCAAGTAGCATACTCTGATCTGTGACAGACATATCTCCCGGGCTTCTATCAGTAACTAAGACAAAACAGTCATGCAAACTGGAAAGGAACTAGCCGGTTGCAGCGAAATCCGCGAAAATAAAAGTAAACAACCACCCCAAACTGAACGACACGTGGGTGTAGTGTACTGCGTTAGCAATTCACCGAGAGCGTTGTCATGGCAACGTAGTAGGAAAATCGTAAACTAAACATAGCACCTCCAGCAAAGTCGAAGCGGTTTGCGCCACTGTTATAGTTGTTGTAATAAAGTTCGATTGAAAGTTTTAAAAAGACATGCCGTCAACGGTCAAGTAAAATATTTATTCGAGACGTACAGTTTACTTTTTGCCAATTAGGTGAATAAATGAATGTAAAAACTTGAATTTGAATATATAATAAATATAGTTATATGTTTGCTTGTTTATTTTTCCTGGTGAAGTAGCACTTCACCTGAATAGCCGCCACTGGAAAACATTAGTTCTTACGAAAAATTATCTTAACAATATAGTTCTGAATTTTCTGGACCAGGGCAAGTTACTTTTATAAGCACCACCCCAAACAATCAAGAAGAGAACCTAAGGAGAGACTCTATTAGGGATTTATAAACCTGAGTCAATAATTTATTTGTTAAACATTCTCTTAGTATATAAAATTTATGTATTAATTTACGTATATTAATAGTCAGATATTCTATATGGGCTGTCCATTTCAGATGTTAGTCAATTATGACCCCTAAATACTTTATTTTGTCAACCTCATTTATATGTATGTTTTCATTTATGTCGATATTATCAAAAGAAGGTCTGTTTGAGTTTGTGATTGAAAAAGCAATGTATTTGGTTTTTGCAACATTCAAGGAAAGTTTAAATGAACCGAGCCAATGCTTTACTTTTTTAAAACCATTAATAGCCTTAGTTTTAGTCTCATTCCAATTATCAGCTGTAAAAAGAAGGACAGTATCATCTGCATATGATATTTGTTTACCATTTATTTCTAAGTTTAAGAGAGAGTTAAGGTAAGTTATAAATAGGATAGGTCCTAAACCTGTTCCTTGTGGAACGCCAATTTGTATTTTTAATGAATCACTGAGAATACCATTTACTCTTACATGTTGCACCCTGTCTGAAAGGTAGCTTTCAAACATTTTCAACACTGTGCCCCTTATGCTATACCGTTCAAGAACATCAACAAGCCGGTCGTGGGGGACAGTCTCGAAAGCCCTTGAAAGATCAATGAATATGGCTAGAAATTTTTTTATTAGTATTAAGATTTTCTATAATATCAGATGACAGGGAATATATTGCATCTGATGTACTCAATCCTTTAATAAAACCAAATTGTGGTTTTGATATAGTATTAAAAGTACTGAAAAACTGTATCAACTTGTCCTTTAAACACTTTACGAATATTTTTGCAAAATTACTGATAAGGCTTATTGGACGATAATTTTCAATGCATTTTTTTAACCCTGACTTATGAATAGGAGTGACAACAGATTGTTTAAAGAGGTTAGGTACTATACCTGTGGTGAAAATTAAGTTTATTATATGGATATGGGTTTCAAAATATTTAATTGAACAAGTTTTATAAGTTTAGAGGATATTTAGTCAATGCCACAAGCACAATCATTTTCAACGAGGCAATTTGTTTTATAATTTCTTTATCTGTAACTGGTTTCAAGTACATGGATGCATTTTTAGAAAATATTGTTTGGGGTTTTATTTCATGTTCTAAATCGATGGCGATATTTAAACGTTCTAAATCAGTGGCGGCTCGTGAACTTAAGAACGGGTGAACTGCAGTGCAGCTAGGCGCACAGCGCCGCTGGCAAAAATAGCGGCGCAAAATGGCTATTTTTTGTCCTTTTTATGATGTTAATTATCCATAACTTTGGAGCGTTCTTTAATAGTAAGGGGAAAATTAATTAATACATTAATTCTATAACAAGCGAACAAGCAGGGTCGGTCAAGTCCCCCCCCCAATCAAACCAATTTCAAAAATAGATACATCATTTTGCACACAATAAATACAATTTTGCACACTCACCCAAGAGAGACTAAAGCATTTTTTGTAAATGAGGGGCAAACTTGACCGTTCCCCCTCGTCTTTCAAAATATCTAAATATTTTTATATCAATTGTCCGATCTAATTTTGCACACTCTCCTAGAAATTTGCATTTTCCCCCCTGTTTGTCACTTCTATGCTACTTTATTCACCTAATTTTGCACAATTTTGCATAATTCTTTTTAAAATTTGCACTCTCCTAGATAAAGTTATGAGGCGTCGAAAATTTGTATTTTCCCCTACGATAGTCACAAAATTAAAAAAACTGTTGTGCTTCTCACTTCACCTAATTTTGCACACTCTCCTAGATAAAGTTATGAGGCGTCGAAAATTTGTATTCCCCCCCCCCCCCGGTCAGTCACAAAATTTAAAAACTGTTGTGCTATTCGTTTCATCTAATTTTGCACAATTTTGACGCCAATTTTTAAATTTTGCACACTCTCCTAGAGAAAGTTATGGGTCGTCGAAAATTTGTATCCCCCCCCCCCGTCAGTCACAAAATTTAAAAACTGTTGTGCTATTCGTTTCACCTAATTTGGCACAATTTTGACACCAATTTTTAAATTTTGCACACTCTCCTAGAGAAAGTTATGCGGCGCCGGCGTCGAAAATTTGTATTTTCCTCCTCGTGAGTCACAAAATTTAAAAACTGTTGTGCTATTCGTTTCACCTAATTTTGCACAATTTTGACACCAATTTTTAAATTTTGCACACTCTCCTAGAGAAAGTTATGGGTCGTCGAAAAATTTAAAAACTGTTGTGCTATTCGTTTCACCTAATTTTGCACAATTTTGACACCAATTTTTAAATTTTGCACACTCTCCTAGAGAAAGTTATGGGTCGTCGAAAATTTGTATTCCCCCCCCCCCCCGTCAGTCACAAAATTTAAAAACTGTTGTGCTATTCGTTTCACCTAATTTTGCATAATTTTGACACCAATTTTTAAATTTTGCACACTCTCCTAGAGAAAGTTATGGGTCGTCGAAAATTTGTATCCCCCCCCCCCGTCAGTCACAAAATTTAAAAACTGTTGTGCTATTCGTTTCACCTAATTTTGCACAATTTTGACACCAATTTTTAAATTTTGCACACTCTCCTAGAGAAAGTTATGCGGCGCCGGCGTCGAAAATTTGTTTTTTCCTCCTCGTGAGTCACAAAATTTAAAAACTGTTGTGCTATTCGTTTCACCTAATTTTGCACACTCTCCTAGAGAAAGTTATGGGTCGTCGAAAATTTGTATTCCCCCCCCCCCCCCCGTCAGTCACAAAATTTAAAAACTGTTGTGCTATTCGTTTCACCTAATTTTGCACAATTTTGACACCAATTTTTAAATTTTGCACACTCTCCTAGAGAAAGTTATGGGTCGTCGAAAATTTGTATTTCCCTCCCGTCAGTCACAAAATTGAAAACTATTGTGCTACTCGTTTCATCAACTTTTGTACAATTTTGCACACCTATTTTCTCATTTTGCACACTCTCCTAGAGAAAGTTATTGGTTTTCAAAATTTGCATTTCCACCCATCTGTCACGAAATTGAAATATTTTTACGGTAATCGTTTCACCTAATTTTACACAATTTTGCACACATATTTTTAAATTTTGCAAACTCTCCTAGAGAAAGTTATGGCGCGTCGAAAATTTGTATTTTCCCCCCGTCATTCACGAAATTGAAACACTGTTGTGGTACTCGTCTAACCTAATTTTGAACAAGTATTTTCGCATTTTGCACACTCCCCTGGAGAAAGTTATAGGCGTTCCAAAATTTGTATCCCCCGCTCTTCCCCGTCTGTCATGAAATTGAATCTTTTCCTCGGTTCGGCTAATTTTGTCCAATTTTACACACCTATTTTAAACGTTGGCATACACTCTCCTAGAGACTGTTATGGGGTGTCAAAAATCTGCATCACCTAGTTTTGGACACTTATTTTCAAGATTTGCACTCTTTTTGGAGAAAAATGTGGCATGTTGAAGATTTTATACCATAAAATTCAAAGTTCGTTATGCCCCTCACGGTGGTAGCTGCCCAGGAAGTGTTTAAACCTGATCTCTTTTCTATGACTGATATCTTTAAATTTTCAATATGTTTAACGCTACAATTTTATGATTTTTTGATCCAAAATATCGAATTAAGATTTTCAATTTTTTGCATAAAGCAATGATCCCATCTTGTTATCTCTACCTGTATATTTTCCAACAACATTAATATAATCTTAAACTGGGTGTATCAGACCCCAATCCAGACAGAAGATTTAAGAAACAGAATAATGGCTTCATGTGACATTATTCCCAATACTCCTGGAATATTTGACACAGAGTCCGTCAGTCCATGAGGCGAAGATTTGATTGTTGCATTTCAGCAAGAGAAGGGCATTTTCAACACCTTTTATAATTTTGTTTTGTTTGTAATTCAACTTTAAGAATTGTATCTGATTGCTCATTATCCTGTTGGTTGATTTAAAATAAAAATATGTCAATACTTAAAATAATTTAATTTGCATCAATGGCAATTTTTGCAAATAAGTCGAAAACTCTTGCAGATACGAAAATAATGCAAAAGACTAAAAAACTAAAGAAATTAACAAAGAATTAAAATGTTTTATCAAAATTCATACAGAGTGCTCCGAAACAAGTTTCGAAAGATAAATTTGTAGGTTATGCAAAAAATGTAACACCCTGTATATTGAGACGGACAAATTTGATATTTTATTGTAGAGGTTCCTAAAAATAATACATGTACTAAATTTGAAATAATTATCTCATAATTTACTGGAGAAAAACGCAAAAAAAAAGTTTCATTATTTCGCCTACATTTAATTTGCATCGATGACAATTTTTGCAAATAACTCGAAAACTCTGACAGATACGAAAATAATGCAAAAGACTAAAAAGTTAAAAAAATGAACAGAGACTTTAAATTTTATATCAGAATTCATACAGGGTGCTCCAAAAAAAAGTTCTGAAAGATAAACTTGTAGGTGATCCGAAAAAATGTAACACCCTGTAAACTACGACGGACAATTTTGATGGTTTATTGTAAACGTTCTTAAAAACATACTTATCACTTATACACATTAATAGTTTACCAGCGTTTAGGGTATTTAAGTTAGCATTTAAAATTGTCAATAGATGCCGGCAATCAAAAATTATATTGTGACTGATAATCGATAACTATCGAAATATCGATAACTATCGTTATATCGATATTTTCTTAATTCACCCATTCTTATTCGGTAAATATTAATATATCGAAAAAATTCTCTTCCCTAGCTACGACGATCACGAGTACTTTATAGGCAATACAAAACCACACTCTGACGTCAAGCCGTAAATTCGGCGGAAGTTCAATTATCTATTATCTATAATTAATTACCAGATAAAGTTTTCCGTTCCAATCCTTCCTATATTCTTTTTTTATTGTATACAATGTTTTCGCGCTATTTCAAAAAAAAATGTACAAGTTGCCTATTGTACTTTACTGATATTTTATTAGCATTATATGTATATACTACATATTTGTTTTATTTACACAAAACGTATCTTCTGCAAAATTATACCTGTTTGAATCCTGCAAAAAAAAACAGTAAGAACAATAGAGTTTAATCTGACCCTGAATTCTCTCAACAAATGACGTACTCTAAGTCAAATTTTATTCCATTAAAAACAATAGTCAAGTTAACAAAAAGTTATCGAGCTGTTTTTAACAAATTTTAAATACAGTGACCAAAATAGTTTTTTTTTCAAACTATAAATAATTTTATATAAATGTAAAAACCAAATATCGGTCAAAACCAATCCCACACAAAATGCATGTACTTTACAATCCTCTAAATCTTAGTTTTGCAGCTGCTACATTATTGCGGCTTCAAGCAACGGTTTTTCCACTAATAATCTATCAAACCCTAATCTCGCCAGATCTATCGTCTGAAAATTTCCATCTAATATGAGTTCTGATATGGCTCTACCAACTGCGGGCGCCTGTTGTATACCTAAAAGGGAATTTATAATTACCTAAATGCATCCGTCACCTTCAATAGCATGTGACCAATTTAATTAAAGGAATTGTTTATATATATATATATATATATATATATATATATATATATATATATATATATATATATATATATATATATATATATATATATATATATATATATAATATATATATATATATATATATATATATATATATATATATATATATATATATATATATATATATATATATATATATATATATATATATATATATATATATATATATATATATATATATATATATATATATATATATATATATATATATATATATATATATATATATATATATATATATATATATATATATATATATATATATATATATATATATATATATATAGGGTGTCCCAATAGTGCGTTCTCGGTTGATATCTTGATAACGGAGAGCGATATAAAAAAAGTTCAAATACAAAAGTTGTAGAACAATACGGGCTACATAACCTAAATTTACTTTTATTTATACAGGGTGTCTCAAAAAACTGTAGCGAAGCAAAATTGTTTTTCTTATGGGACTCCCTGTATATTTTTGCATATTTAGATTCTGCTCGTGATTCTACACATTTTTTGTATAACATGTCCTATGTCTAAATCTGCTAGTTTTTCTAATATCCGCCATTTTGTAAAAAATTATGAATTGCAGTGCCTTTTTTTAAACGACGTGGGCCGTTGGCTTTTTGATATAGGATTATGATTTTTGGCAGGAATAAAAGTATGGGTTGACTTTCAACGTGAACAAAATTTGTCGGTGTTGTACAGGGGGTCCTAGATAAGTAGGAGAAATTTAAAAAATTAAAAACATCATATCTTCATTTTTTTAAATGGAATGTATAGTATTTTAATATTTTAGACTATTCGTGACCCAAAACCCTATCTTTCGTTATAAATATGTCCTATACCTATTTGTCATAGTTTCCGAGATTTTGACATTTTTGTATTTATTATTTGGTTTTCAATGGCAATCGCTTTAGAATTTGCTTTATTATCGAATTTTCTAATTATAATACACTACAAGTGACGCAAAATTAAAAATTCAGCTCATAATATTGTGCTAAGAATCGCGACCTAAAGACTTAGAACAGATATTTTACCAACTATTCTGAAATATCTACTATTTTGGATATTATAAGTTAGAACTTAATGTACGAAGATGCCTTAGACAATCCTAAAGTAAAAAGAAATGAAAACGGGGAAAATGTTGTCATGGCGAAATGTCAAATTCTTGTATTTGTGTAGTAACGGTGTTCAAATTGATGCAAAATGAATTTTTCTAGAGAAGAATTGATTAACATGATTTATGTTTTGGGCGCAAGTGATCAAAATCGTTTTTTAGCAAGTAGAGTTTATGCGCAACAGTTTAGCAATAACGTCATCCTCATGAGGTATCATTTGTCAGACTCAAAGAACGATTTGAAAGAACTGGATGTGTCGATTACGAACAAAAATTGGAAAGGCAGAAAAGAGCCGCAAATGAAGAAACTGAATATCTTGTTACGCAAACTTTAATTGAAAATCCTCATATTTCATATAGGCAGTTAGAAAAGGAGAGAGGTGTTGCTAAATCTACGGCAAATAGAATAATTAGAAAACATAAATTTCACCCATACCATATTCAACTGGTACAAGAGCTGGATCAAGACGATTTCAATCGAAAACTTGAATTTTGTACTTGGGCATTAGCAAAAAATAGAGAAGAACATGATTTTTTCAATAACATTTTTTAACATAATATTTTTCATAATTTCCACTATTATAGTTCTGAAAACCCCAGATTCATTATCCCCTTGGATCACCAGCATAGATGGTCTCTTAATGTATGGGCTGGTATAATGGGTGACCGTATCATTGGACCTTATTTTTTCGAAAATAGAGTTAATGGAGACACTTTCCTAAATTTACTGCAAAACAGTTTGCAGGAGTGGATTGACGAATTACCTTTGAATCTAGTGAGGCGGATGTGGTTCCAACTAGATGGCGATCCGGCACATTTTAGCAGGCAGCTGAGGCAATTTTTAGACGCGAATTATGAAAATAAATGGATTGGTAGGGGAGGTCCAGTATCATGGCCGGCAAGGTCTCCGGACCTCACAAAACTAGAT
Source organism: Kuschelorhynchus macadamiae (assembly GCA_030620095.1). Lineage (NCBI taxonomy): Eukaryota > Metazoa > Arthropoda > Insecta > Coleoptera > Curculionidae > Kuschelorhynchus > Kuschelorhynchus macadamiae. The sequence continues at coordinate 72,920 of JAUTXW010004819.1, forward strand.
TTTTTCTTGTGGGGTTTTGTTAAAGAGCAAGTTTACCAAACGCCACCCACTACCACAGAGAATATGAAAATGAGAATTAGAAATGCATGTACAAATATCAAGGCCGCGATGCTGAATAAAGTTTACAATTCCTTTGACTGAGTGAATCGGCTACAAGTGTGTGTTGAAAGAAATAGTGTCATATTGAACATTTAATTAAGTGATTGTAGGACTTCTTTTTCTGCTGTGTCTCTTTAATTAAAATATTTATTTGCCTTTTTACATAAAGAAAAATAGTAGACTGAATTTTTAATTTTGCATTTTTTACTGTGTATTAATGTACAGGGTGATTTACCGAGATTTGCCACCCCCCTTAATTCCTTTATTTTTAATAACAGAGAAAAAGTTGAAATACAAAAATGTCCCTCGGATATCAACTTTGTTATTTTTAATGGAACACCCTGTATATTATTACATTTTTGGATTCCTCGGAAAATTCGATATTAAAGCAAATTCTAAGGCTATTGCCATTGAAAACCAAATAATAAATACAAAAATGTCAAAATCTCGGAAACTATGACAAATAGGTATAGGACATATTTATAACGAAAGATGGGGTTTTGGGTCACGAATAGTCTAAAATATTAAAATATTATACATTCCATTTAAAAAAATGAAGATATGATGTTTTTAATTTTTTTAATTTCTCCTACTTATCTAGGACCCCCTGTACAACGCCGACAAATTTTGTTCACGTTGAAAGTCAACCCATACTTTTGTTACTGTTCCTGCCAAAAATCATAATCCTATATCAAAAAGCCAACGGCACACGTCGTTTGAAAAAAGGCACTGCAATTCATAATTTTTTACAAAATGGCGGATATTAGAAAAACTATCAGATTTAGACATAGGACATGTTATATACAAAAAATGTGTAGAATCATGAGCAGAATCTGAATATGCAAAAATATACAGTGTGTCCCGTAAGAAAAAACACAACTTTGCTTCGCTACAGATTTTTGAGACACCCTGTATAAATGAAAATAATTTTAGGTTATGTAGCCCGTATTGTTCTACAACTTTTGCATTTGAACTTTTTTTATATCGCTATCCGTTATCAAGATATCAACCGAGAACGCACTAATGGAACACCCTGTATATACAGTTGCATATTTATCTTCTTAATTTAATATTCCATAGTGAAATAATAATTTTGTGAATTAATATGAAAATACAACCAAACATGTATAAATTACCATGTAACCGTGCGCCCGCGCCGTTCACAATTATTATCATAAGACCCAGTTAGTCGATATTTTACTTGTCTCAAATTTCGAATTTCTCAATTTTCGAATTTTGTTAATCAAACGTCTCTCGAAAGGCGGTTTTTATTGGTTGGGTAAAACTATGTATTCCAGGACGCTTCTGAGGCGATTTAGTTTTCGCGGATGTAGTAGACATAGTTGCCAAATGACAGTTAATTTAAAATAGAAATAGTGAGAGGTATTCAAGTATTTTTAGTAAATGGCAATCGTGCATTTATATTTCAGCCAAGACTTTGGCCATTACTCGGGTTTTTTTTGGCGGTATGTCGGTGCATATTATTATCGTTTGAAGATTTCTCGGGGTGTGTGGGGTGTCTTTACAAGTTAGCAATTGGTCTGAACGTATTGGGAAGTCGGTGGCGGGTGGACTCGGTTAATGGCGTTAATGTATAGTTTTTCCGAGTACGTCGAAAAGTGATTTTTTGTTTCGCGATCGTGCAGAGTCGCTATTTTTTAGTTGTTTGATATTTTCATATAATAATTAGATTGGTGTTAACTGTGAATTAACTATGAATCCAGTGCACGATATCGTAAAGTCAATATTGACAACACCATTTTCGAGGTGCTCCGAAGACGAGAAAAGGGAAATTCTTCACAGAGATAGACCAATGCCTCAGATAAGTACCTTAAGTAATGATAAGAAGGGCGGTCGACAATATAAACGTTCGTTTAAATTATCGTGATACCAGGCTCAAACCTGGATTTGCGGAAGTTTTTTTAGACAGCGTTTATTTTGGTGGCCTTGCTTATTAGTTGAAAAAACAAAAAACGTATGGACCTGTAATGGGCATGCTGATTTCAAAAATTTTTCAAGAGCGGTTAAAATACACGAAGCGTCAAAAGAACATATTCAGAATACTTTAGGTTTTGTACGCTTATCTCAAAATATGATCACAATTAAAGATGCCCTAATGGAAAATGCCCACTTATCTAAACTATTATAAAATGAAGATGTTAGAAACTAACATAACGTTTACTTTTAACATAACTTAAAGATATAGCAATATTACTGGTGAAACAAGAACTTGCTTTTAGGAGGCATGACGAATCACAATCTTCACTTAACAAGGGAAATTTTAAAGAAGTTTTTAATTAAATTATTAATTAAACGTAATGTCGAACTTGTCAAACATTTAGAACAAAAAACTGTGTTTACGGGTCTGTGTCTAAAACTATTCAAAACGAATTAATATTTTGTGTCGAGGAATATATTAAGGACTTTATAAAACTACACCACAACTTTTTACATTCTGGACGCGCGTTTCGCTAACCAAGTTAGCATCATCAGCAGATGATATAAACTAAAGTAACTTATCGTAACCGAGACTATTTATAAGAAAACAATAGAGGGGACTATAGGGAATAGGCCTTCTGTCTTTATTTAGTGCTTTCTTACCACAGTTAACTATTTCTATACTCTCAAATGCATTCAATAATCTATTATTAGATACATTTTTAAGCAACTTAAGATTATTTATTCCTATTCGGTGATTGTTTTCCAAAGCATGTTGGGCAACGCTTGACTTTTCTGTCCTTCCCTATCTTAAATGTGCCGTGTGTTCTTTAAATCGAATGTTTATGGAGCGTTTAGTTTGCCAACATATTTTAGATCGCAGCCATTATTGCTAATTTCATAGATGCCACTTCTCTCCCTCAAGTCGACTTTTCAAGCAAGGTTCGAATTATATCAAAGAAAGCAGAATCTTTTTCGCAACCTTGAAAAGTTTGTCGGTTTTTTTCCATAAATCTTATAAATGGACATTTATCTTGAACAAAATATTACAATAACGAATTCTCCAAGCATGTGAGACAAGATGGTATTCCCACTCAAAATAATTGGGAGGTACTGATCTTGGTGTTTCACGAAATGATCGAGAACGTCGAATAAGACTCAGATACCATTCACAAGGCAAAGGGGTATTTAAAAGACCTCTTTGACTTTGAATTTACTTCTTTAACATTTACATTCAAAGAAATTTTTTTAATTAGCGATATTCATTTTAAAGTTTTTCAGTTGAGTAACTTAGAAGTTGATTTTTGCATTTCACAAATAAACATTATCATCCAACGATAAAATGAGCTACGCGTTGAAGACTGTTTTATACAGGGTGTTTCTTAATTCAGTGTCAATATTTAAGGAGGTGATTTTTGGGTCCATTTTAAGAAGAAAACTTCATATAAACATATGTCCTAAACGGTGTAAATTTTGAGATACAGGGTGCAACTTTCAATAATTTCATAATTTTTCGATAATATCTCGAATACCACTCTAGATATTGTAATGAAATTTGGTATAGAGGTACTATGCATCTAGTGAAATTTTTTGATGTAGAACATTTTTTTTTATTTCCATCAGTGGCATCCGTACATGGAATCCGACCTGCATATTTTCCCAGACATTGATGGTACGCCACTGATTTTTTTTTAAATAAAAACCGTTTCAAAAATATCGCTAATATGACAACACCAATCGCCATGGCATGCAAGGAAATTTCTTTTTGACTGAAATTCAAGAAATCAAATTTGCTTATGAATAACTAATACCCAAAGATTTCAAAATTATTATTTGAGCTTATAATTTTTTAAGGCGAAACTATAAAATATTATTAGTTCATCAATAAAGAAAGATTACTAATAATAATTATTATTGTAGTAGGCTTTGGCTGTCAGAATTAATACTTCTCTTGTAACTTAATTTAACAGTTCAGCTTTCAGATTCAGTCGGGTTTAATTAATTTTGTGTTCTAAATATCTGATATATCTAAGAAAAGAAATGGTTGAGTTTACCAATGAAGAGTTGGCAGACATGCATTACATGTATGGTTTGGCTGAATGCAGTTCACCGGAAGCTAGGCGATTATATCAAGAGCGCTTTCCTGGTAGAGTCATACCAGATAGGAGAATATTTGCAAATGTGCATAGAAGGTTGATTGAAACAGGTACATTTAAGCCAAATAATCAATAAAAAGGGGCCCATCATCGGGCTGTAAGAACTCCAGAAATTGAAGAGGCAGTATTAAATTCTATAGATGAAAATCCTGAACTGAGTACTAGGAAAATTGGAATTAACCTAAATATTTCGCACATCCTAGTTTGGAGAGTTCTACATGATTTTTTTTATACCCATCACATTCTACGAGTGCAAGCTTTACTTCCCCGAGATCTTCCTTTCCGAGTTAATTTTTGTGAATGGTTTTTGGAAAAAATTGCGCGTAATCCCTTATTTGATCGCGAAATAATGTTCACAAATGAAGCGAACTTCTCCAGGAACGCTATCAGAAGCTTCCACAATAATCATATCTGGGCCGACGAGAATCCCCATGCCATTGTAGAACATCATCATCAAGAGCAATTCTCTGTAAATGTTTGGGCTGGCATTATCGAAAATCACCTAATTGGACCTTTTTTCCTCCCAGAAAGACTAAATTATCGCCGGTTTCTTGAGAACGATTTGCCGATATTGTTAGAAGATATACCAATTCTGTATTGAAGCCAGAGAATATTTGAACCGCGCAGATGGGTAGGTCGTGGCGGACCCCAACCATGGCCCCTTAGGTCCCCAGACTTAAATAGTTTGGATTTTTTTCTATGAGGACATCTTAAATCTTTAATTTACCGCACCCCAGTAAACACTGTAGAGGAGCTGAAGGATCGTATAAGAGATTCTTGCGATATTATCAAAAACACCGAGGGTATCCTTCAAAGAGTTCGCGACAACATGAGGAAAAGGGCTGAAGCGTGTATTCTCCAAGGTGGTGGTCATTTTCAACAACTTATCTAATTTTTTTCTTCTATTTTGTTTCACAAAGTGTGCTGTCAATTTGTTAAAACCTAATTATTTTTGTTGAAATTATTATAGTAGTTTTGTAAATAACTTGTTATTGTTAAAGAATGTTATATTATTTTAATAAAATTTATAAAAAGTATTTATGAAGGAACAGACTTCTGAGAAACATTGACATGGTGGTCCTAGATTGGTGGCTGAAGACTACATACTATTATCTACAAATATCTCTCACTAAAATAAAGCGATTTCTGATTTTAATAAGAATGGACATAGTAATTACTTTCACGCCACTGGTTTTTCTAAAATAAAGCATTTTTATTGATTCATTTGTTTGTTTTTGAAAACTTTTAGTATTTATTTTCGACAAGATTTGATTTCTCGAGTTTAATACAATAATATTCCTCTGCATGCATGGTGATATCCGTCTTGTGACCAGGATTGTTTGGACCATGCAGAGAAACGGTTTTTATTTTTTAAAACGAAAAACGTGCGTCCAACACAAAATTATCAAGAGATCAAACTTGCTCAAAAATCAATGGGAATTTCAAAAATAATTTTTATTTAAAAAAAATCAGTGGCGTACTATCAATGGCTGGGAAAATATGCAGGTCGGATTCCGTACGGACGCCACTGGTGGAAATTAAAAAAATGTTCTACATCAAAAAATTCCACTAGATGCATAGTACCTCTATACCAAATTTCATTACAATATCTAGAGTGGTATTCGAGATATTATCGAAAAATTATGAAATTATTGAAAGCTTAACCCGCTGTATCTCAAAATTTACACCGTTTAAGACATATGTTTATATGTTTTCTTTTTAAAATGGACCCAAAAATCACCTCCTTAAATATTGACACTCAATGAAGAAACACCCTGTATATATATTTGAAAAAGCAAAAATGCTTACAGGATTGCCACATGGTAGACAAACTCGCAATACGAACGAATGGATCTAACTGACAAGCATAAACGTTTGTTTTATGAAATTTTAGATTGCATACTTTTCCAAATTAACACTGGGTTTGAGGATTTACATAAATTGCAATTTATTAAACTTCTCGACAATCAAAGTATAAAAACTTTGCAGCAGAATTTCCTTACAATCTATTAAATTCGATGGAAAAAATGTATCCATGTATATATGTTCGACAAAGACCGCCTCAAAAATAAGCTCAGCATAATTTACCGGGGAGACGAACAGTTTACCAAACTCAATATTTATGAACTTAGTAAACAACTCTGTAGTCTAGAATTACTTTCAGTGTTCTGTGAAGTATATCGACTTGCAACGTTAATTTTGACAATCTCTGTAAGAAGCGTACAGGCTCAAAGAAATTTCTCATGTTTAAAACGAATTAAAACCTATATACGAGACAGGGGCGTGCGGTAAAATTTTAAGAAAGGGAAGCAACGATTATTCGATCATTTTGCAAATTCGTCAATGACGTCATCATAAAAACGTCGATGTTCCGACATATTTTGGAGAAGTTTATTTTCAATGGACAACAGCGATGTATGCGAAAGTCTCTCCTGCCCCGTTGAATTTCTCACGAAATTTTTTATACATTAAGGTGTTGAAAAATTGCATTCTACTGATGAACTTGTCGCAGGTATTGTCAATACTAATTCACACAATTTCGACACTTCGGTGTAGGCATCTTCCAGCTCCTTGTCTTTTAAAAATTGCACTGTGGTATTTTTTGCGCTAATGTCACCAGTTTCGTAAATCACTTTTAGTTCAGATCGCAGTAACAGTCGGGCGAAGAACTGGCCATAATGAAGAGGAAGAGATTTAAACGCATCTTCTAGAAAAGGTTTTCCTTTAAATGCATCAAAATTGCAGAGCTCGAGGAATTTAAAATCATTTAAACCGTTAAATCTATAGTTTATTTATTGCTGAATTTGATCGATTATTTCATAAAAGAGGTGTCTGTATGATGTTTAACATCTCCCACCTTGTCTGTTCGAAGACGCTTGGCTTGTGGCTCTACATTTAACGTCATCGTTTTCTCCCAAAATAGGTCAAAGTTATCTCTTTTTTGGCTTAACATGGGCTTAAAATCATCCACTTTTTTTAGGCAAAAAGCAATATCATTTGTTTTAGTTTGTAATATATTAAAAACATTGTCCGAGAGTGGAAATATTTCTGAAAATATATTCAACAAATAATTAAAATTAAAATCTCGATTCAAACAGTCCAAAAACCCCCTCGAACTATTTATTGCTTCTGACTGCCACGTTTCAATATTTTCTATTATATTCTCAAATAGTTCAATCAGTGATTCACGATTTTCAGATACTGTTAACACAAGTCTTCCATTATAGTTCCACCTAGTAGGAGCTACTTTGGGCAATCGTTTGTGGACAATGGAGTCCAAAGCTTGTGTACGTTTTGTTGACTTGGAAAAAAAAGCAGCCATGTCACTTAAAGTAACGAAAAATACTTTACACTCTTTAATGTGATTGATGAACTGGGATAAAACTAAATTTAATTTATAAGCAAAACAATGGACAAACACAGCACTTACGAAAGTTTCTTGAACTTTAGCTTGCAGACCCCCTAATTGTCCTGCCATCACTGCAGCTCCATCATAGCTTTGAGCAACTAATTATTTCTCTCCATTAATTTCTTAAGCAACGTTATAAATTACGGTATATAATGCATCTACGATTTTCGGACACATTCTTAAAACCTAAAAATCGCTCTTGAATACTTCCGTTTGTTTTAACGTAGCGTATTACTATAGATAATTGGCTAAAATTAGTGATATCAGTTGTTTCGTCTAGAACAATAGCAATGAATCGCGCCTTGCCAATCTCCTGCTTAATTCTTTTTAGAATAATGGTTGCAACAGCGGAAATTAAATCATTCTGGATTCGATTCGATGTTCCGTGAAAAACGCTAAACTGCTCTAAATGATTTTCTAAGCAATCATCATATTTAGCCATTAAACTAAGTAAATCTTGAAAATTTCCTCTATTTGAAGAAACCCTTGTTTTGTCATGACCTCTAAATCCCAATTCGTGCTGTCCGAGAAAACAAACAACATCGATAAGTCTTTTTAATATTTGCCTATTTTTATCGACTAGTTCATTGTGTTGGCGGTGACTAATTTCCAACTGTTTATTAAGGGCGTGTTCAATTCTGGTTTTGACGAAGACTTTTCCTTTTATGACAGCCTGCAAATGCGCTTTGGATATAATGTGTCTCTTCACAGCTTTATGGAAATTGTTTAAATCGGAAAAACCCATTTTATTCCAGCGACCTTTTTCATTTTCAAAAAGTAAACATGGCCAACAAAATAATTTACTTATATTTTCACACCCTGTCAGCCATTTAAATTGTTCGTATTGTTTTTCAGGATAAAAATGTCTAATACAGTTTTTCATTTTTGTGGTTAAATTTTTCATAGGCGGTTTTGCCCTTCTTTTGGAAATTATTTGAAGCTTATCAGCGAAGTTTAATGATAAAAATCCCTTTATTATTAAGACACACACCACATATTCACACACACTCTTCTTACTAAATTCTCCAACATTTTCAACGTTATTACCGACAGCCGAAATTGACGGTATTTGCATATCCACGTCCGTATTACTGTCTTCCATATCGCACCATGCACGACGCGACGTACCTATTACACAACACACGGATAGCAGTTCAAACAAAGAACCTACTCCAACGATAGCTTCCGCCCCCACTTAAAGCACGCGACTGAAATGCAAAAATTGCAAACAGCCGGTGGAAAGTTCAATAACCTCTGGCTCGATTCACAGGAAATCAAGCATACAGGACTTGGCTGCAGAGAAGCTAACGACCCGGATAGGTTTCATTCGATTTTCTATTGTGGTTCGGTCGGAGTCAAGGCCGCATTTATTATGGGCTTGATAATTAAGATAATATTTTAGCATTTTTAATATAAACTAAATTAATGGTCTCCTATTTCAAAAATTACATTTTAGAAGATGTTTTGTAATTTTTTTTTGGGAAGCACTGCTTCCCTTGCTTCCATGGACTGCACGCCCCTGATACGAAATACTATCTCAGGACAGACTCTCAGCCCTATCAATAATGTCAATAGAAAAAGAATTATTAGTCTGAAAGTACTGGTGAGTTTTATGACAAAATCATTGACAAATTTGCGTCATTAAATTGCGTCTCAGCTGTTTCTTTTTTTATTGATAAAGTCAATGCTTTACCTATACATCGCCTCACCGTGTAGAAAGGTCACGAGCCGCCATATATATATATATATATATATATATATATATATATATATATATATATATATATATATATATATATATATATATATATATATATATATATATATATATATATAGTTAAGCCAAATTTTTTTCTTGGGTTATATAGTTCTATAGTTCTGAATTAAATTTCAGATTGGTTAATCAGTCACATATTTAATTGAACGTGTATAATTTTACAATTTTAACAGGACGTTCTGGTCAGTTTCGTAGCCTTTTTAACTGCAAGGTACTAAAATTATTGCCATTGCCCAAAACACAGAAATCCATTAAGTCATAATCAGCTTAAAACATATTCACATACAAATATTTTAGAAAACAAAAAACACACAGACACTGCAACTGGACATATATATGTTAACATATACGAAGCCGCACTGGGGAGTGGCCGCTTATATAACCGTTAGAAAAGGATGGAAAGATGTAGAAAATTCTAGAATCATCTAAATACTACAGGGTGAAGCCTAAGAGAACATTCGAGAATAATTTTTGACTCTATCATAGTCGTTACAATACAAATTAAGTCTACGTCATTAAAATAACAAATAATAAATAAATTCACCTAAAACTTAACAAATGTATAACTAGGGCTAAATTTGCAACAGTATGAATTTTTATAATTTTAGCATCGTTAAACAAATATATATATATATATATATATATATATATATATATATATATATATATATATATATATATATATATATATATATATATATATATATATATATATATATATATATATATATATATATATATATATATACCGGGTGTCAATGATATCGTTTTACACGATGCCATTCAATTGCTTTTTAGGTTAGGATTTTTTTATTTGGGTTAACGAAATATGGAATTAAGACACATATTTTTCATGAAAAAACAATTGAATATTACTGCCAGTTTTTCCGATATCAGAACCAAGTTAAGAATTTCAAACGGAACCCTGTATATTATTTTACATAGTTTGATAGAGCTTAGAATTACCTTTTCAATGACATATCACACGTTATATTTTTTTTCAAAATGGCGGACCAGGAAGCGCTTTTTCAAAATTCAATATGGCGGTCGTTTCCCGATACCGATGAAATTTTTGTTTAACAAATTATTAAAATATTAAACAAAATCGGGTTTTCAATGGATTTTAATCAAATTTAAAATCAAAGTTTTAATTTATCACAAAATGGGATAAGTTTAATTTTTTCTCTAAAATGTGAACTTTTTCTTAAATTTTCTCAAAGATTTTAAATAGAAAGTTGTATTTATTAAATATTAGTATTAAAGTATATCTTATTAGCTACACGAAACCGCATAACAAGCCGTATTTTTGCTTTTTGTTTCAGAAAAAATTGACAAAACCTTGCCGATATACATTTTTCCTAATACATAACATGAAACAAACACACACATATTATTAATCAGAAAATCCTGGAATATTTTTTATTGTTTACTGATAAGTAATTTTGTATTATTTTGACATTTTATGACTGTTGTCTTATTTTAGGAAAGCGAGAAAAAATCACAAGTAGTATTAATTTTATTTTACCGGTAGATACGGTGCAGTAACATGAAAGATGACTTAACTAAGATAAGTAGGCCTTGGAAACAATTGCATAGGGTTGCCATTATAATTTTCATTAGATTTAACCAGAAACGTCAAAAGTACTGTTTTGTATCGACATTTCTGACAACTTTCGTTACATTTTTACACTGAGAAGTGGTTCTAGTTAGTTTTAAAAATAAATATTATGGTTTATTCAAGAGAACATCAAATTGACATGCTCCTTATTTATGGGGAATGTCGCAAAAATTCAAGGGACACAGAGAGATTATACCAGGAACGCTTTCCGAGTCGTGACGCTCCTTCACATGCATATTATCCTTGGCTAGTACAACATTTAAAAAATGAAAATAATGGTGGTGTCCATGCTAATGGCAATGATGGTTTCCTAGTAAGCGAAGAAGTGGAAACAAACGTTTTAGCGTATATCGAGTATGACCGTACAGCTTCCCTTCGTGAATTAGGCAAACAGTGCAATACGTCCCATGAAAGCGCCAGAAAATTTTAAAGAAACACGGGTTTAAATCGTTTAAGTATCAAATTCACCACCACCTATTTGAAAATGACTTCCAAAGACGACTTATTTATTGCAATTGGTTTTTAGATAATTATAGAATAAGTCCTGTGTTTCATCATAAGATTATTTTTTCGGACGAATCAAGGTTTACTAATCTAGGGATGTTTAATAGAAATAATTTTCGTTATTGGGCAAAGGAAAATCAAAGATTAGTAAGAGAAGGTGCCTTCCAGGAACGTTTTGGAGTTAATGTTTGGTTAGGCGTTGTAGGACTAAGCGTTATTGGTCCAATATTATTCCATCAGCCTTTAACTGGCGAGATGTATTTGGACTTTCTCGAAAATGAAATTGAACATTTTATAAATAATTTGCAGCAAAATGATGATTTAGTTTACCAACAAGATGGCGCCCCTGCTCATAATTCAAGAATTGTTGCAAATTACTTGAATGAACGATTTGGTGAGAACTGGTTGGGAACCAATGGACCAATTCGATGGCCAGCGAGGTCGCCTGACCTAACCCCGCTTGATTTTTCTATATGGGGTCATCTGAAAGAAAAAGTGTATGCAACTCCTATAATATCGTTGGAAATGTTAGAAAATAGAATAAGACGAGCCGTTGAGAGTATCTCAGAACAGCATTTACGAAACCTGCTCGCGGAAAATGTTGAGAGAGTTACACTATGCCAAGAACAAGGCGGACAGCGCATAGAACATTTAATTGAGTGACTTTTGTATTAATTGTGAAAGTTTGATTTTAAATTAGCATTAAATCCAATAAAAACCCCCATATTTTTTTATTATTTCTACCTATAATTCAAAAATATCTTCGGTGTTAGAAAATGGCCGCCATATTGAATTTTGAACAAAAGCTTCCTGGTCCTCCATTTCGAAAAAAAATCAACTTGTGATATGTCAATGTAAAGGGAATTCTAAGTTCTATCTGTGAAAAAATATACAGGGTTCTTTTTGAACTTCTTGACTTAGGTCTAGGTATTTCCGGAAAAACCGAAAGCCTACCGGTAAAATAAAATTAATACTACTTGTGAATTTTTCTCGATTTCCTAAAATAAGACAGCAAAAATCATAAAATGTCAAAATAATACAAAATTCCTTATCAATAAAAAATATTCCGAAATTTACTGATTAATAATATGTGTGTGTGGGTGTGTGCGTTTCATGTTATGTATTACGAAAAATGTATATCGGCAGAGTTTCGTCAATTTTTTCTCAAACAAAAAGCAAAAATACGGTTTTGTTTTTGTTTTTTGTTTTTCTCAGTGTAAAAATGTAACGAAAGTTATCAGAAAACGCTTAGTCCTACAACGCCTAGCCAAACATTAACTCCAAAACGTTCCTGGAAGGCACCTTCTCTTACTAATCTTTGATTTTCCTTTGCCCAATAACGAAAATTATTTCTATTAAACATCCCTAGATTAGTAAACCTTGATTCGTCCGAAAAAATAATCTTATGATGAAACACAGGACTTATTCTATAATTATCTAAAAACCAATTGCAATAAATAAGTCGTCTTTGGAAGTCATTTTCAAATAGGTGGTGGTGAATTTGATACTTAAACGATTTAAACCCGTGTTTCTTTAAAATTTTCTGGCGCTTTCATGGGACGTATTGCACTGTTTGCCTAATTCACGAAGGGAAGCTGTACGGTCATACTCGATGTACGCTAAAACGTTTGTTTCCACTTCTTCGCTTACTACGAAACCATCATTGCCATTAGCATGGACACCACCATTATTTTCATTTTTTAAATGTTGTACTAGCCAAGGATAATATGCATGTGAAGAAGCGTCACGACTCGGAAAGCGTTCCTGGTATAATCTCTCTGTGTCCCTTGAATTTTTGCGACATTCCCCATAAATAAGGAGCATGTCAATTTGATGTTCTCTTGAATAAACCATAATATTTATTTTTAAAACTAACTAGAACCACTTCTCAGTGTAAAAATGTAACGAAAGTTATCAGAAATGTCGATACAAAACAGTACTTTTGACGTTTCTGGTTAAATCTAATGAAAATTATAATGGCATCCCTATGCAATTGTTTCCAAGGCCTACTTATCTTAGTTAAGTCATCTTTCATGTTACTGCACCGTATCTACCGGTAAAATAAAATTAATACTACTTGTGATTTTTTCTCGCTTTCCTAAAATAAGACAACAGTCATAAAATGTCAAAATAATACAAAATTACTTATCAATAAACAATAAAAAATATTCCAGGATTTTCTGATTAATAATATGTGTGTGTTTGTTTCATGTTATGTATTAGGAAAAATGTGTATCGGCAAGGTTTTGTCAATTTTTTCTGAAACAAAAAGCAAAAATACGGCTTGTTATGCGGTTTCGTGTAGCTAATAAGATATACTTTAATACTAATATTTAATAAATACAACTTTCTATTTAAAATCTTTGAGAAAATTTAAGAAAAAGTTCACATTTTAGAGAAAAAATCAAACTTATCCCATTTTGTGATAAATTAAAAATTTGATTTTAAATTTGATTAAAATCCATTGAAAACCCCATTTTGTTTAATATTTTAATAATTTGTTAAACAAAATTTCATCGGTATCGGGAAACGACCGCCTTATTGAATTTTGAAAAAGGGCTTCCTGGTCCGCCATTTTGAAAAAAAAATATAACTTGTGATATGTCATTGAAAAGGTAATTCTAAGCTCTATCAAACTATGTACAATAATATACAGGGTTCCATTTGAAATTCTTAACTTGGTTCTGATATCGGAAAAACTGGCAGTAATATTCAATTGTTTTTTGATGAAAAATATGTGTCTTAATACCATATTTCGTTAACCCAAATATAAATATCCTAACCTAAAAAGCAAATGAATGGCATCGTGTAAAACGATGACACCCGGTATCTCGTATATATATATATATATATATATATATATATATATATATATATATATATATATATATATACATACATTCTACTTCTGACTACAACAGTTTACTTCACTTTGTATAGAAAAGACGGAGACATTATTGGTGAATATTACTACATACTTTGGATTTAATAATGATCCCAAACTATACCAGAACATAATAATATCTGTTCCAATAACGTAGGAGGTATATTAAAGTTACCCTTACATCATTCCCCACTTTAGTAACAGTGTGGTGTCTAAATCATGCCTAAATGGTTCTCACCACTAGTAATTGCAACTTTAAAGTTTTTTTATGTAGCCACCGATTCGTAACAGTAATTATTAATGCTGGAACCCAACCAGGTCATATGATATTTGGACCAAGTAAGTTGTAAAGTAGGGGTATAATTTTTAAAACACATAACATAAAAATTTTCATTATTGGTCTCAGCCAATTATTATTTTTCAATAGGGTATCATTAGAAAATAGAAGTAAAAACATTTTTCTATTTTATTATTGTTTAGTTGCTATTAATCAAAATCCACTACTTACCATGCCCACTGAATCCTGAAGCAATGTAAATATTTGTGTAACATGGATGAGGGCCAACAATACCGTTTTCATCGAACCTATTGTAATCGTAAAAACCGCCCCATGCTCCCTTAACCTAAAACAATAAAAAAATAGAAAACCCTAGTAAGGAATTGAAATGAAGATAAGATATATATAAGAAAGTGACCACCTGACTCCTACTATTTGGAATTCAGTACCGTAAAATTATCTCGTGTTTGAAATGGTATTACTCGTATATAAATAGTTTTATTTATTATAGTTTACTCATCGTCTACATTAATAATAATAATAATAATAAAACGGGGTCAGGCACCGATTCTACAACAAGAAATCCTAATCCCCGTGTAATCCTCAAACGGTACACTCAAAAAATCCTAAAGACCATCAACGAACACATAATACCCAAGTACATAACGAATGTGAGCACAATTGAGGACATTCAGACAGTGATCTATGCAGCGGCTATAACCACGATAACACAGAACAATCAGAAACAAGAGTAAAAAACCAAAATTCAAATGGCAGATAAGGATCGAAAACAAAATTAACAAAATTAGAAAAGAATTGGGACATCTTACCCAATTCATGAACGGAAACAAGTCAAAACGTGTCACACAAAGTGTAGAGAAAATCAAATCTACATCTCCTGATCACACGCTTACAGAAATTCTTGACACTCTGAAGCAAAAATTATCCGTGTAGGTATGGACGAGAAAGGACGCTAACAACCTGTTTCGAAGAAGCGAAAAACAGGTCTACCAAAAAACCATGAGCAATGAGGAGGCACGAATAATAGAACCAAACGACCAAACAAGAAATCAAAGAGTACTGGAAAAGCATTTGGTCAGAACGAAAACTACACAATAATAACGCTTCATGGATTAAAGGCGGAAGAAGACAGACAAAAGTGCTTTCTAGGAACAAGAGGACTTTGCACTGACAACACAAGAAGTCGCAGAAAGAATCAAATACACGCATAACTGGAGATGCCCTGGAATAGATAACATTCATAACTTCTGGTACAAACAGTTTACCTCCACATATGAAGCTCTCACTCGCTTAATGAAATTATTTTAAAACCTAGCACACTCCCTAGTTTTCTCACCCAAGAAATAACATACCTTAAACCCAAAAACTCAAACACTAGGAACCCGTCAAACTACCGACCTATTACGTGCATTCCAATACTATATAAGATTATCACAGCCACAATTACCAGGAGAATAGAACAACATCTAGCACACAAAAACATTCTAAAGTAGAGCAAAAAGCGTTCAGGAAAAATCATAAAAAACTTCCCACTGGTTACATAGACTGTAAACTTCACAGTTGGCTAACTAGAGTGCTAGAATTATACAAAGTCAATCAAAACCTCAGCCAATTTTTTAACCAAATCATGAGTATGTGGAAAACTAAAATCAACCTGAAAACACTTCGAAACAGAAGAGATCTACATCAGACAAGGTATATTCCAGGGAGATTCACTCATTGCTTTATGGTTCTGCCTCTGTCTTAATCCACTCTCAAACACACTGAATAACACAAAATTCAGATTCCACATTAACCACCAAAAAAAATAACTTACACAAAATAAACCATCTCTTGTAAATGGATGACATAAAATTATACGCAAGCACGAAGGCACAGCTAAAGGAATTCCTTAAAATTACATCAACACGGAACATGGTCTGAAAAAACACTCCACGGAAGACACAAATACACATACATGGTTACAAGGGCAGCTGTTCCCCGAAACAGAAGGCTTCCTGCTTGTCATCCAGGACAAAGTCATAGCAACCAGAAACTACCAAAAGCACATCATCAAGAACACAACCACTGAAGACAAGTGCAGGAGATGTCACCAGCAGAGAGAAACGATCGATCCCATAATGAGTGGATATAGAATAATGGCCAGAACTGAATACCCCGCGAGACACAACTCAGCAGAGAAGGTCGTTCATCAAGCAATAGCCACAACATACAAACTAACGGAGAACACAGGCCCTTAGTACAATTATAAATTAATATCCATACTTGAAAACGAAGACTACAAGTTCTACTGGGACATTGACATCCACACAGATCCAAACAATCCCCGCAAACAGACCCGATATCACCTTTCAATCCAAAAAAGAAAAGATCCCTTATTTAATTAACATGGCTGGCCCCAATGTGAAGAACATCCAAGCGAAATACAGTGAGAAGATCGCCAAATATACCGACTTGTCAATGGAAATAAAAATTCTGTGGAAACAGGAAAGAGTCATCATTGTTCCTCTCGTCATATCAGTAACAGGTCTCACCCCAACAACGTTTACACCGCATTTGGCTCAATTAGGACTTAATCAGACAGTCACAGGAACATCCAGAAATCGGTCATTTTGACATGTAGCATCGTTAGATCAGTTCTTAATAATTTTTTTTTGTACTGACTCACAAATGAATACAATACAGGAATACTGCGAGAACAAAAAAATTCCTTAAAAATAGATAAGTAATCAAAAGTCAGAATTAAAGTAATACCTTAAGATAATATAATAATAACATATAATTGATCTAGATTAAGTACAACACATATTATTATACACGACGTTTATTTAACCCTTACTGAACGCGGAGTTATGAACAAACAAAAAAAGTTTTACAAAGGACCTTTATTTTGACAAAACAATCATATGGCAAATTGTGAACAATCCTATTGTCGATTCGGGACAGTCATGGGAGAGACAACTTGGCCACATTTCCAACAAACTGAACGAGATATACTATGGTTTCCTCAGGCTAAAACAGTGTTCTCACTGAAACTCTATTATGCAGTTGCACACTCCCATCTGACCTACAATACAACGCTTTAGGGACAATCTATTAATATAAACCACATCATCATCTTTGTCCCGCAGAAAAGGATTGTACAGGGTGGCCCACATAAGATGACCCACTACCTTATCTCATAATCTGTACGAGATAGGGAAAAAAGTTTTATACAAAAGTTTCTTGGGTTTATCTAAATTTTTTAAATATTGTATTTTTATATATACAGGGTGTGTCATTTTGCGATGACAGATGTCAACTTTGTTATTTTAAATGGAACACCCTGTATATTATTATGGATTTGAATAGCTCTCTTAGAGACGATTTCAACGATGTATTATAAGATGGGTCTACGAGGCACCGTTTCGGAGATATTTACGATCATCTTCAATTTTTGACATACTTTCAACTTGTATCTCTGGTATTTATCAACTTTTTTGTTTCATTTTTGTGCAGGAAAAAACATAATTTTATGCTTTATTGGACGTGTAGGTAAAAATATTGAAATTGAAAAAAAATGTTACAGTGTTGTCACGTCTTGCGTACCATCAGTTTTCTCAAGATTTTTAAATGCAACCCCCTATATTTTATAACGGATTTAAATAGAGCATCGAAAGACGATTTCAACGATATATTATAACATAGGTTTACAAGTCACGGTTCCCGAGTTTTGGGGATTTTCTTCAGGAATCAATTTTAATATTAAACAATTTTTACTAAACATAACATAAACTATTAAACACGACATAACAAAAACAAAGACAAAAAAATAAACATTACTTAAATTAAATTTTCTATATAACCACCTTCCTGTGCTATACATGTTGTATAAATAATGTCTAATTTGTCACTTTGTCTTTAATATTTCCCCATAAAAAAAAATCTAGTGGAGTTAAATCGGGACTCCGAGCTGGCCAGGGTATTGACCCAAATCTGCCAATCCACATTGGAAATCTTTCATTTAACCATTCAATTACAGGTCTTACGGTATGGTACGGCGCACTGTCTTGTTGAAATACAAGACCATCTTTAATTTCATCCGGTAATTCATTAATAAGAGGTTGTATTTCATTTTACAACAAACTGTGGTATCTCTGTCCGTTAAGAGTCCTATCATAAAAAACCGGCCCAATCACTCGGTCCTTTATTATTCCGCACCAAACATATACACTTTGATGTCCCTGCTTTCTGATGGCTTTGATTTTATGTTGATTTTGCCTTGACCAGTAGTGGCAGTTCTTTCGGTTAAATATTCCCGCGGTGTTGAAAATTGCTTCGTCAGTGAAAAGAATTTTGTCAAAAACCGGTTGATCAAAGTGGCGGTCCATCATATCCATGCAAAAAGTAGCTCTGTTGTCAAAATCAGCTATGGATAGCTCTTGTACCGGAGTGAATTTGAAAGGATGGTAATCGTTGATATTAAGTGTTCTCTGAATACTTGCTCGGCTAATATGCGGTATGTCCCGTGCGGCATCCCTTTGGGAATTTTCATTGCTTTCCTCAAAATATAAAAGAACATCAAGTTGATTTTCTTCTGTAAGAAGTTTCTTTTATTGTTTATCACAACGCCATTTTCCAGATCTCGTGTAATTCTTACGAAGATTTTCTTACTTGGAATTCTGCTATTTGGATACAGTCTTCTATACTCCCTTAACGCTAGTTCGGGACTCTTATTGTTTCTAATGAAGCACTCATATAAATTTAAACGTTGTTGAATAGTGTAGTTCGACATAATTATTTCTTAAATTTACTAATTTAATCAAGAAATGCAACCAAGCTGTCAAATTTCATGCAAATAATATTTCGTTTGTTTCCATGGTTTTGAAGCACAGCGTACTTAAAATTGTTGATAGGGTTGTGGAAAGGTTGGTAAATAATTGTGAGAGAAAAAACACGAAGCCAATACTTAGCTTGATGACGTTTATTACTCGACTGACTTTCAGACGCTCTATATAAAAACGAAACAACAAAAATGATTAGTAAGCAAAAACATTTTGCGGCACCATTATCGACACAGTCGCCTTGGCTGTCTGTTTCGGTAATCGCTAATCATACATTGATAAGGCTTATTTAGTATATGGGAAGGAAACATAAAGAACTATTTTTAAATAGATTCACACTATTTTAACAAAAATATACATTATGTATTTAACTGATTTTTAGAGAGTTTTACGTTTGATCTGGAAAACGGCGTGGTAATAATTATTCAAAGCAATTAGAAAATCTAATTTAGATATTCTTTAGCATATAATATTAATTTTGTTGTCTTCGTTCATGCCATGTCACGTTTAATAGTTTATATTATGTTTTAGTAAAAATTGTTTAATATTAAAATTGATTCCTGAAGAAAATCCCCAAAACTCGGGAACCGTGACTTGTAAACCTATGTTATAATATATCGTTGAAATCGTCTTTCGATGCTCTATTTAAATCCGTTATAAAATATAGGGGGTTGCATTTAAAAATCTTGAGAAAACTGATGGTACGCAAAACGTGACAACACTAACATTTTTTTTCAATTTCAATATTTTTACCTACACGTCCAATAAAGCATAAAATTATGTTTTTTCCTGCACAAAAATGAAACAAAAAAGTTGATAAATATACAGGGTGTTCCATTTAAAATAACAAAGCTGACATCTGTCAACGCAAAATGACACACCCTATATATATTAAAATATAATATTTAAAAAATCTAGATAAACCTAAGAAACTTTTGTATAAAACTTTTTCCCTATCTCGTACAGATTCTGAGATAAGGTAGTGGGTCATCTTATGTGGGCCACCCTGTACTCTTTTTGGCAAAGCAGGGTCTTTTAGATGTTGAACCAATGATATTAAATAGGGTTGGAAGTTATGTTTTAACAGAATCCTATGCACTGAGTTCCTCGAGATGTCATTGGATATGGTGCAAAATATCCCAGAATTGCAATCTTGACATTTTCATTATCAACAATGGGCTTCCTCTTATTAATTTTTGCCTTGACGTTTCCAAAATTTTTATAGTTTTCCAACATTTGTTTAACGCTGTTTAATTGGTAACAATTGGTGTTGCTTTCGCCAGGCCTCCCTATCATGGCCAAATAACAAAAAAAATTAGAAGCCATTTGGCATTATTAGAATAAAAAATGTTAAATCGTAAATAACTCAAAAACTACAAATTTTTGGAATAGACAAGTTTATACAAAGTCACCCTTATTTTATTTAATTATATCTGCACAGGCCACTAAAGTGGACCCTTTTGGACAAGGAAGCCACCCGCAAATAAATAATAAAGACTTCGATAAGCAGATATGTATAGTTATGTCTAGACCTGCAAACGTCATTTTTTACATAAAATTCAAAATATCTCAAAAACAGTTCAACTTAGGTATAGGATATTATACATAAAATATACCTAGAATTTTTCGAGGAATCCAAAAAGTCCGATAATATACAGGGTTTCTATTTAAAAAACCAAAGTTGACGTCTACTTCCGGTATAACCGGAAGTCCCGCCATCTTGAAAATATTTTGCGCGAATTGCCCCCATCGACTTTAGTTAGCTGACAAAATTTCAAATTTTTCCAAAGCCTACTTTCTGAGAAATTGATGGCCGCAGTTCGTCGTGGGACACCCTGTATATGACTGTTTTCTTTTTTTTTTATTAACATTTATCAGCGTTGTCAACAAGAAATTTTCTTCTGATATTCTGATAATAAAAAGCATTTTAAGTTTGAGTTTTAGATCGAGGTGATGACGAAGTAACACGGCGCAAAACTTGAATTAAATTTGGTCTAATTAGTTTGTGGAAAAATATTAATCAAGTTGGCATTACATTAAAAAAAAATCAATAAAAAACATTATAATAGAATCGAGGAGACTTCAGGAATGGTGTCTGGATTTCTTGACCAAAATTAAAGAGTACTAAAATCAAAATAAGTTAATTATTTATTTGGATGAGACCAATACTTACGATACTCCTTCAAAAGGTTGGGTTAATTCCAGCCATAAATATAAAACGAAAGTTCCATCAAACCACAATACCTAAAGCTTATTCTAGTTTAAGTACCTAGCACGATAAGTACGGCTCATAGCTCGAAGACAGGTAGTCACTTTCTTATACATCTGAATACACTTTACCTTTGTCGCATTGAATGCGGGAACCCTATTAGCCAAAATAGGCCACAAGTGCTGTTCGTAATAGTCATAATTAACCTCTAAATTTTTGCTATCTGGCCCATCCTCTAGTTCCGGGGACATACCACAGAGAAATTTACCGCCTAACCCGTGTCTTCTAAAATATGCTCCTGTATAGTCGATTGTCATCGGGGTATTGAGCCCCGGTGGGTTTTTTTCACAATCAAAAGCATACACATATCTTTTCCTGAAAGAAATAGTTGTATAATATGTTGCCAATTCAGTTTCAGACAGATAAAAAAAAAACAAGTTATAAAATAAGAAAGTAATTTGTGTGTTTTTACATTTGGCGCTAGTTGCAACCACCGGACATTAACAAGGCAAGAAGGGGCACAGTCCGTCGGAACTTTTATGTTGTGCTTAAAAAAACGCGCCGACGAATCCGAGAAATTCATACAGCTGTGCAGGTGCCCATGCTGTTACAAGGTTGATGCAAACCGCTAGCGATTAAAAAGAATAAAAGTTCACTTACCGGGGTGATTTAAAAAAGATCTTAATATAATTATATAAAGTACTGTTTGTAAAAATTAAGCAAAAAGGGACACTAATTGTCGAAAATTTTAATCCTAGATGACGGGACAAAATAGCGGGTTAATAAAGTATTTAAAAATTCAGTCTAAAAAACTAATTGTGGTATAGAGATAAACTAGTAAACCTGTGGTACTAATTCAAGATGGCGGAACAAAACGGCGGCGAAATAAAATATTTGTAATCGTGAAAAAAAGTCACCTTCTCAGGTTTTAAATATTTTCAGGTTCTAGCGTCGCTAGATGCCAAAAAATATGCTGCATCAATTCCGGCGGTCCGTCTGTCAATTTGTTTGTCGGTCTATCAATTTTGTGCAAGCAATTAATGTGATCTAGAGATAAACTGGAAAGTTGTGGCACGAATTCAAGATGGTGCAATAAAATGGCGGCCAATAATTTTGTTAAAATTGAATAGACATTAAATTTTATAGAAAAATTAAATGTGATGTAGCGATAAACCTCGGTATAAACTGACAGAATTCAACATGACGTAACAAAATGCCGGTGTTTGTCAATGTAAAAAGTACTTACTGAATTTATTTTTAATTATGCCAACAAGTGTGGCATAGTGAGAAACTAGTAAAATATTGATAGGAATCCAATATGATGAAAAAAATTGGCACCCAATAAAAATGTTTAAAAGATAGTAATGACTATTAAACTGAACTAAATGGGGCCACTCTTCACTATTATAGATAGTGATAGATAGCCAGTAATGTAAACCCTACAGCATTGCCGTCCGTACTTGAAAGATTTATATATTCACATGCAAACACTTTTAAAGAACTATTTTTGTCAAAGGTGTATCGTCCGTGTCACCTCAGCTTTGTGGACTGCTTACAATACTTGGGCCACTTTTATTTACTATTTATACCAGCAACATAACCAGCTGTCTCACCTTTAGCAAGAGTCATCTTTATGCAGACGATACATACTTGTATATATCATTTTTTCCAAGTGAAGTCCGTGTAGCTGAAGAGAGACTAAATTATGATTTAAAACAATTAGTTGAATTTTTTGATAAACACCAGCCTTTAATAAACCTATCGAAATCAACATTTTTATTATTTAGAAAGAATCGAAGATCACTTTAAAAAATCGTAGCACCTAAAGTATGAAAGCTACACTAACTTTTGCTACTAAAAACTTTTTTGATATTCTGTCTACATTTTATTCGCTGCATGTTATATAAAATTTCCAAAAACAAATTATTTTTTCGATTAGTGAAAACTTGTTTACATAATTTCTAAAGTTTCAAGTTCATCGATGTTTAAAATAAATAATAGCTGTCATGTTTTACATGGGAAGAAGCGCCAAATTTTCTGCTTTAAGTAAAAAAAAAATCGTCTCGATAGCTTAATTAGGTAAGAAGTTATACGAGGAGAAACATAAAAAAAACAGTTTTTTATAAATAAAAACAGTCGAGACCGCAAAAAAAAGTAATTAATATTTTGTGATTTCGTATGTACAGGGTGATCAGTTAAGGGTAGCGAGCGGCCATATCTCATAAGATATTGGTCATATAGATTTGAGAAAAAAAATCGTAATAAAAGTCCGCTAGAGGGCGTAACAACCAATACCAAGTAGAAAAATGGGGTTTTTATAGAATTTTGCCTAATGAAAATATATCGATGATATCATTTTCATATTTAGTGACCATTTCCCTACACTTTTTGTCTAAAATGTTTTGTTCTATATATCAAAATAAAGCGGTGGGGGAAGTTCAATTGTTTTTTCAAACAAACCAAGATGTTTCCCGTTTCTTTTGACCGATTTTAGCAAACTTAGGCTCATATGAAAGAGAATAATTTGCACTACAAAACGCTTATTTGGTTTTGAATTTTTGACTTTTGCTGGCGTCGCTAGATGGCGTTAACTGAATTAGTAGCATATTTTTTAGTTTTTTAAAAAAAAGAAAACAAATGTAATGGTATATTCATTTTTACATATTTTAAAAGAGGATAAATTTCTCTATAATTTAATGACAATAATTTATCATCTACCTTTTTTTGAACCGTTGATATTGACCAAAATATTATTTTATTTTTTTAAAAAATGGCACGCCACTGCTTTTTGTCAAAATAAAAATCATTTTCGTAATCACTTATTAGTTGCTAACAAAAAGAACCTCTTGACTTTTTTTCGTTAGACGAACGGTTTTGGATTGAAAAAAATAAGATGTTTAACAATGAAAAATCTTAATATAGTTATCATTGTTAAACATCTTATTTTTTCAATCCAAAACCGTTCGTCTAACGAAAAAAAGTCAAGAGGTTCTTTTTGTTAGCAACTAATAAGTGATTACGAAAATGATTTTTATTTTGACAAAAAGCAGTGGCGTGCCATTTTTTAATAAAATAAAATAATATTTTGGTCAATATCAACGGTTCAAAAAAAGGTAGATGATAAATTATTTTCATTAAATTATAGAGAAATTTATCCTCTTTTAAAATATGTAAAAATGAATATACCATTACATTTGTTTTTTTTGAAAAAAACTAAAAAATATGCTACTAATTCAGTTAACGCCATCTAGCGACGCCAGCAAAAGTCAAAAATTCAAAACCAAATAAGCGTTTTGTAGTGCAAATTATGCTCTTTCATATGAGCCTAAGTTTTTGCTAAAATCGGTCAAAAGAAACGGGAGACATCTTGGTTTGTTTGAAAAAACAATTGAACTTCCCCCACCGCTTTATTTTGATATATAGAACAAAACATTTTAGACAAAAAGTGTAGGGAAATGGTCACTAAATATGAAAATGATATCATCGATATATTTTCATTAGGCAAACTTCTATAAAAACACCATTTTTCTACTTGGTGTTGGTTGTTACGCCCTCTAGCGGACGTTTGACAAACTCGAAAATAATTTTCAGCAATTTCTCTTGGCGACTTTTATTACGATTTTTTTTCTCAAATCTATATGACCAATATCTTATGAGATATGGCCGCTCGCTACCCTTAACTGATCACCCGGTACAATGATCCATTTAATAAAATGGGGTATATATCGATGTGTTCTAATGCAAAAAAAATCGATTAGGAAGCGACTTTTGACTTTTTTACTCCACTATAAAGATAAAACGGAGTTAATCATAATTTTCCAGCCATTTACCAAAAACAAAACACTAAGTAGATTGGTAAATGTTTATTTTAATTAAAAAAAAAATAGTTTCAGGAAGCGCGCCGGCAAATATAAAGACAATTGGTATATATTAATGTTTGGTGATATATTTCAATACTTTATTATACGACGGACAACCGGTTTATGCATCTCGCCTGGCAACGACTTCGAGGGATCGAAAAAGCATAGCATCCGATATTCCGAGTGAGATAGGCATATCAAGGTGAGGAGCTTCGACTGCTCCTTCTTATATTCGGTGTTGCAACTGTCTCTCGACCAGCGCACTGTACAGAGTTATTTTTCCCCTGAGAGGCTTAATTTTCAAGATACAAAGAAATAGTTCCTACGAAAGTTATAGAGAATTTCCTAAAGATTTACATGGCAATTTTAAAAACAAAAGACGATCGGAAAATCATTAAATCACCATCAACTTTGTTATTTTAAATGGGACACCCTGTATTTCTTGACATTTTTGGATTCTCCTCATTCTCCCCTTTCCAAAAATATATAATTTGTCTATATTTGGAACAGTAGTACAACATATGACAATTTCACAGATATGCAGCCATACTTAAATCGCGGTACCCATGAAGCGATGAAATCGCTTTGCCCATGGAATGTCACCAACAAAAACAAAACACTTATTTTTATTCGTAAGTAAAATGTTTTATTGATTTTATGGAAAACAAAATTAATAAAATCTAAAATGCAAGAAAAACTAAAAATTCTTAAACTTTCGCAAATGCTAATAACGTGTCAATTGCAGTGCGACAATACAAACTGTTATATCCTGGTGAAAGAGTTCCCTCAAGAAAAACTGTTGCATATATAGTAAAAAACCACGTAAAAAGAAAATCTTTGCAGAGGCAAAAAAGAAGCAAATTTTGACTTGGACGAGGAATTATCTATATTAATATATTTTGAAGGTAAAAAATTCTTTCTTTAGGTAGTCTAAAAGTTAAATTAAAACTAATTTTTAGAAAATCCAAGCAGATCTATAGGACGTCTTTCGGATAACCGGAAAACCCAGGTTCTACATCCGTACAGTGCTAAAAAAAATCGATACGGCCCGTATAAAATTAGACCAGTGAAACTATTAACCAACGATCCTTTTAACCAACACCTCCATTTCTGTGAGGATATGCTGACCAGACTGACAAGAAATCCGTATATAAAGAGCGAAAGAGACAAGGGTGGAAGTCAATAAATTTGTGGTGCGGCATCCTGGGAAACCAAATTATTTATTGAGGGTATATTAACGGGGGAACGATATTTAAATCTATTAAATAACGAAACTGAGCATTTTTTGGAGCAGCAAGCAAACAATTTGGCACTAAGATGGCGCACCACCACACAACATTCGAGAAGTCACACAAATTTAAATGCTTGATATAATTTGTGGTTTGGCAAATATGCCCATATTCATTGGCCCGCGAACAGTCCCGACCTTACACCTTTGGAAAAAAATTTTGTGGGGATACCTAAAGGATACAGTGTATCATAATTGAACAGTGTTGACGAGTTGCGACAAAAAATAGTGTTTAAAATTAGGTTTTTAAATATAAAATGTCCCACTTTCATTACCCAAGCAATTAAGAAACCGGAAAGAGTGTTTCAAAATTGCTTGGATAATGGAGGCGGTCACGTAAATAGGCTGGAAAAATATTAATTCCTAGTTCTTGTTTTGTTTTTGTTTGTTATCGTTGTATTAGTAAACAGTGTGGTCATTTGAGTGCGCAACATATGGGAATTATTTTTATTAACTACACAATCAAAATAAAAATATTGCCAAAAGTTGCTGCATCCTCGATAATCGTATAAAGTGTACTTAGAATGGTTGCAGGTCAAACAGCATACAGGGTAGGTCAAAAAATATTAAAATCACACAAGAGTAAAGTACCCTTATTTCGAAAGATTCAGGAAAATGTTATTAAGAAAAGTTGTTTAGCATCAAAAGTTATGCCTGGATACCAAAACATAGCCTCCTGAGAAAAAAAAAAATTTTTAGGAAAAATTAATTTAGAAAAAAAAAATGAAAAAGTTTTTAAAAAATTGATTTTTTTTGATAATTATCATAAACACTTTAATAGTTTAATCAAAATCAGATCAGAATCGCATAATTCCGTTCAAATTTAAGTATACTTGTGAATTTAACTTGGATTTTAAAGTTTTTAGGGAATCACAAACTTCAGGTTTGTTGCATCGATATTAAACACAACTTGGAAATTTCATCAATATTCTTTTTAACAAGATGAAGCATTTCTGAAGAAAATATGCACATTTCGTTTGAAGTGCAAAATTGTCATTTCAAATATTTATTAAAGAACTGTAGACATAATTGACAAACTAGAAATCCTTGAAAAAACAAATGAGGGTTTAATTAATATTAACAAAAAATCAAACGCACCAAGATCTAACTAAATGTGATACCGCTAGTTTTACCAAAAATGTCTATTACAACTTAACAATTAACAAATCATCATGAAGTAAAAAAACATTTAAGGAAGTACATCAAAAAATGAAAATTATCTAAGTGTTTCTGTGTGGCCACCTTCTCGTTCAATGCATCTAATTGTCCGGTCATAAAATTCACTAAAAGTAGATCGCAAGATATTTGCTGGAATATTTCTGCAATGGAAACTAATCAAATTTTCAAGTTCCTCAACATTATTGAATGGTCGATCTTTATAAACTTTTTGCTTTAAGTATCCCCATAAAAAAATCTAATGGGATAAGATCTGGGGAACGAGGAGGCCACCGTGGATCGGGATTTAGTCCTAACCATTTAGTACCAAATTTCCCATTTAACTGTTCAGAAACATTTTTAGAAGAATGAGCGGGACAGCCATCATGTACAAACCATAATTTATACCGTTCTTGTAAACTTATATTGTATATATAAACTGTAAATAGGTATCACCAGTTAGGTTTCGACAAAAAAAAAGAGCCCAATAATTTTTCGTTGATAATACCGCACCACACGTTTGTTTTTTAATAATACTGGTTTCTATTGTCAATAACAAAATTTGGATTTGCGTCCGATAACCACCTACAATTTTGGGAATAGACAGTGCCATTTGTTGTGAACGTGGATTCATTCCCAAAGATAATGTGTCTATGAAAATCACGCTGATCTCCTATTTGTCCTTGAATGCATATACAGAAATCATAGCGGATGGCATAGTCTCAATCTTGAAACGTGCAAATAAATATTGGCCTATAAGCATGAAACTCGTTTTTCTTGAGAATGCTCTTAACAGTGCTTTTTTTACTACCCGTATAAGCAGAAATTTCCTGGGTGGATCTTCTAGAGTTTTCAACAACTGCCTGAAGTACCGCTAATTGATTTTCTTCAGTACAAACAGTTTTGGCAAGTTCATTTTTATATTTATAGTCTAAAGATCCTGTCTGTATGATGTTTATTAAAATTCTACTTACAGTTGAGTAGTGAACTTGTTTTGTCTGGATGTCGTTCATTGAAAATATGTGCTGCGTCATGCACTATTTTATAATTATCCCCACATATCAAAACTAATTCTGCCTTCTCTACCAGCGTTAATTGCCTAGGAGGAGGCATTTTAAATCAAATAAAGTTAATATGTAATAATATAATTGTACTTCTAGAATGAAATATTAATGCCACCGAACTGTCATAATTTTTACTTCCAACCCTCATGTGTTTTTTCCATGGGTATCCGCGATTATCTTAGTATAGGATTTCAGGTTTGCCAATTAATGTGTACAGTTATTTAATAACAATTTTATAATTTTGCACTCCAAATGAAGTTTTTTAATGAGCATATTTTCTTCACAAATGTTTCATCTTGTTAAAAAGAATATTGGCGAAATTTTGTGTTTAATATCGTTGCAACAAACCTGAAGTTTGTGATTCCCTAAAAAATTAAAAATCCAAGTTAATTTCACAAGTATACTTAAATTTGAACGGAGTTATGCGAATCTGATCTGATTTTGATTAAACTATGAAAGTGTTTATGATAATTATCAAAAAAAAATCAATTTTTCAACTTAAGTTTTTTTCTCAGGAAGCTATGTTTTGATATCCAGGCATAACTTTTGATGCTAAACAACTTTTCTTAAAAACAATTTGCTGAATCTTTCGAAATAAGGGTAGTTTACTCTTGCATGCTGTTTGACTTGCAACCACTCTAAGTACACTTTATACCATTATCGAGGATTCACCAACTTTTGGCAATATTTTTATTTTGATTGTGTAGTTAAAAAAAAAAATTCCCATATGTTGCGCACTTAAATGACCACACTGTATATATATATATATATATATATATATATATATATATATATATATATATATATATTAAATATTTTCATTTTACAAATTACTGTTTTGTTTTTGTTGGTGACATTCCATGGGTAAAGCGATTTAAGTATCTGTGGATTGCGTTCACGTCCAACAGGGCTCCTTTGTTTTTAGTTGATATTTCATCATTTCATGGGTACCGCGATTTAACTATTGCTGCATATCTGTAAAATTGTCATATGTGGTCATTTTAAAATGGAATAAGTCAAAAACTGCTGTTCCGAATATAGATAAATTATATATTTTTGGAAAGGGGAAAATGAGGAAAATCCAAAAATATCAAAAAAAATAGAGGGTGTTCCATTTAAAATAACAAAGTTGATGGTGATTTAGTGATTTTCCGATCGCCTTTTGTTTTTAAAATTGCCACCATGTAAATCTTTAGGAAATTCCCTATAACTTTCGTAGGAACCATTTCATTGTAGCTTGAAAAAATAAGCCTCTCAGGGAGTGGCAAATTATAAAAAATAACCCTGTATCTACTGGTGAAAATCTTAGTCTGAAACATGTGTCTACTGTTAAAGTTCTTTTCTATAGAGTTTCGCCACAGGTGGCTTTATGCTACTCCCCGATAGTAGAGTATCATGTCCAGCAAATATTTTTGAGGTTCTCTTGGCAATCAGAATGATCAGTTTTGCTGTTGGTGACTCTGATGGAGTTTTGTGAGTTAAACTTGATGCTAGTTGTACTCGCTTCTCAACTGGTTGACTGTACTAATGAAGAACTTAAGGGCATTAAAATAAAATAACCTGGTCCTTCGGGTGTTAGCAGCGAGAAGCAGCACATTCCTTGTAATAAGTTACTTCAATAAATATTCCATTTCTTCGCGAATACTAAGCTAGAATATAGAATGATGAATGAACTCTCACTACTCCTATCGATATTACATATACAAACAGTTGATATCTAGACTAGATCAAGAGATTGCATTGATCAACAAACAAATAAAACCAATAATGAAAGCAAACAAACTACCTTCGTTCTATTGGCAGTGGAATAGATAACATTCCAGGTCCTGTTCCCATTTTAAGATATTCGCCAACTTTACCTGATTCGGCACCAGCTGCAATTATACATAGAGCAAAATTAATTGTTTTACGTTCACCACTGGGTGTTTGCACCTGAAAAAAAAATATAAAGGACTTAATGAAAACCAGACAAAGTCTATTTTTTAAATACAAAAGTAAATTTAATTTCTTTTGTGAATCACTTTGTTGAGATTTCATTACCAGAGCAAATTGATTAATTTAAATTTTTTTTAGTGATCTGTCCGAGTTTTTGAAAAGAAATTGGGTTTATTGTGTTCGTTTCTTTGCTTCAATGTGGTTAAACACTATTAACAAATAAATTACTCGTCAAAAGGAATGGCAAAAGGTTTATCAAAATTAAATTTAAATGCCAGTCGTTTCGAAATTTATTGACTGATTTGAGTGAGCTTTCCCAGATTCTAAAAGCTTCTTTCTTGTAGAATTAGCGGCAAGGAATTAACGCTTTTCGAACAATATTTTTTTTGTTATGTACAGGATGTAAAGAATGTAATGCAAAATATAAACATTTTCAACACAACAAGATTTAGTTTTTTAAATAAATATTTTCCTTGTTTTTATAAACTGATACTTTAATTTAGTCAATATCTAGAGGCTTTTTTGGTTTATTACCTTGTAACAAAAATGACTCCCATTTTTATGAAGAAAACCGCTAATTTATAATTGGCAAATGCCAGATTTCTATTGTTAATGATACATATGGCTAATTTTAAGAAAATAATTTTTGTATGGGACCTTTTAATTTATGTATAATGTCTCAAAATATGTTTCAATTCAGGTAAGGACATATATAAGTGTAAAACTATCAAACTTTGATGTACATATATATATATAAGGTGCATATAATATATATATATAAGGTGCAGAAAGTGTAATCCACATTCTATGAGATATTTTTTTAAATAATTCTTTGAAAAATAATAAAAAATGGCAATAAAAAATTAGTATAATTTATCTTACCTGTCATATTTGACATTTTGTTTCAAAAATTCCGTAAAACCACCTTTTTTTCTCAAAAATTTGAAAAGGTTAGAAAAAAATTCAAGTTAATTGACAGACTTGAAATTTAGCATTAATCACTTGCATCACCTGCATATCATATGAACATATTCAATTAAATTGGTAGCAAAATAATTTCTGTTTTTTGTTTGACTGGCATCATCAGATAGCTTATCAAAAACTAAAGATTGTGAAAGTTATTTCGCTCTAGCTCCAACCATTCACGTGCTATGACGGCTCAAAGAAGCAAAAATGTAAATTTTCCAACATCAATGAATCAAAAACAGTTGAAGATAGACATATAGTACCCTTATTAAAAACACTTAGAATTAACCATAGAATAGAAATATATATATATATATATATATATATATATATATATATATATATATATATATATATATATATATATATATATATATAGATATATATATATATATATATATATATATATATATATATATATATATATGTATATATATTTTATTGCGTAGGAAGTAAAAGTACACCTTTTCGGCCTGTCAATTGTCTTAGAAAGCTGCTTTCAGTATTATTTGGAGAAAAAACGTTCCGCTCACTCAAATTTTATTAAGGTCAATTTTACTAAAATAATTTGCCATGGAATGTGGACTTTACTGGTCAGACTATGTCTTAGTTAAAACTCTATCCATAAAACAGAATTTGCATTTTGATTCCAAATTATTATTTATTTTAAATCTGAGCACTTGTATGACTAATGTTAAGGTAAACAACCAGTTATTGTCATTCTAGCAGTTATTGTCACTACATCCTAAATCTTTAAAAAATAAGAAAATAAATTAAATTCAAATCATATTTGCTGAAAATACAGGGTATATTTGGCAACCAAGTGTCATTACACAACATTTCAAAATCTGCAATTTCCATTCTAACCCTCTTGTTGTGATGCAATGTAAATTTCCGTCTGTTTTCTAGTGAATTTCTGTTTAAAAATTTAAGGTAAGTACATTTTTACCCTTTCAGTCTAATCGTCTAAACACCTATTTCATCTATTTTTGTGAGGTTATTTTAGGTATTTAATAATACTAGAAACCCTTATTTAAATTAATTTTAGGGTTTCTTTTTTCAAGAATGTAGGCCTTGCAATAACTGGTTTAAACATTAGAACTAGATTCAATGAAGTTCAAGAATATCTAGAGCTGAAAGGTTTGTTCCAAATAATTGAACAACCGGCGAGTTTAATGCTGATGAAAGTACATTCTATTTATCACCCAAAGAGGGCAAATAGACCTAATACAAAAATGAAATGCAAAAGTGGAGGATGAATACTTATAGCAGTAAACTTCAGAAGCATCATTTCGGGCAGGTTTTCGAAAAAGCCTTCAATCAGATGGATTGGATTCAGGCTCAGGATTATGTCCATTCAATGTAGAAAATCTCCACTTTGAAAAAATTAGTGCCAAACAAAAATCATTCAACATCGAATTCGCCGAGGATTCTGCAATTCCTGCCATTTAAGATTTCGCATCAATACAGTCACTTCAGGCACTGGTTGGGTGAAGAGATAGCGCTTTTTAAGATACGCCTAAAAGAAAATCTTAACTGGAAAAATCTCTTTTCAGTTTATGGAAAGAATGGTCATTGGAAACGTCGTCCCCAAACAATGCACACCCATAAAGAATTCCCTATACCCAGCACATCTAGAACTCAAAACCTTAAATAAAAAGTTAACGCCATCCATTGGTGCACCATCAGCAATTGAAAAGCATTTAATTAAGACTCCTGAACCAAGTTCATCAAACATTCAAATGCAAAGCCCATGTAGAATTCCCACTCCATTCAAAAAAGTACTGTTTTGGCCTGACACAAAACAAGAAAACGAAGACTTGAATGAAAGGAAATAAAAATCGAAGAGAGAGCAAAGAAAAATTGTGAGGCAACAAAAACTTTTCGTAAAAAAGACACCCATCAGAATGGATGGATCTGACAGTTATGAAAAAATTGAAGAATGGGCCGAGAGAGAAAAAAGAATTTTGTCAACCAGTTCAAGAAGTCAGTGCAGGAGACTATGTTCTTGTGAAATTCTTTGGAGGTAAAAGAAATTCTATAACATACAGATATGTTTGTATTGTTGAATGCCTTATGGACAACAATTACATTAAAATAATGAAAAAGACATCTTTTGTTTAAAAAAAAAATATTTTAGGTGTGTTGCCTCAACCTATAATAGTAGCCAGTGTTGAATGGATTCGTCTGAGTTTAGTTCACCAATCGATGTATCTGAGGCTTAAGAATGTAGGCTGTAAAAATATTAAGATTGTTTTTAAAACCTAAGTATTAGGCTAATAATTTTTCATGTTTTTTTGTTTTTCATAATATACTTAACCCTTTCTTTAGTTGTTATTTTTGTTTTAAGGCCAATGAGTATTCCACATAATCCTTGAAACGCGTTTAACTTTAGTGTGTTCATGTATTTTTATTATTAAGATTCTTATTCAATAAAATGATGTTAATTGTTAAGATAGGTTTATTGAAAAATTTAGAGGCAATAATTGGTTTTTTTGCGATATTGTTTTTCAATTAAAGTTTCTTATAATGGTAATGTCGGGTTGTTTACCTTAACTTACCTATAAATACTAGTATTTTAAAAAATATTATTATCTCATTTATACTGGGGATTTCACCTGGGAATTAATATAAAAACAAATGATTATAATATCACTTACGACTAGGGCTTTAGGCTGCTGAAAATATGAATTTTTTTCAACACCCTCTATTATCAAATCATGTCTATCCTGGAACAAGAAATCAACAGCTTCTGCATTTACATAGTGAGCACCTCTTCTTGTTGCTCCTTGTTTAAGAAGTTGCAACAGAGCCCAAGGATCAAACCAGCCCTCTTTTTCCAGACCGAGGCATCCTACAGCTACATCATCGACATTTATCCAAGGGAATCTGAAAAACTATTGATATTCATAATGTATCGGGTTGCGCTTAATAAAGACAGTTTATCAACGTATCTCTTTTGAGATGAGAAGTCTGCAGCAGCGGCAGTGTTCTGTGACTTATCAAAGGCATTTGATTGTATGAGTCACAGAATACTGTTGCAAAAACTGGAACGGTATGGTTGCAGAAACAATGTTTAAAATTGGTTTGAGTCATATTTAAGTGGTCGTAAGCAGGTGGTTAGAATAGCAGGAGGAATCTCCGGTCAAATGACCATTGATAGTGGAGTCCCTCAAGGAGCTGTATTGGGCCCGTTGCTTTTTCTTCTGTATTTTAATGACATTACTAAGCTTAATGTTAGAGGTTCGTTGACTCTTTTTGCTGACAATACTTCTATTTTTTGGCATGACAATGACACACTTAGATTGCAGCAAACTATTTCGGAAGATATTAGGATTATCAAGGAATGATGTGACTCAAACTTTCTTTCAATCAACTTATAGAGAACAGATCATGCACTAAATTTTTAGGTATATTTGTAGATCAAAATTTAAAATTTGAAAGTCATATTGCACATTTAACTGAGAAGCTTTTAAAAGGTTGCTATGCAGTACGACTAACTTCTAAAGAACTGGGTTTGTCCTTCTCCAGACCAGTTTATTTTGCACTGATTGAATCCCATTTGAGATATGGCCTACCTTTTTGGGGAGGTTGTTCCCAGACTTTATTTACATCGATATTTTTAATTCAAAAAAGAGCAGTCCGATGTATGTGCAATGCCAGTCCTAGAGATTCTTGCAAGCCACTTTTCAGAAAACATAAAATATTAACATTGTCATGCTTGTATATTTTGGAATCAGTTTGTTTAATTTTTAAAAGAAGGGATGAATATACAAGAGTTGCATTAACTTACCAAACAAGAAATTGTGATAATTTAGCTTTACCAATACCTTCAAGCACCCTGATAAAAAATTCTTCATTTTATAATTCAAAAAAAATATTTAATTATTTGCCATTGAACATCAGAAGAACAAGCAATTACATGACATTTAGAAAACAAGTTAAGCACCTTCTTTTGGATAAGGCCTATTATACTTTGATGGACTACTTTTTTGACGATTTTTGATATATTACTGGTCTTGGGTATTATTTCTTTTGTATGTATATATATATATATATATATATATATATATATATATATATATATATATATATATATATATATATATTTTTTTTGTTTTTACTTTTTTACTAATTGTGTGTAAGAAAATTGTGTCTTTGGTTCTATAAATTCAAATTCAAATTCTCTTTATTAGTTCACACAAGATCAAAATAGATGACATTGAACAGGTCAACTCTTAAATACTATATTTAAACACTAAAATGTAAAACAAAAAAAATATTAAAATAGGTACAAACTTGTCATAAAATCATATCGTCTAGAATTGTAAAACTTATCATAAAATTGTATATAGCGTAAAAGTGTATAAATTGTATTTGTCCAGAAATTGATTTGTCCTTTTAAAAGCTTCTCAAAAATATATAATAGTATGGGTCTATTTTAATAAACAACAACAAAAATCCTAATTTTTATAATTATCCCAAATTTTGCAGTAGGCCATGCAAAACAATGCTGCCTTTTATTTAAAGTCGTTAACAATATCTACATCCTAACAATAAATCAAAATAAATATGTAATTAAATCTATTTATCAAAATACGTATTGATAATTTCGCGCCAAAAAAGTACCACCTACCTAGATTTATGTAACACAAGAACAACACAGTAATAAATTATTATGTAACAAGCCTTTCAGCAAAAATCAACTGTCGTATAAGAACTACAGTAACCAAGGAAATCAAAAGAACTGTTCAAACTGATTTCCATTTTGTTCTATGCATGCTTCGCACAATTTTCGTATTTGTTTTAGGAAATTAAGTAAAATAACGGGATGATTTTGTAAATAGCGAAAATTTTCTCTTATTGCATTTCCTAAATCTTGGACATTATCATAGTGGTCTTCGTATATTCTAATTTCCAGATATCCCCATAGAAAGAAATCTAAAATCGACAAATCTGGGGACCTAGGGGGCCATCTTATAGGTCCATTTGTTCCGATCCATTGATTGGTAAAATTATTGTCCAGAAATAATCTCGTCATTCCAGAATTGTGTGTAGGAGCACCGTCCTGTTGAAAATAAATTTCGTTAATTTATGCTAGAGGAACATCGTCAAGTAATTCAGGTATAGCTGCCTCTAAAATTTCTATATAGCAATTGGCTGT
Organism: Kuschelorhynchus macadamiae; assembly: GCA_030620095.1. Classification (NCBI taxonomy): domain Eukaryota; kingdom Metazoa; phylum Arthropoda; class Insecta; order Coleoptera; family Curculionidae; genus Kuschelorhynchus; species Kuschelorhynchus macadamiae. Next base: position 110,067 of record JAUTXW010004819.1, read on the forward strand.
TAGATTTCCCTCAAATATATAAAATTTTATATGTGTTCCTGATATCAAGCAGGGAACATTTAGACCAAACCTGCCCTGCTGTCTTCTGGGAAATATTTGGTGTTGATTTTCCTGGGACCAGAATCTACTATTGTGCCTATTGAGTATACCAGAATTACTGAAATGTGCTTCGTCTGACCATATAACCTTCCTTTCAAAATCTCTAATCATATCGCATCTTCCTCGAAACCAATTGCAGAAGACTACCCGATGCTCTGCATCCCCTGGCTGTAAGTGCTGCACGAGGCTAAATTTGTATGGGTGGTATTTGTGCTTTTTTAGAATTTCTTGAACTCTAGTTTTTGGAATCCCTTTGCTCTTTTCACTGGCCCTACAAGAGTTTGTTTTTTGATAAATTTGATTTGATAAATGATCCGTGATTAAGTAAATTCTTTTTTATCTGATAAAAAGTGGATATATTAGGTTGCCTCGTTTCTGGATATCTAAATAAAAATTAAGCAATAGTATTTCAACATACCTAAAAATTAACTATTTACTTGTTAAAATACATTTACACAAACATTTTCATTACTTAATATAAAACAAGCTAACATATCGTACTTTTCATAATGTTCGAAAGTTTGATTTTCTTCCATAATAATACAAATATATTTTTACACAATAAATAAATACAAAAAACTAGCGCTTTATTTTATATACGCGTACAAAATTGAGAAATGTTATTTGCTTCCAAGAAAACAAAAGAAAACGGCATCGTTTTGCATGGCCTACTGCAAAATTTGGGATGATAATTATAAAAATTAGGATTTTTGTTGTTTATTAAAATAGACCCATACTATTATATATTTTTGAGAAGCTTTTAAAAGGACAAATCAATTTATGGACAAATATCCAGGGTGTCCCATTTAAAAAAACACAACTTTGGGTCATATCTAAAAAATAACAACTCAAATGAAAAATATGACTACGCCACTGGATCCAGCGTAAAAAACTGCATAAGCAGCAATATTTCCCTTTGCGTTAAGTTAAAGGATAACCGAGATACGAGGGGGGTCCCAAAATGCAAAATTTTCTATTTCACCCTGTATCTCATAAACGAAAAAGGCTATGAAAATTTTGATTAGGGCTTCATGAGTTTCACAAAAAATTAGCTCAGGTTCGTGAAAACCGCAAGGTTCTATCTTTAAAAATAACCGAGATACCCTGCTTTTGCAACCAAATGCGGACACCCTGTACACTACAGAAATTATATTAACATAAACATTGCTGATAGAGAAAGTAACATAGTTAATGAATATTTGTCTGTAATGGGGCAACAGGTTTTCTTTCCTATATTAACTCTCCCACTAGAATAACTAATAATATGTCTACATGCATAGACCACATATTTATAAGGCAAAAACTAAGAAGTCAAAATCTCATTTTTAAATCATTTAGATTGCAAAGTGATACCACTGATCACCTACCAATAATGTTATCCATACATAACAATAAAATACAAACAGATAAAATAATAAAACCATCCCAAAACACCTATAGTGTCTTTAATGAAAGGCTGTTTAAAGAGAAAATTGCAACCCAGACCTGGGAAGAAGTCTTAAACTCTGATGACTCAGATGAGGCCACGGACATGTTTATTAATATATTTACAAAAATAAAAAAAGAAACCATAACTATATGTAAATCAAAAAATAGACCTAATAAAAAATTAAAGATTGGATAACAGAAGGATTAATAAACTCAATAAAACATCGAGACAAATTAAAGAAAAATCTCACCAGCATTGGAAATTGAATATAAGCGCTATAGAAATTATTTGAATAAATTATTAAAAATACAAAAATTTAATTACTATAGGACACAAATTGAAAACAACCTTAAAAATAAGTACAAAATTATAAAAGATGCTACTAATGTAGGTAACAAAAAACAAAAAGAGTGTCTTACCCTTAACAATGATAACAACACACCTTTTAATGATAACATTCAAATGGCCAACCATTGCAATGAATATTTTACTATTGTTGGTATTGAAATGGCAAAGAACGTTAATACTTCTGTCATTACCACTAAAATTAAAAACAATAATGCCTCTATGTTTTTGACCCCTGTATCTGAGCAGGAAATAATAACACAAATCGCCTCTCTTAAAAATGATATTGCTCCGGGAATGGATGATATCACATCAAAACTTATTAAACTTGTTCATTTGGACATAGTGTTACCCATATCTCATATAATAAATCTTATTTTTAAAAGTGGAATTGTACCTAAGCATTTTAAACAGTCAGTTATTGTACCTATACATAAGTCAGGTTCAAAGAAAAAAATTGAAAATTTTCGCCCAATTAGCTTAATCAATAATTTTGCTAAAATATTTGAAAAATGTCTCAAGGATAGGTTAACCAAATTTTATAATGCGTTTAATATATTGTCAAAAAATCAGTTTGGTTTTAGGGAAGGACTTGGTATGACTGAGGCTATATACTGTTTGACATCTGAAGTTATTAAAAATCTAAATAACAATCGAAAATGTCTTGCTGTCTTTATTGATCTCTCAAAGGCATTTGACACTGTTCCACACAACCAACTTATCAGCACTTTAATGCAGTATGGAGATCGGGAGCAGTGTGTCAGAGTAAACGGTGAGCTCAGTACAGCCTTGAAAATCCAAATCAGTGTCCCGCAAGGGACAATTCTAGGCCCAATTCTTTTTATTAGCTACATAAACTCATTATTGGACTTAAGCACTAATGGCACAATCACGTCATATGCAGATGATACTGCAATTCTTTTCTCTGGTAATTCCTGGAACGAAACTAAAACCAAAACTGAAACAGGATTTAAAGAGGTTAAAAACTGGCTGGATGCACGAGGGCTGTCACTCAATATCAGTAAAACAAATTACATACACCTCAGATGGACAGATCAAGTGGAATATCTCACAAATAAAATTCGCAAATTAATAAACAAATTCTATTTTTGAGGGAATTCCTTAACACCAAATTATTGACACAAATATACAAATCTTTAATTGAATCCTTACTTAGGTATGGACTCATAATATGGGGAGGGGCATTTAAATCTAATCTGCTTCCAATAAACATAGTGCAGAATTATATTTTAAGAATAATTTATAAGAGAAACAGATTGTATAATCAGGAAATTAACAATTTGAACTCTTTATATATACAATTAGCCTGCTCCTTTTTTTACAAAAATAAAAGATTACAGACTTATATACAACATGAACACAACACAAGGCAAAATGCAAACAATAACTTAACACTGCCTATGAGTAATAGAACCGGTGCTTAGCTTAGCTTCGGGTGAGAAGGATATTCGTCTCGGCTACAAAGATGGAATTCCACGCATAATTCAAAAAAACTAAAGGCGGGGCTGTACTCTCTCCCAAATATTAATGGGCTGGAGGTATACTACCAAAATGTGAGAGGACTGCGTACAAAGCTTGATTCTCTGGCCAGTGCAGTTGCTGTAAGCTCATTTCAGATCCTCGTGTTCACCGAGACTTGGCTATCGGATCACATTCTTAACTCGGAACTTGGACTGTTCAACTACACTGTTTATCGACGAGACCGTTCTCGCCTAACAAGCAGTGCTGAAAGGGGCGGCGGAGTTCTGGTGGCGGTTCAACAGGGTATCAATTCCACTTTGTGTGAGTCGTCGACGGATATCGAACAATTATTTGTGGCTGTTGGTTCAGGGTCAACGAAACTAATCATCGGTGCCGTCTACCCACCACCGAGATCGCCCGTTGAAAAGTATCTACAATTTTCTGAAAACGTGGATAGAATCTCTGAAAAATATAAAGACCATGATGTGTTTTTGCTTGAAGACTTTAACCTACCAAATGCTTCTTGGGAGTCCGATAACATCAGCTCGACCTCCATTCCGAGCCGTGATGCACAATCTCACGAATCTGAAGCTGTACAAACTATCTCCAATATGTGCGCTTTTCACAATTTATTCCAAATCAACACCATTATTAATCATCAGGGCTCAATATTGGATTTGGTTTTCTCACACAGTGCAAATCATGTTGTATTGCATACTGAAGATTCCATCATCCCTCCAGATGTTTTCCACCCTCCATTGACTATTCATATCAAGAACTCATCAGGTCATTTTCATTCCGCTTCATCCCAGCCTGAATTATACTATTACGACTTCAATTCTGCTAACTATAATGCCTTATCTGAATATCTTGGTTTTGTCGATTGGGATTGATTGCTTGACTCCTTACCTGTACAAAATATGATCAATGTTTTCTATGACATACTGTATACTGCAATCGACGCATTGGTTCCAAAAAGAAAATATCAAGCAGAAAGTTCCCGAGATGGTTTTCTGCACACTTAAAAAACTTGGTGTTTCAGAAGAAGATGGCACATTGTAGATGGAAGAAAAGCGGTTTACCTACAGATTATATCCAGTTTTCTGAACTCCGAGCTCAATGCAAAAGGGCATCACGTGAATCTTACATGGACTTTGTTCACGAGTCTGAATCATCGCTTTTAACCCATAATATCAAAAAATTTTGGAACTTTGACAGGGTAAATCATCGTGTTTTGGTGAACAAGCTGTACAGTTATGGAATTTCTGGCACCCTTCTCCTGTGGATTGCTGACTATTTGTCTAATCGTTCCCAAGTGATTAAGGTAAATAACAATCACTCTATGCAAATCAAAATTCCTTCTGGTGTCCCCCAAGGGTCGCATCTGGGACTCCTGCTTTTCAATTTATTTCTAAACGATATTTCAGATTGCTTTTCAAACAGCACCTTTCTTTGTTTTGCCGATGACTTGAAATTCTTTGTCGAGGTATCATCAACAAACCAGTGCCAGGGTTTACAAGCGGGTCTTGATAGGCTCATTGGGTGGTGTAGGCTAAATGGCATGGAGCTTAATGCTTCTAAGTGTAAAGTGGTTTGTTTCTCAAGAGTTCACAACCCCATCGGGTATAATTACCATATTGACAAGACATACCTTGAGACGTTGACTGAATTCGGTGATCTGGGTGTCACTTTTGATTCTTCTCTGACATTTATACCACACCTGTCACAGATAGTCCCGAGGTCTCTGAAAATGCTTGGTTTCATTAAGCGGTGCACTAGGGATTTCAATAATGTTGCCTCAATTAGAATGTTGTACTGTGCATTGGTTAGACCACTTTTGGAGTACTGTTCTTCGGTCTGGAGCCCCCTGTATGCGGTACACATAAAAGCTCTCGAACAGGTGCAACGTAAATTTGTCCGCTATCTTTGCTATAAATCCAACATTCTCCTTTCTGAGAACTACGCTGTTGATTATGATACTTTGTACTCTATTTTCAATCTTGAGCCACTGTCTGTCAGGCGTGACAAAAGGGACCTTAAAATGTTGTATAAGATTCTTAATTATTATGTGGACTGCAGTCATCTTCTGTCTCGGGTGGGACTTCGTGCCCCCACTAGAGATACCAGATTGACGGCGACGTTTTCAGTAACTCGGAGTAGAACTAACTATGGAACAAATACCTTTTTGTCGCGTGTACCGAGGTTGGCAAATGTGTATCCGGAACTAAATTTTTTTGGTAGTATGTCTCACTTTGAAAGGCAGCTCAAAACTCTTCAAATTGATTAATAACTTTAAGGATGATGTATTAGATGAACATTTAAGATTGTATTTAAAGCAACATATTATATTGTACTTAAATGTTAACTAAATTGGGCATAGCCCATAAATAAATAAATAAAATCTGCATTTTGTTACTTATTTAGCTCAAATTTTACAACTTGATACCTCCTGATATAAAGTTAGCACATAACTTAAAGTTGTTTAACAAGAAAAGTAAGGCTTATATTCTTTCAAATTTGGATCTCTTTTCTCCTTTACTATAGCGATCAGCCCTAATCATGTTGTGCTCGCTTTCGTTGTTGGTGTGTTTCAGGGTGATCCTTGATGACTAATGTTTAGCATAATTTAACACTTAATATTTAAACATTTTTTCTTCAAATTATGCTGATTCTACAACAACCTTTTTTGTGGCAATATGTTTTCTCTATTGGGTTTTATAGGCTTAGTTATACTTGGTTGATTGATCATTATCATGGGATTTTTTTGATTTTCTTAAATGTTTATTCTTTTAAAACTTCATATTATTTATAGTCAACACATGAAGTACATACAGATGTCATTTGTACATCTAGGCACTGTCTCAAAATAACAATCATAAAATTATGTGAATTATTGTAGAATTGTATTTATACTATGAAATGTACGTATATTTTAAAATAAATAACATTTGTAATAAACAACAAACAGAAAGAAACATTCTAATTGGTACAAACTACTATTAAAACATACTTAAATAATGTATGTGATTATGTATAAAGACAAGCAAAATTTTAAGTCAGTATATTGGTAATGAAATTTTATAGGGATTTACTAATTGTTTAACATTCTTTTTAAACCAGATAGGTTAAGCGAGAAAATTTCAAACTCAGAAAAGAAGCTGTTATAGTTGCATACTAAACGGTAATGAAGGCAGTTTGGCCATAGCTGGTTCTATGATGTTGTTCGTAAAATAATTGATCTTGTCTCGTACGCCTTAATGGAACTAAGAATAACACTAAGCCTAATAAACTACTGCAATCAATAAAAGCGTTAATAAGTTTGTAAAGAAATAGCAGATAAGTATTTCTGCATCCATGCTCCAGACTTTTGAAACCACAAAGCAAAAGCCTGGTATCATATTGTATATTATGATATGGAAAATGGTGTTTATACAGTAAGTATTTATCAAACTTATTTTGAATTCGTTCTAGTCTATTTACATGACAAGCATAAAATGGTGACCATATTACTTAGCAATACTCTAAAATGCTGCAAACCAAACAATTGTATAAACAATTAAGTGCCTTCGTGTCATAAATGTGTTTAGTGGTCCTTATAATAAAACCAAGCATTCTAAACCCCTTCAGAACAATACTATCAATATGAAGGTTAAATGTCAAGCCGGTGTCAAAAATTATTCCCAAATCGTTAATGGATGATACATTTTCAATATTTATATTATTGATAGCATATACTATTCTGATTGGATCTCCACGCTTATAGAAGCTTATAGATTTACATTTCGATGTGTTAATTGTCAAGTAATTTAAATTACACCATTCGTTAAATCTAGTAAGATCAGACTGCAAACATTCAGAATCAGGCTTTGCAATAATAAAAAATTTTAGGTCATCTGCATACAAAAGACAATAACACGATTTAAAACATGAAATGAAGTCGTTCATGAATAATAAGAAAAGTACAGGCCCCAGATGAGAACCCTGTGGAATGCCTGATGTTACAAACAGCCCCCTCAAATGGTAAGTTGATCAAAAACGTTAATACATCAAAGAGGTACAGTTTACAAGTCTTAAGCATATTATTAGAAAAGCCATCAGGAAACAGAACAAAAGTATTGACCCCAAGCAGAATGTTTCTATCTAAGAGGTGGAAGTCTGCATTATCCGGATATATCATTGTAGTAAATTTTTAATTAAATGTATTAGCAAAATAAGATCATCAAGTTTGTTATTATTCTGAAATACTAAAATATTCTTTCTATTGCTATTGTCATTCTTTCACAAGTCATTAATTATCGGCCACATAGCTCTATTTTGAGAGTTAAAAATAAAATCTTGTTTGGCGTAGATTGTACATCCTCCATGTATGTGTGTGTTTCTACAGTAGTATGTGATGAGTGACTAATCTGGTATTGTGATACTCTCTATACCATCTTCCAATGCCCATGTTTCAGTAACAGTATATCAGGCTGCATTTCTTTAGCAAAAACGTCTATGTGGTTTAATTTGTTTGCAATACTCTGGACATTAAGATGGGTGATTATGATATTTGGTTGGTGTTTTTTGCTGGGGCCCACTATGTGGATTATGAAAATAATGTAAAAACATTGTGCGTACACATTTGCAATGGATTATCTATAAAAAAGAATAAAATAAAAAAAACTAATTAACACTTGAAACCCTGTATCTTAAAAACAATATTTTTAGGAATGTTGTAAATGTCTTTGAATATGTGCAAAGATGAAAACAGACTCCTTGCATAAAGGAGATCCTAACAATTCTTTTTTAATATTAATGATAGTACAAATTATATATTTGAATATTGAGGCACCAACCTGTCTTTAATTTGATGCTTTTGTAATACCATATTAATTGCGCCTAATTCATTCTGTAATTTACTATTTTCTATTAATTGTTCTGCACCTGCCTCACTTGCTAAGATTAAATATCCATGAGGTGTAAAATCAACATCTGCTTCTTTACCAAACCTTTTCTTCAGGGTTCTAATGAATTCCGCTCCGTAAAGTGACATCTGAATATTTTCTGGAAGAGAAAACTGCTGTCGTAAACCACCAACTGAAAGGCAAGTTGAGCACTTTGAATACTAAAATAAAAAACAAATATCAGGAAATAAATCGAATGGTCTACAACATATAAATAAAAAATATTTTAATAACATTAAAAAACAAATAATTTTTCAAATGCTTTTGAATGACAGTACTCAATAAGTCAAAACTTAGCAAATAATAACTAATAAGAACATAACACAAAATGCCATTTATATATTTACTTATAGAGCCTAGGAATTCTTTTAAAAGTACTCACCGTTAAATCTTTTTCTAGAACAAGTACACTAAAAGAATCTTTATTTGATCTTTCTTTTAACCAATAAGCAATGGAGCTTCCTATCGCACCACCACCTATAATAACCATATCAGCATGAGTAGGAATTCCTTGGATAATTTCTGTGCCCGGATCAACAAATTTTTTGAACGTGTCTGTAACGTCCGTGGACAAAATTTTAAAAGTTCTGAGAATAGGGTTTTCATACTCCTCATTTTTCCTAAGTTTCGTGCTTTTGTGAAATGATCTCTTCAACAATCTTGTGCTAGATGATGATAGTCTTCTGAACATGGTTTTTAAAATTAAATTAAAAATTTTCAGTAATTAGATAACAATATCAATAAACAAGCCTGTTACATAACAGGTGGCTTTGCTTGCGATTGCGCTTAACTAAAAATTCGTTTTATTTATCCTACAACGATTTTTACATAAATATTAGTAATAAGTTTTTAAAATTAAATTAAAAATTTTCAGTAATTAGATAACAATATCAATAAATATATTAAATTTTTAATTTTAGATAGATCACATAGGTTATATTATTTAAACAACGTTGCCGACTTCAATTTCAATCTATGTTTTTGGCACTACACTTCGTAACTTACCAGATTGCTCTCCGTCCGGGGCTTATTTAGACCTGGAGCGGCCCTTCCAGATAATTTATATCTTATTCCGGTTTGGAGACGTTATCGGTGGGATGTCCGGATGGCGAGCTTTGAGCTCCCAGGCACCCCGTGTATTTCAATATCTTTAAATTTGTCTTTCTTAATAAACTCTTCTAATGCATCTTGGCTTCCACTAGATGCCCCTTGAGAGTACTACTGGTCTCACGAGATAACCTTTTCTTTCAAGCTATCCCCTTACCCCTCCCACTCCCGCCACATAGCGGCGGTTACGCTAATATTCTATGTAGAACTGCGGCAGACGAACGGGATAGAATACAGAAACAACTAGGCCTCACACGTTCACAGAGTCTGCTCCCTTTCTAGCGGGGTCGTTAGTTTCCACTCTGAGCGTTTGAGTCTCCCGCTTCCCGCCGAAATAAAGCAGCAAAACCGAACACGTGAAACCACTTATATTAATAACGCAGAGGTTTGCCTTCGACAAGACGAACCGGAAGACTGATGTTGCCGACTTAATACTTAATCAAAACATCTTTTTATGACCTCGCTACTATCAGGGTTGTTCAAGCAAGGTGGATTGTGCCAGATTAAACACAACAGTACCAATACCTATTTCCATCTGGCGATAGGAAAGCACTCGGCTGCATTAGAGTTTTTAACTAAATGAAATGTCAAAATTCAAATTCTCAGTTTATTGAACTCGGTGGTTCATTACCATGTTTTATTTGCTACAATTTAATTTTGAATCCGGTTGTGTAACGGGGGATACTTTTAGAAGCTTATTTTAGGTTACCTGACGTATTGGCCAATCCCGTATGTTGAATGACTTGAATGTTCAGCAAGGACTTCCTGGCTCGGTGGTAGGATATTCTGTTTTGGATGTAGCGCATGTGTGTTCGAATCCCAGTTCCAAGTGGAAGTTTTGTTCAACAAAACTCATAATTAATAAAAAGAAATGCATATTAGGTTAGGTTGGGATTAGCTAGGTTTTGCTGTAAAAAAAGCGCCAATCAAATTTGGAGTCTATATTAAAAAAAAAGAAGGATTTTTATAGTTCTTTATTTATTTATTTACTATTACAATGCATCTACACCATATATCTACCATTTATAGACACCAATACCTAGACGTTTACAAAGTAACTGTACACTCTTAATCTAAATATTAATTCAGTAGAACTGACCTGACGGCTCGTGGTTTTGTTACAAAAATGTCATTCGCGGAATTACCAAAAAGCAACAAATTTGAATATACAAGAGGAAAATTGTACCTTCAAAGTTTTTTCTCGCGTGGTATTCGACATAACTATTTCACGGGAACAATGTCTTACCATATATAATATCAAATAAAACAGTGAAATCAAAAGAAATAAAATATAACAACTTTATTTTTTAATATCCCTGAAAATAATTTTATTTATTATTTACAATACTGAATAGGAGACAACAAAATTTTGTCGCTAAAAAATCATGTTGTTGATTTATCCAGGTAGGGAAAATTTTTTCCAGGTATGAATTTTGGCAGTAGAAAACAGGCCGTTGCTAGGTCATTTTGCCATTGTAAAGCAATATAGTAGAATAGTCAGTACAAAATATGTATGTACATAGATGACAGAGATAAATATATATGGGTGATAGATGATTCGGAACATTCCCAGACATCAACTATCGCTGTCACTTGTTTAATATTACAGTTAGACTTGACGAGTGGACGATCCGATTGAATGAATCCAGTGGCAGACCCAGTCACGAGTGAGCTTCCACTGACTGAATGTTAACGTTAACATCGATTTCGCAGCACCGCGATTACGATTGCATTGACTCCGCGTAGATCTACATTCTTGACAAGATGGGGAATTGTTATCCTAGCCGTAAGTTTTAGCACAGTTAAAAGAATATATCTTTTACCTGTGGTTTTAGGGTTTAGCACCTAGCAGAAATCTGCCTATTTCGCAATTAAAAATTTAAAAAATCTTCTATCTACTAAACAGTTAATAAATGTATATTATGCATTAGCATATAGTCATCTAAAATACATGATTTTGTACTGGGGCTAAGCAACTGATGTGGATCGTGTTTTCATTCTTCAAAAATGAATATTTAGGAAAATATTTTCATTAAATCCAATGGAGTCATGTCGACAAACCTTTAAAAATAATGGTTTAATGACTTTAACATGTGTATTGCTTATGGAGGCAGCCATTTCCGTTAAAAGGAACCATCATTTATTTCCTTTTGTCTCTCTATATTAATAACTAACTACCAACTGTCAAAATACAGAAAGACCCCAATTTGTTTCTACAGTACTGTCTTCAACAAACTTCCAAATGATATACAGATTTTAAATTATTTTGGAACATTTAGGAAACAGCTAAAGCGTTACCTATTAGAAAAAACATTTTATTCATTGACTGAATTTTTTAACTGTCCAGTTTAGATGTTCGAGTTTTAGTATTTTATAGTCTATAAGTGTATTTTATCTTTTTTTTGTTTTAACTTTTAAAATGCTTTATACTGTATTGTTGGTAAACTATCACCGGACCCGGACCGCCCATGTCTAATTACAGTGAATAAAGTCACTGTATTTAATATCTATAATCAAGGCTATAAGTTCACAATTCTGAACACCTGTAACTCATATAGAAATCTGTAATTTGAAACTTAATATGAGAATATTTAATACCTAGCCAGAATAAGCATTTTACGCTAGATGACGCCACTTATTTTAGCTAAATATTATGGACCGATACATTGTCTAAGGACCGAATGGTATCGATGTGCCTACCTTCAATCTTTAACGATTATGATTAATCATTGCTAGGCTAGCTAAACTAGGCATCAGGCTCCAGTCCTGCACTTCTCATTCATATTTTAATATTTTACTTTGTAGTGCAATAAAAGTGGTAAAAATAAACCGATTCTATATGAGTAGTAGTAGTAAATCCAAAATGTTAACACATTTAAAAAAAATATCAGAATTTCCAGAAAAATGAATTATTATTTGTTTGTTGATTATCCTTCTATATACAAAATATGCGAGAAAAATCTGCTACTACTACCAGAGCTAACTCGACATTTTGAGAGTCCGTTCTTTAGAAAGAAGTGGCGTCTAAAAAAATTTTTAAAATCCCTTTTGTAGTTCGATATCAGTGAAATATATACTATACCTATAAAAAATAGTTCACTGTTCGATGACAACGAGTAACTATAAATAAATAAACAAGTAACAAACACAATTTAAAAAATAGGCACACATCTCTTCGTACTGATGACATATGGGGTGAACAAACACGATCAATGTCAGTGTTTACACCGTTTATGGAGTTGAAACGATCTCGGAATACGAGACCGCTTATGCCTTTGTATTTTGTGCCCGCCCTCGTACGTTGCGTTACCTCACGATACAACAAAAAGATTTATTGTATCATGGCGTTACCTGACTTAATTTTTATTTCCCCGCTGGTGCCGAGGAGATTTTTCATTCTAAAACATCTGCACGAGTCCCTCCGCTTGCCGAGTCTTGGTTGATGTTTTTTTGTTGTTAACACAAACAAATGAATTTTAAAAAGCGGATTGCGTTTAGTTTAGCCCTTCTTCTTGTTAGGTTCTTTTTTTTTGGGATGATGTAAAAAAGCGTATATAAAAAGGTGTATCTTTATTAAGACAAGGATTGTTGAACGAAAGACTCGGTAAGCGGCTGATGTTTAATAAAAAAAAATGTACGCCCGCCAATATGCTCCTACTCTTTCTTCTATTTATTTCACACATATATTATTATATTTTGATTAATTTAAATTAAGTTACAATTTCTGACCAAATGGCGACTAAGTCTTTTGTTTAGAAGTTTGAGACGGAAACGTTCCAAGAAACTTTTAATGACGTGCGACAGATGGCACTTAGTAACTGTGTTCAAGTTTTCAAGTATAAAGAGACGAATCCGAATAATTGAGAACTGAACTGAACTAAGTAATTAAAAATTGCTAGTGAATTTTGAGACTTTTTCACTTAAAATACTCCAGAGGACAAGTTTTTTGTTTATAAAACACATTTTCCTGTTGATCTATGGAAAAATGACCTATAGTATTACACATCATATACCTATCTAAATTAAGGGCATGGACATCTAGGCAGGTAGGTCAAATATTAAGAATTGTGCCTAAAGGTCTACCTTTTTAATGTCGTTTTTTGCATCATCTCATTTTTTCAAGATCTGGGTTACCAGATCTTCATAAGTTGAAATTGGGCAATTTAATTAAAGCGTTATTAATATATCGTCAAACGCTTTAAAAAGTAAGATTTATAAAAAACTAAGAGTACAATCAAAAAGCTCTTTTTCATGACAAATTTAGTGGCGTGCTCTGATTTTTAAAACTACCTTTAAATTTGTTAAATACGGCATGGAATTTTTTTTGTATCGGTTTTTAGTTTGTAAAATGTTGACGTTTAGGTGCCAACAACGCGTCATCAATCTGAATTAGTACATTTTCTCTTAATACAGCCATCGCAAATAAAAAAAAACTAGATACATAATTTTGTTCCTACAATATTAAATTTATCGGTTTAAATAAATGTTTTCTAAAATAAATTTATAAATGAAGTAACTTAATAAAAATAAATCGACTTTTAGAAATATTCAAATTGTAATTAATTGTCCTGCATTGAACTTAACTTTCAAATTAAAAGTAAAACTTCAGCATTTGGAGGCATACCGCGGCACGAACTGTTTTGAAGAAACCACCAAAGAAAGTAGTTAAAAGACTTAAGGTCTTGATACCTCGGGGCCGCTTAACATATCAACAATTTTTAATCAATTTATTTCCAAATATGTCATTTAGCAATTCAGTGACATGTCTTCCTTAATGCGTTGTTGCCACCATCACTGTCCTAATAATATCAAAGCTTACCCTGACAAAAAAAAAATTGTTCTACATGCCAACTCATAGATTAAGACATTTTAGTCCCTGTGGTTTATTTTCTTATTTCTATCTTATATTTCCATAAACCAGTAATTTTCACTATGTATATAACCCTGGAAAAACAATATATGGATATCTCTAAAGACGTTCGTGGTTATTTTAATTGTATGAAAAAAAAATTCTAGTCTAGATTCTAGTCTTGAGAAGTTCTGGATTCACCTAAAACTCTATCAAAGGTGCCAGAGGCATGGGTCAAAATAGATTTTTTTTTTCGAAAACTACTTATCGATCACAAAATACCTAAATTAAACGACTTAAAAATACTTTATTATGCACTTTTTCAATCACATTAAGCGATGGGGAGGTGTAAATAAATATAACACAACTAAATTAAATAGCATACAAAAGAAATCTTATTTTTAAAATAAATATTAAGTGTTATTAATTTTTAAAAAGCGCCAAAGAATGTGCTCTTATCTGCTATAAAATATACAGAGTGTTTCATAAAAAAAGTAACTATGCCATTGCATTCTACGTAAAAAAGTCTATAATACTCCATTTTTACTTTTACATTAAATTATATTATAATTATGATACAAGGGGTGCCTCGAAAGTGCAATTTTTTAATTTTGCCCTGTATTGTATTTTAATAAAATAAAATAAAAAATTTGTTGAAGTACCTTTTATAAAGATATGCAGAAATGTAATAAAGAAAAGTTCTGAAATTATAGGCCATTACTGAAAATCTGAGTGTTTCTAAAACTCCTTAATTTTATAAATACTAAATTTTGAAAACTGAAACTTTCAAATTTCTTGTACAGGGTGTCCCAAATTGTTTGTCCCTAACGAAAAAATTGGAAACCATAAGTAATATTAAAATCCTGATACCTCATACTCGAGTTCTTTTTTTTTCAGAAGGTTATAATGGCACGAAAAGATCATGGCTATCGCGACCCGTCACGGAGCTACGGGGTGGTTTTCACTAGATTTTGTTTACTTTTAAAATAGTTTAGATTATTTATTAATTATCAGAGATACATCAGATCTGAAAACACGTTTTGAAGGAATTTTTTGATGTAAAATCGAGTGGTGTGGCGCAATATTTTTTTTTGGACTACTGTTTTTCACATATGGCCCGAACATGTATTTTTTTAAAAAGGACACCCTGTATTTTTATAGCTCATTACATCCGGTATTTTTTTTGCAGTTAAAACAGTGTAAGACAATTTATATTATTTATTTTTTTAATACCAAAAAATAGGGAAAATCTTTTAGTATAAAAAAAAATTAGGGGGCCATGGAATTGTTAATTTCATTTAAATTAATAAATAAATAAAATATTTAAAAAAAAATTACTCACTACTCAGTGGCATACATTTTCATCAGACTATATGTCGCGTCATATTGTAATCAAGGAAGAAAATGTATTTAAAAAATGTAGAGTGCCATGGACGATAAACAAAATAATGATTCAATTCAATTCAGTGCAAAAGTCAAATTACAATAATTAGTTTTCAAAAATATGATAGTGCACAGTGATTCAAAATGTATTTCTAAGATGACAAAAATAGGTTTTTTCTTTGATTCAAAATTCTTATAAATGATGAAAACAGCATTCTACAATATGTAAATAGACGAAAGATAAAAGCTTTGTCCAAAGAAAATTTCGTTCAGTAGTATTTTTTATGATTGAAAATCTTAGTAGCCTTGAAAGGCTATAAAGTGTTTAAACGTGCAAAATTAGTTTTTGGAAAATGGAAGATATTGTTAAAGGTATGTTTTTTGAAAAGATTTGTCTTTGGCCGTGAAATAGCTCCTTAAATGTTTTTTTATGAATATATAACTTTCATATAACAGTATATCCAGAACGGTAAATTTGACAGCTGCCAAAATGTGACATTATTTGGACACATTTTTAAGACAAATAAGATGGCGTATACGACACGTCTTCATTATTTTTTGTTAACCCGCAACCCGCCTCAATTTTCATTTTTCTTATGGCCGCCATATTGGATTTTTTCGATTTTTGGAAAGAGCCTAAAATTTCCAGTCTAGTGATATCTCTATCTAAATATTACACTTCGTAAAGTTAGGTTTCAGTTTTTTCTAAGAAGGCCATGATTTAAAGTAATGTTAGCGCTCAATGCTTTTCTAAGGAGGCCATGATTTATCTGTAACAAAATTGGATTTTGACTTTGACGTTAAGTTAAATAGTTGAAAATATCAAAGCTGTGTTTTAATAAGTAGTAGGTACGCTTTTATCCCAATAAAATCATAAATCTGACACATAAATTGTCAAAACCTATAGAAAATGGCCGGCTTTCCTTATTCAAATGAAGAAAAGATTGACATGTTAGCTCTGTACTTTCAATCATACAGAAACGCCGATTCAGAAAAATCGTAGTTAATTTAATTAACCATGGTGCCTTCGAACAACCTAGAAGCCTATACAATAATAACAATGAAAATCAAGACAGCTATCAACGAAAATCCTAGTGCATCGGTAAGAACTGTAGAACAGGAAACTAATGTGCCAAAATCAACAGTACAGAGAGTTTTAAAAAAGACCATCCATACAAACCCATAATAGTACAAGGACTTAAGGAAACTGATTTTCCAAGACGACTACAGTTCTGTGCGTGGTATGCTAGGAGATGTAATGAAAATCCTGATTTTGTAAATCATGTCTTGTGGTCCGATGCGAGCAGGTTCACGAATTGTGGAGTCTTTAATAGGCACAACCGTCATCATTGGGCTGTGCAAAATCCTCACAAAGTGGCAGAGAGACGTCTACAGATCAGATTTGGAAGTAACGTTTGGTGTGGGATCATTGGTAAGTTAATCTAATCTTTCTTTTTTAAATAGGCACCAAATGATGGTCAAATAATATTTTTTTTTCGTTTAGTTCTTTAATGATACTAAAAGAGTATAATCTAATAAAAAAAGTAAAACGTTCTACTCTAGCCAGTCAACTTGTATTACATTTGTATTCAATCATTTTGTATTGTATTTTCGAAGAACCTATAAAAATAGAATTGGGTTCTATAAATTTATTAACACTTTATCTAAATTTTTTGCAGATTTAGCTAATTCTCTAATATTATTTTGATTGTCTGCGTTTAATGATTTCTTATTACCCGGGAAGCCTAGTTCTTACGTTATTTTTCGATTTTCGTTATGATTTATAGAAAGGCGTTCAGCTGTATTTCCGAATAATTTAAATTTTAAAGCGCAAGGGGTTTGTTCTTTTGATATTTTATGTTTTATTAAGGCACGGTGTACTTCTTTAAGATTATTATATCACTGAAATAAATTGATTTAGTATTTCCCAAATTAATATGCAATACCAACAAAATAATTTATTACGGCTATTACTTCCCGCTGACCGAATATGTTTTTCTTTTTCATAATAAAGCTGAATAGGTTTCAACTGTATACAAGCTCATTCATTACGGGATGTTTCGATAATCATTTTTGGAAAGAAAATATCTACTTTTTAATAAAGATATTTTTCCCTTTATAATTTATAGTTTCTGGTACCACCCGGACTTGGTTTCAACAAGACGGATGTCCGGCTCACAATACCATTCAAGTCAGGAACTTCTTAAGAGAGCAGTTTGACGAAAGAATAATTTCTTTAAATGGTCCAATATCTTTGCCTCCTAGATCCCCTGACCTGTCGCCCTTGGATTTCTACCTCTGGGGTCACACGAAGAATGAAATCTATGAATTTGATCCCCCCGTGACTATAGAAATCCTGAGACAAAGAGTTCTGGACACATTTACAAATATTAACCGAAATACACTTACCAGGGTTGTACGAAAAACAGTCACCAATTGTCAAAAATGTCTCGATGCAAATGGACGTCATTTTGCAGATTTGTAAATTAATGTTACCCGCTTACAAAGTAGTTAAAAACTTATTTAGATTTTTTAAGTCGTTGTTTACGTTCATGTTGTATTGAAAATTCAATGCTTTCAATACATTACTTACTTATTAATGTAATCTTGTGATAAATAAATCATGGCCTCCTTTAAAAACATTAAAACCTAATTTATGAAGTGTGATATTTTGATGACACTAAAATCTTTAATGCACTTGTGAGGATATCACCAGACTGGAAATTTTAGGATCTTTTCAAAAATCGAAAAATCCAAGATGGCGGTCATAAGAAAAATGAAAATTGAGGCGGGTTGCGGGTTAACAAAAAACAATATAGACGTGTCGTATACGCCATCTTATTTGTCTTAAAAATGTGTCCTAATAATGTCACATTTTGACAGCTGTCAAATTTACCGTTCTGGATACACTGGCGAAAAACGAAATCCGCCATTTTCGGTTTTTCGCCGATATTACCCAAACTTATTGATCGATCTTAAATCTGAAGCCAGATATCGAATGCAATAAGTTTTTTTCTAAAACTTTCCCTATTTAACTTTTGCTGTAGGTATAATAAGAGCCGAGATCCCTATACAGAGAAGCGAATCTGGGACACACTGTATACAGGGTGTTATCAAAACTTTCTCTATTGTTCTTTTAAGAAAATGGAAATAGAGTCGCAGATTTTTACCGGAATTTAAGAAGAAAAATAACGAATAGCTCCAGACAAACCTGAATTTTTCTATAGGCACGGCTTCTTGGAATTCTGAATTTAAAATTCGTGGTCGCCCAAAAATTCCGTTTTTAGAAGCAGGCGATCGCACACAAAAACGTAGAGTTAAAAAGTTGTGTAAACTGAGCACCCAAGAGCTGTCTTTGGCCACTAAAATGAAATTCAATTCCAATGGCAAAAGGGATGCCTATTTTATATAAAATAACGTATTCGCCCGACAAAGTAACGCGGTTAAAGAAATTAATGACCAATAATTTATTTATTTACAGTTAACTGTCTTACAGGATGATCCCAATTACAAGACAGTGAAAAACTATATATTCAAGCCTATTAAAAAATTACATTTTACACATAAAAAGAAGCTTATAACTAATAATAACAGTAATTATTTTCCAAATTCTGATATTTGAATAAGATTTAAATTAGCAAAACGGTTTAGCGTCGTAAATTTTTCTTATGATTGTAAACTATCAGAGAAAAGATCCAAATTAGTTTTTTTGTTAAAGTTATCGCACATTGTATAAATAGGCGAAAATTTTAAGATGTTTGTACGAGAAGTCGACAAGTAAAAAGCACTGATTGTGCGTGAACTTAAACGAGGCACGTTGAAATTTATTTTAGAAAGTAAACAGGGACAGTTTATCTTATTATTTAATAGCTTATACAAAAATATCATTTGCAGGTTATCTCGTCTGGTTTTTAAGTTCGTCAGCGAAAATTTATCTAAAAGCTCTTCTTGTGGACATCCTTGAGCGGGATAGCGACCGTCTTGTTTAAAGCTTAGATATTTTACAAATTTTCGCTGTATAGTTTCAATACCAGACACATGTATATTATATCCCGGAGACCACACAACTGCCGCATATTCAAGTTTGGATCGGACATAACTATAGTACAGCAGCTTTATGGCTTCCACTTGGCTAAACTCTTTAGTAGTACAAACTATAAACCCCTAACATTTTAGAAGAATCTGACCTAATAGCGCTATAATGTGAGGTAAATGATAATTTTTGATCGAATGTAACCCCCAGATCACAGAACTTCTTGGATCGGCCTACAATTTCACCATTGCAGTTATAGTTAAAAATAATCGGTTCTGACTTTGTAGTAAACGACATAACCTTGCATTTTCCAATATTTAGCTGTAGACAATTTTCCTGGCACCAGTCAATAATATGCTGTAAATTTTGTTGGATTTTTAAGCAATCCTCCATAGACTTAATGTTAGCGAACAGTTTGATGTCATCAGCGTAGAGTAAATAACCAATATCCAGAGAATCACCAATGTCGTTAATAAAAATGTTAAACAGCAAGGGTCCTAAAACGGAACCCTATGGTACCCCCGAACATGCTATATAGTTCTCCGATTGAAAACCATTTATAGCAACATATTGTGTGCGATTTGAAAGGTAACATGTAAAGAGCCGTAATAGGGAATCCGAGAATCCGATATTTGAAAGTTTATTAATTAACAAGTCATGACTTAACTTGTCAAATGCTTTGGAGAAGTCTAAATATATTACATCAGATTGCAGACCCTCATCAATCGAGTCCGCAATGTATTGTGTTATAAGGGCCAAGTTGGTAGTTGTGGAACGATTTTTAAAGAAACCATGCTGTTCAGGAAAAATTTTATTTTGCACCAACGAAAAAATGATGTCGTGCAATATAAACTCAAAGACTTTTGAGAAGTTGCATATGATGGAAACAGGTCTATAATTTTGAATGCCTGATTTATCACCCTTCTTAAAGACTGGACATACTTTCAACTTTTTCCGTATATTTGGTAATGTCTGTTGTTCAATGCACATGTTAATAGGATTTGAAGAGGTTTTATTAACACAAATCGACAGTCACGTATCAAAAATGCTGGAATAAGGTCTGGTCCGGCAATGTATTTAGGTTTAAGTTTTTCAATAGCACAAATAATATCCCGTTCACTAACTGTAAATATGTTTATATTTTGATCACTACACGAGAATGAATTATTTGAAATTTTGATATCGTTAGAAACTGAATAAGATTACTTAAAAATTGAAGCAAATGAATTCAAAATATCGGGTGGATTATCTAGATTCTGACTATCAAAGAGCGTACTGTTTGGAATGCCTGTTATCTCTCTCCGGCCTTTGACAAAATTCCAAAAGCGTTTGGGATCTTTTTTGATATCCATCTCCATTTTTTGAATATATTTTTTATATGCTATACTTATATCAGTTTTGATTTTTGATCTCAGAGTCTGAAATCTTTCGAAAACCTGAATGCTGCCATATTTTTTGTACTTTTTATGCAATTTATCTTTAGTTTTTATATTTTTAATAATTTCTGAAGTGAACCAAGGATGATATCTTCTATTTGACGAATAGCGATAACGGGGAACTGCTAGGTCAAATATGGAGTATATTAAGTTATAAAAAGTATTACAGGCATTTGATGTTAATGTACTCTATACGGCTGATGAGGCTCTAGCACTATTCCAAGAAAGAAAAGGATTTAAACAACTATATCCATCTTATCATCAACTTATTGCAGCCAAAAAGAAATGCTACCCTCCTCCAAATACTATCGTGGCTACTGAAATATCAGCAGAAATAAGATTGCAGTCATTATTAGATTATACCGTGAATCGAATCGTGGAAGTCCAGCAAGAAGTTATTGATTCGACTTTTGATTGTAGCAGTCAAAGCACCTACAAAGATTTGAAATATTGAATCAGATGATTCCAGAATTTTTATAACTTCCATAGTTCCTGTGCAGCTTTATTTTGAATACGGTGAAATGAAAAAAATACTTTGGCAGAACATGCGAACATCGTCCACTCGTTTTTGTAGGCCTATCAGAATACAGTTCATCAAAGAAACAGATTTTGTTATTAAGAATGAATTCTCTCATATGGAAGCCCAAATTCAAGAAATTTTACCTACAAGAGTATGTGTTAATAGAAGACAATTTCCCGTCAATCACCAGTTGTTCAAAACCATGGTTGATGAAAAAGTGTGTAACTCTCTAATGTCAAATTCCTCGACTCAAAAATGCTATATCTGTAGTGCTGGGGTTTAATAACATTGAATCAGTTGAATCACGTCCATGTAATGTAGAAGCTCTCACTCTTGGTTTATCATCTTTACATGCCTACGTTGACTTTTTCGAGTGTGTGTTACATATAGCCTATAGATTAGATTTTAAAACTTGGCAAGTGCGAAAGGATAATAAACGATTGTTTCTAACTAGAAAAAATCATATAATATGCGAATTTCGTGAAAAAATGGGCTTATTAGTAGATTCACCCAAGCCAGGATTTGGGAACACAAATGATGGTAATACAGCTCGACGATTTTTCCGAAATCCTGACTTGGCATCCAGCAATACAGGTATAGACAACATTTTAATTAATCGTTTTAGTGTTCTTTTAAACTGTTTAAGTTGTTGTTATGAAATAGATTCAACCAAATTTGGAAAATATGTATTTGAAACGGAAAAAATGTATGTTAGTTTGTACAAATGGTACCCAATGCACCCAACTGTTCACAAAATCTCAATCCATAGCCAAGTTGTAATGAATTCTTTTATGTTACCGATTGGCCAGTTGTCAGAGGATGCACAAGAATCGCGTCATAAAGCAGTGAAATATTATAGGGAGCACAACACCCGTAAAATCTCCAGAATTTGTACACAATAACATTTTTTAATATTCTTTTGGTATCCTCTGACCCTGTGATTTCCCACCAAGGGAAAAGGGCATTTTCAACAAAGTTTTTATTCTCCTACTGAAATCTACCGATATTGGTATAGATAATAGTGAGTATTATTACTTAATTTATATGTTTTTTATATATTTTGTATATATTATATGTTTTATATTAAGATTATTTAAGGTTCAACTCAGTCGATACATTATTAAAGACAGTGATGACACATTAAAAGTCCACTAATAATTTTATGTTCAATAAAATATAGTTTATACGTAAGTACGAAAATACGAAAAAAACGTGGTTTTATCACAGACATAAAAATCACACACATCGTACCAATAATATTCTAAAAACCCTTTATTATAAACCAAACCTCACAATAATAGTTATTTCTATTGGAAAAGAGTGAGAAATGCTGTTTAAGTGGTTGCCTTATTTTTGTCATCTTAGAAATACACTTTGAATCACTGTACGCTGCCTCAAATTTATATTTTGAGAGATATTCAGAACGGCCTCAGCCAAGCCTGAAGCAAATCCGAGTATATCTTCACTGACCTTGGCGTTTCTCGTGCGGCATCTTCAAGAATTCTAAAGAAAAGTAAGTTTAAGTGCTACAGGGCAAAAAAAACTCAGTTCCTATATCCGGGAGATGCGATTGGTACCTAGATAAACTCCATGAGGACAATCTTTTTGGCAATAATACTATATGGACCGATGAATCACGAATCACAAGTTCGCGAATTTTTAGTACATATATTAATTACCACTGGGCTGGCTCACACCCTCATCAGCAACTCAACTGGACTCACCAGGGTAGATTTGGCTTCAATGTTCGGGTCGCGTTATTAGGCAATAGAATTATCACAGTTAGCACTAAAGTAGCTACAACTGTTTCCACTACTACTCTTTAAGAGTTTTTACGTATTTATTACTAATAATCCTTCCATATACCAACAAACACTTTGGGTTACAAGTTTTTAAGTATTATATATGTATTTGTTACTGCTAATAATACTTTATAGTAATTTTTCATGTAAAGTAATTATATAATAACTAATGTCAAGCCACTACTTAAGGAATTCAAGGTCCAAGGTCGTCATTTCTTTTCTGTGACATAATAGTAATTATTCAAAGTTACTGTTTCTAATCCGTTTACTAAATTACAACTTTTAAGTATCAGTACCTTCTTGAACTATGCAGAGACGACTCCATTACGTTCAAATGTACTTCTACAAGTATTACTATAAAGTAAAACGAGTCGTTGCAGAGTAGAAAAAGTTTTCGTCTACTGCTACTTTAAACTGGCTATTACCAGTCGTTATTCTTCTTAGAACTGAATGCAACTTAGAAGTAAGAATTACAATAATTATTTACTACAAGTAAACTATTACCTCTTGTACTTGAGGTTCCGGAGATAGAGGGTACTTTTACGAAATTCGGTCGGTGATTTTATAAGGACAGTGGCAACAATAGAGTAACCAATTTTTGATTGGTTCGGAGTTCGGCCATATTGCTGCTAAAATCGCTTTGTTTACTTTTCGCCTACGTGGGTTTTTATGAGGTTTATTGTTTTAGTATCTCATTTTATTGGTTTTTGTGATTATTAAAATTAATATTGATTCAAACAAAAAGTTCCCAGCCATTGACCACATAGAGAAATGTATTTAAGCCTAGTTCACCTGTTTTTTGCTTGTAATTATAAGGAGTTTGTTTTGAATGTGTAAATGACTATGACCGTAAATATTTTAAGTTTAAGTTTACCGCAAGAAAGTTATTAAATATTGCACATTATTATATTTTGGTTTCATTGTGCTGTAAAATACAATATTGTTTTATTTCTTAGTGTATGTTTTACTTCATTTAGCACCTAAATTTGAAATAGAAGCTCTCAAAGATTAGCATAAAAGAAATTTTATTTTGTAGGCCTTCTTCAGTGCATTTTAGCTGATCCGGTTTTCGGGTCCGGTAAATTATCCTGACAGACGATTTTTGCATATTTTATTTTTTTTCCAGAAAGTACCCATTTGTAATATTACATTTCAAAAATAAAAATTGCGGGATATGCAAGAGTTGTCCTAAAAAAAATTAATTAAGTCACACTCGGTCACAATTTGACAGCCTTAAAACGAAAAATTTAGCAATGTTGCCAGATTTTAGATTTACCAATTTGTTAGAGGAAATGAAATGACCCATTGAAAATTATTTGGACAACAGAATTGTAATTATTTATTGTTATTATTATAGTTTTAATGAAGGTTTTATTGACGAACCTGGGCTAACCTAACGTTAGCGGGACAGATCCACCACACAATATAGTTTTTGTCCTAACATATAGTTTTTGTTACAGAAACATCCCGCTTTCAATATAGACTCGGAATTCAGTTGGCACGCTACCGCTACTAATCCTAACCTAACCTAATCCGTATTTTAATTAATTATAAGTTTTTTTATAAAAAAAATTAGTTTTACGTGTATCATAAATACCTATATTTCTTTAATTATGAATATGGCAACGTCGCACATCAAATTAAAAACAAGTGTGGCGATGGGAACAGTCGGAAAGATGTTTGAAATCAAAATTACCTTCGATTTGTATTATAAATACATCTTAAAGTAAATTTTGAGTGCTGATGAGAGTTTTCCACACATTTTCTCAATTTGGATTGCTAGAATGGTAGATAAAAACAAAAAGAAACAAAAATAAACGAGATTTAAGAGTGTCAACATAGTTTACCGAAACCCGGTTTTCTTATATTAATGTGCTAAAGTAGGTTTAGTAATTTAGTTATATTTGAAAAAAACTAACGATAATATGTGTGCGCCCATTTAAACCTTTAGAAAAAAAATTGCTTTCGTCATTCATTCATTCTATAGAAAATAGAAAAATATCACAACCTGGTTATGTCATACCTAAAGTGACAGTTGCGTATTTAAAGAATCCAACACCATAGATTATCAAAAAATTTTCCAACACTATAAAAGCGTATGGGGGCAGTCGTAGACACTTGATGTTATTTTCTCAGTAAAGAAGTGAAGCTAACTTAAAAGTAAAAGTCCAATAGAACGCCATTGTTTATTTTCATCTCCTCTATAAATATTTAGCTGTGACATTTATTTTTGTGAGTATAAAGATTAAAAATGCATACTAATTAAATATCACGTTAAAGAAACAATCACTCTTTATAATAAGATATATAATGATGATTACTATTTAAACCAAAGTCCAAAATTACATTTTTGAGACTTAATTCGCCAATATATTTGACCAAAATCTATTGAAAATGAAGGAATTTTAAAGACGCGTAATTTTTTTACGACTAACGTCAGCATATTCACCAGAGAAATTTCCTGCGTTTTAATTTTAGGTCCTTAGCATAATTAGAAAACTAAAGTAAGTAAAACACATGTATTCTACCTAAAAAACCAATAACGTATCCTGTACGCTCTTCACCATATTCCCAATTTGAGTGTTTGTAGTCGCCATAACTGTTTTGTTATATTAAAAAAAACCATACATATTTTTAAAATGCATTAAATAAAGAGAGATATAAGAAAGTAACAAATAGGGTGAATTAATACTATTCGGCTACTTAAATGCAACTACCCAATTCCGTACTATCTACTTAATAGTCAAAGTCACAGTTACATCTTATTCACACAAATGTATTTTCGAGCCATATGTTAAAAACAGTAGTCCAAAAAAATGTTGCGCCACACCACTGGATATTACATCAAAAAGTGCCTTCAAAACGTGTTTTCAGATTTTAGGTATCTCTTATAGTAAATAAACTAAAGGATTATTTTAAAAGTAGCAAAATCTAGTGACCCCGTAGCTCAGTGACGGGTCGCGACAGCCATGATCTGTTTGTGCCATTAAAACCTTCTGAAAAAAAGAGAACTCCAGAATGATGCATCAGAATTTTAAGATATCTTATGGTTTCCAATTTTTTCACTAGGGACAACCAATTTGAGACACCAGGTACAGGATATTAAACATTTCAGAAACTTAAAAAAAAATTTAAAAATAGTATCATTAATTTTAAAGACACGCAGAAAAGTAATTATAAAAAGTTGTTTAGAATTAATTTTAATATATTAATATAAAATCATAACTCACCATTCAAAATTTGACATTTTCTAAAACTTTATAGGTTTATGAACGCTCTGTACAGGGTGTTCCAGCGAGGACTGAACAGGGACCTATTTTCGACCTTCCTTGTATTTTGGAAAAATTCAAAATAGCCAATCGAAAAAATATTTGAACCAGAAACAAAAGAGTTACGCTATGCATCAGGTGTTTTTTAAATGGAATGTATCGTTTTTTATACGATTTTTGGAAAGAGTGATTTTTTTTATGTCCGTTCTGATTAAAAGATTTGATTTTGCGATAGCTGTTTATATTACATTTTAATGTTTTACAAACTAAAATTTTAGCTTCACCTGTTTAAAATATACGATAGGTTGGTATAGGTGATCAAGGTAAAATGACGTTTGAATGCTTTGTCAATAAAAATTGACATTATTTTAATTATTGTCGAAGTCTTCACCTAAAAAATATATATTTGACTCTGATCGAAATGAAATAGTCTTTGGACGAGAGACTACAGATTGTTATGCTATTTTACAAGTGCCAAGAAAATGCAAGAGAAGCAAGAAGAAGATTTATTGCAAATTTTCATAGAAATATATCCATCAATACAATTCTAAGGATAAAAAACCTATTTGAGGAAAATAAAACTTTACATGATAGAAAAAGAAATTCAATAAAAAATAATATGATGCATAGTGTAACTCTTTTGTTTCTGGTTCAAATATTTTTTCGATGACATTTTTGGATTCTACAAGAAAAAATACATCGATTGGCTATTTTGAATTTTTCCAAAATACAAGGAAGGTCGAAAATAGGTCCCTGTTCAGTCCTTGCTGGAACACCCTGTACACTAAATTTGGAAAATGAGGCCCTTCGTAGCTCAAAAAAATCCAAAAAATGAAGCTTCAAAAACGAACCTTTTAAATTTAATGTACAACATGTACGTTTTCTATACTCTTGCAGGATACTTCAGTTATTATTGAAGATAGAGGGATGTTGTTTTCGTGGCACTCTGCTATCTTTTCGTAAATCGAAAGATGTCGTAAACAAAATTTACATGGCCTTCTTCGTTTTTGAAATACGAAGGCGAAATTGAAAATTTGCACTTTCCAAGCACCCTTCGTATTTCAGTTATAATACGCTAATGAAAAAGTAAAAAGGGATTATTATACAGTTTGCTACCTAGAATGCAATGGATTAGTTAGTTTTTTCTAGAGGCTTCACATGAATTTTAGACCACTTATATATTTTTTTAAATGGAACACTCTGATATTTTAAAGCAGCTAGAAGCTCATTCTTTAATGCTTTTCGGAAATATAACACATAATATTTATTTTAAATAAAAAGTCTACAATTTGGAATTATTAATAAAAAAAGACCAATTTTACAAATTGCCTGTGGGGTGTGGTTGTAAGTACGCCGTGGAAAACAAAAGACAACTACCATTGCCCTCATTTTGAACTTATAATGGCTACTAGCAGAATCTCTGAAAATTACTTCCCTCTTAAAGGGAAGTACTGTAATTGTGAAAAAATCACCCAAGAAAACCATCATTTTGAGAGTTTTTATTTTTCCATTAGATCGTATTACAACTAAGATATAAACTGTGCCTGGAAAGTGCAAATTTTCAATTTCGTCCTGTATTTCAAAAACAAAGAAAGCCATGCCAATTTTGTTTTCACGAAAAAAGTAGCACAGCGCCCCTAAAAGAGCATCCTTCTGTCTTCAATAATAACCGAGATACCCTGCGAAGGTATCGAAAATGAGACACCCTATGCAGGGTGTTCAAAATTTCAAAATATTACAGTTTGTTATACAGGGTGTTTCCTAACTTCGGTACATGTGTCTGGAGTTGTCTCTATTCTGAGATACGGGGTGTTAAAGTTAAAAAAATCGATTTTTTATAAATATAAATATCCTTAAACCGATTTGGTTGAAATTTGGCAGTGTTATTTGTAGTACTAAGGCGTTAATTTAGCCCTAACTAGACTGAAGTTATTGGATCCAGTGGTGTCTTAAGGGGCACCGCAACCATCAATATTGAGAAAAAAAGTACGCCGCTGACCTTTTTTGCAGTTTTTTTCAGTTTAAGTTTTTAGTCTCTTGTGTTTTGTTCGTATCTAGCTTCGTTTTCGATAAAAAAAAATCACTTTAAACCACTTTAAATGTTTTTACAGCTACCTGGGGAGTTTACCTTACTGGTATCAGCATACAGTGATAGAGCTTTCCCTGTCATATCACTAAATTTTAAAGTTGTCAATTCCATTATGAATAATATTGGTAATTTTGAAATTACTGACATGCACTTTATTTCTGGTTTAGCAAATGGAAATTCGGAAGAGGCAAGGAAAATTTATCAAGACAGATATCCCAACAGAGTAATTCTATGTGCTAAAAGCTTTAGAACGATACATGCAAGATTAAGTAAAGCTCTTAGTTTTAATAAAAATACAGGATGTGGGAGACCAGAAACTGTAACAACACTCGAACTAGAAGAAGCTATACTTAATCCGGTCGAAGAAGATCCTTTAAATAGTACCAGGAAGATTGCATTGTAGTTTCAAGTCAGCCCAAAATCAGTTTGGAATGTTTTAAAAAAAAATCTACTGTACTGTAAATAATTAAGAAATTTCCCTTCTCTCTACTTTTCCAATGTCAAACTGTCAATAGTGTGAATTATGAAGTTTTTGACAAAGTACAGATTCTGAATTATATGCACTGTTGCCATACTTACTTGGTTTTCTTCAAATATACAATAAATAGTATTCCTAAATTTAAACAAAACGGTTTAACGATAATTTTATTAACAAACCTGGTGCTAACCGAACACGGTATGAATCATAGGACCCTAAATCGCTATCGTCGATCACGCTACTTTAGAGTGCGCGCATATTCCTGATATGATTTTATAGTTTTAATGATGGTTTTATCGACGAACCTGGGCTAACCTAACTCTAACGGAACACATCCACCTAACAGTATAAGTTTTGTTTTGTTTTTTGTTTTAATGTAGACCCCAAATTTTGTTGGTCTTTCTTTACAGCGACCCTAACCAATCCTAACCTAATCCGCATTTTTATTAATTATAACTCAAAAAATACTAAAATTACTAACGATAATAAAACCAAATAAATGCCCAATTTCCCTTCCGACACAATATGTGTAGAACTGGTTGCCTACTTAATGTGAAACTGGCCCCAAATATTTTTGCTTTAATGATGGTGCCTCCACGCTATCGCGCTTCGGCGCCTAACCTGGTGCTAACCCGGTATCAACCTACCTCATTCCTTTCTGCTCTGACTTGCACCAACTCATCTATATAAAAAAAAATATTTTTTTTATATAGATGTCATAGTAATAGACACATCAAAGAATATAACAAAATTTAATTTGGCAACAGCGCTTACCGGCTGACTAAATGACATGCAGTTAAGTTAGCAGAGTTTAGATACAAAACAAATTTCATTTGTTAGATATTATGTTAGAGAATTATTCATATTCGTAATTAAAAAAAAATAATTCTAATTTGTAAAATAATGTAACATAATTTCAAATGAAATGTGTTAAAATTGTAATGCATCCACACTTTTTTTGGCTTAAATGTAGTAAATTTGAGGTAAGCTTCCTAATAAAACTCAAAAAAAGTTCAAAAATCGAGATGTATTAAATCGTACCAGAACCAATTATCACATTTGGCCGACGAAAATCTACACCTTATTAGAGAAAGTCATTTTCAGCAACATTTTTCGCTGAACGTATGGATAGGAGTTATTGATGACTACCTAAATGGCCGATTTTTTTTTACCAGCAAGATTAACAGGTGAATCCTATACAGACTTTTTGCGAAAACATCTACCCAATTTGTTAGAGTGTATCCCTACATGTAAGTGCGAATATGTCTTAGACAAGGAACTTTCCTTGTCTAAGGAATATGTGATTTATGTACGACGGGGCCTCAGCTCATTTTAGTTTCCTTGCTCGTCAGCATCTCGACATGACTTACCTAATCGCTGGATCGGACGTACAGGACCTCAAAATTGCCAAGCTCGTAGTCTTGATATGAATCCTTTAGATTTCTATTTATGCGGTCATCTAAAGGCTCTGGTTTATAAAACTCCTGTTAGATGTAAACTACTTGAGAAATTGAATAATCGACAATTGCAGTGTCATAAGTAATACTCCAGGGATTTTTTAACGTATCAGGCAATCAATTCCAATCGTGTATTTTATCAGATGTTAGTCATTTTATTCATCTACTTTAAGGTCGAAATTGTTTATTTTTCTGTAATTCATGTATAGTAATTAATACATAGTTTTTATTTTGTTAATGTTGTTCTATTTCGATTTAGAAGATTTAGTTTATCACTGACAGCTTTCGATAAATAACGCATACTAATCATCTGTAATATTGAATATTGGATCTCAATTGTTTTTCCACGGCTCACCATTGAAACATGTAAACATTTAAGCAAATACATACGATATTTTTATAAAACCCAATTATTTCGAAAACGGTTACGAATAGGTATAGGGAACCTTAATACAGTTCGATAGAAAATGAAATTCTGCATTTTATAGGGTGTGCCATTTAAAAAAACGGACTTTAGCGGCTTTGAAAATGTGAATGTTTGCCGCTGAATTTAGGACACCCTGTATAAAAATAGACAAATTCAATAAAAAAATAGAAACCTAAGATTATTTACCGATCGTCTGCCAAATATGAAAATTATTTCTTCAAAACTTACAAAAATATGAGATTCTAAAATTTGGTACCCCGAAGGCTCATTTTCGGTTCAAGGTCAAATATCTTAAGAACGCTTGAACCTAGGTATAGGACATGCTACATAAAATAGCATTAAAATTCTCCGTAGAATCCAAAAATATCATAAAATACAGGGTGTTCCATTTAAAATAAGCAAGTTGATACGAACTTCCGGTTAAACCGGAAGTGACAGGAAGTTGAAAATATTTAAAAAAAGAAGTACCCCTTGATCTTACCTTAATCCCAAAATTTGAAATTTGTATCTAAATGGCATCATCAAAAACTTTTAATGAACGGGTTGCGTGAATAACTCTGTATTTTTGTGAAGGTAAAAAAAGACAATTTTTTTTTGTATTGTGCAATTTTTTGAATAAAGTGATCGATTGATTGACTGATATTTTTCGAAATATTCTTTTTTAGGGGTTATTAAGATATCTCTGACAAAATTAGAGGAACAGTAAATTCCGAAATATCAGAAGGTAAAGAATAACTGGTCTGTTTGGATAAAGCTCTGTCTCTTGATTCGCGTTTTCTTTAGATACATTTTGCGGCGTTATTAAAAACAAATAAATATAGCTTAATATCATGAGAGAAAAACGAATAGGGTGTTCCATTTAAAAAAGACAATATATGTTAATATCTCAAAAACGGTGACTCCCAAAAAAATCTGAGTACGCCACTGGATTCTACGTGAAAATAGTTATAAATATCCGTTTCAACTTTTCTAATATATTTCACAATAGCCGAAATATCAAATTGCAAATTTTCAGTATCAGAAACTATGGCGGCTGGAGCAAATCTGTCTTTGACATCTCTGGTTTCATCAAAGATTAGCATGTTGTGAAAACCGCATCTTCTTATCTCTACCCATAAACGAGAAACCCCGTGGAACTTACGAAAATGGGACATCCCGTAGACATTATGCAAATTAGATATAAAAAAATGTTTGTTATAAAAAACTACAAATAATACACAAGGTGAAACATTTAACTAGATAACTATTTTAAAATTTCCAAAAACTTGTTTTATCCGTCAAATTGATTTATCCGTCTCCCGATCATAAAAACTGATTGTGATTATGATGTCACCTTTGTAACAATTACAACGTCATACTTTTTTTTTTTGAAATGCAAAACTTGACCTATTATAATAACTTTCGCAAAAAATAGATTTATTTCACAAAATTGAGTAATCGGGTGTTTTTTGAGATGAGAAATCATAATTTGGTATTTTTTGACAATAGAACTTTTAGAATTTTTCGTGAATAGTCTATAAATATACAAGGCGGAATTAAGTTCTACGGGAAAAGTTATATAAGAAACAGTTTTTACATTTTCGATAAGTTATCTGACAGTTGAGATACGAGAGCATTGAATGCAACATTTTCAATTTAGTCCTGTATCTATCTTAAAAACTAGTTTAACGAAAAAAAGGGCTACCAATAAAAATTTCATCCTGTTCAATAAATTTCAGAAATAATTTTTGTGAATTTTAAATAAAGCAAAAGCGTTTATTAAGTGTGAGTTTCATTAGTAAACCCACAAAACAAGTTTCATTTACCGTCAACACAATCATCCTGTATATTTTTATTCAAAACTATTACCTACCTCTCTACTGCGAGAGTCGATGTTTTTAGTAAGTAATCATTGACCTATAATTCGGCATAACCTGCCTTTTTAGGGATAATCCCATGTTCCCAGGTGAATAATTTGTTGTCCTGGACAACCGGACCTTATTCTGGGTTGTTTTGTTTCACAATAATTTATTTTATCTTTATTATTGCACGCGTTAACCTTAATCTGAAACAAACAGACGACTTCCGAAGCCCTTCAGGACCGTCTTCGAGCCCGACATCCGCTAATCCATCTTGTGTCCTGGATATCGGTGCTCGACATGGTGACGCAAGAACATTTCAAGCCAAAGGCGAAGCGAGTGGGAGCACCGCCTAATGCCGGCAGCCAAACTTCGCACAATCGAGAACTCGATGGCGTTTTAGGTGTTCGTTTGTTTCTTTCGTGAAAATCCTGGATCGGCTGCTCCCAGCCAACTCTTTCATTCAAACCGGTAAGTCGATCTTATTTTGTTTATAGACTTTTTTTTAAGTGAAGTTAATTTTTTGTTGTGAATAAAAACTTACTTTGCGGCCTTACGGACGTCTTCCGCGTACCCTATACAGATGCCTGGGAGCGTGAACCAATTAAGATTAGTTTATTTTAATTAGAACTAACGCGGCCGTAGAGTGTTAGTCACATGTTCCACTTTACATTTTTACCTATTAACTATTAAACTATCGTAATTTTTGTCTTTGTGCAAATACAGAGACTTCTTAAACGTGTTCATTATAGCATATAGCCTTGTTGCGATAACAGCTTATCAGTCGAGTGTTTGAAGACTGCCAGCGGCGGGGCTGGGGGGATCCAGCGTGTGAGTACCTATACCATGGCCGACTATGATATATCGAATTTAGAACGTGTACAATGTGCAGCGGGGTTTCAGTTATTTGGTTCTTGAAATGCACGGAAGCAGGGGCGGCGCAAGAGCGTGGTAAAGGACTCCGCTTTTAAATAATATTGTAATTTTTGTTCAATGTTTAAATAGGATGTTGATCATAAAAAGCGTTAATTAAAGAGTGGGGGGGTTGTAGTTGTAAAATATAAATGCATTTTAAATACATTCTATTTTTCGGTAATTGTATGTATAAATTTTACTTGAAAAACAAAAGAAATTGAAGTGTTATTAAACATGCTTCTAGTTGGAATACACTAAAATATTTGAATTTTTTATTTGTACCTGGTTTCTGGTTATATTTAAAACTGGGTCAAATCATAACTTTTAGTTTTATGGTTTTTTCCAAATTGCCAGGACTGGCTAAAAAACACACAAATGGCAACTGGAAAAGAGAAAATTGATATAAACATAAAGATAAAGGTGATGTGTTAGAAAGAGAGAACAGAAATCATATATGGGCTAAAATGCTGTGATATTGGCTAATATCCCTGGCTAATTAGCTAGAATAGCTACCCAAAATAACAGCTCCATTACAGTTTAGACGGAAATATGGCTAGTGGGGAATAATAATTTGGTCATAATGGGGTAAAAATGGCTAATTGGCAATTATACGACCCTCTCTTTTGAACTTATGGTTGGGTTTATTAGCTAGTTTTTGACTTTAAAATCGAGCTTTTTTAGCTGAATTCTGACTTGTTTTTTAGCCTAAATTTGAGTAACCTTTTTTCCGAAATTTACCTAAATAATTTGTCATTTTTGGCCTTTTATTCATTTATATAATAAATCATCAATTGTTTCAAATTGTGTAGAACTAGTATTGACAAAGCCAATTAGTATAAGAATTTATTAACCAAGAGGAAATGCTGAGGAAAAGATAACAAATCATGGTTTGACGGTTGGTAGGGACAAAAAACACTTGAGAAGAAACTTTAACTGTTAAAAGAATCTAAGATAGGCGTGTAAAATACTTGAAACTAAAAATTTCGATTTCAACAAATATTTTTTATTTTTTAGTTTGGAAATATATTTTACTAGCAAAATTGATTCATGGGTTCATGACGTAAAAAAAAACATGCATGAAAATACGTATTTATAGGTAGAAAAAATATGTTTGTTTAAAGTGGTCAAGTAATGGCTGCTAGGAAGTTAGTTTAATTTTAATTTCGATCATGGAGGATTATAAAAAGCTTTGGGCTATTTTTTTAAGCAAATATACCTTGAAATTGGCCACTTTGTAAGCAAATATTTATCAAATTGCAGTAATTTTCAAATGTAGCCAAAATGTAGAAACATTTACTAAAAATTTGCCAATAAAAATGCCTACTTGGTTTGGTTTTAGTACTCGCTAAAAAATGGCTAATTTAAGACTCAGAAGCCAGCGTAACAAAATTAAACGACGATTACCCCAAGACGACATTTTTCTGTGATATGTGGTGGAATATTTAATCTTTTTATTAGACATTTTGTATGGTAAATAATTTATATTTTGTTTTTCTAAATATATCTTCAGTTTGGTTAAGTATAGTTTTATAGGTTATAAACGTAAATTTGAAAATGTGGCATATTTTGGCAATATTATAGCTAAAATAAGCGAAATAAAACTACCCAGTTTTAGTTTAATTTTGAAACAAAAATATGATAACAAAAGCCATATTTTTTCCTCTCAATTTTTGTTGTCTTAAAATGACATTATCTGGCACTCTTATATAGCTATTATTATTATAATTAAACTTAAATACTTGCTAAAATATGTTTGATTGAATATATTCTGACCTCGATTTCTATTGATTAAAAATGCCATATTCTGGCATTTTACACAGCTATGTTTACTCTAATTTAACTTCAATACTTCCTAGAATATAACTGATTATGTTGTGGCAACAAAATTGACAGATATTTCTACTTTTTGGCTATCCAATATTACAAAAAAAAGATATTTTTTGCCCAAGTAATTATGCTATAGCCTATCTACATTAAAAACTGCTACTTTTGGAGCCAAAAAATCTAATTTGAAGCGAGCTTTCATGGCTAGAAAACAAAACAAGAATCATTTGCCAAAATTTGACATATCTCTGGTTTTTATGTGTCTTTTATGCCTAACTGTTAGACAAAAAGCTTATCAGCTAATTTGTGTTACTTGGGAGCGCTGTTAGTACTGTTAAATAAAATAGTTGTAAAATATAAATGCATTTCAAATACATTCTATTTTTCGGTAATTGCATGTATAAATTTTACTTGAAAAACGAAAGAAATTGAAGTGCTATTATACGTGCCTCTAATTGGAATACGCCAAAATATTTGAATTTGTAGTTTTAAGATCAATTACTTTTAATTTGTACTTGGTTTCTGATTATATTTAAAATTGGGTCAAATTGTAACTTTTAAGGATAACAAAAAATACAATATAAGTTTTATGGTTTTCCCCAAATTGGCAGGACTGGCTAAGTAGTTATAATAGGGGAGCGCCTCCTCCTCCTCCTCTTCCTCTCTCTCATGTCCCTCATTCTTAACTTCCTCCCCTTTTATTCTCATTCGCATCATATTTTTAATTTTTGCTCTTTGTTCTCCCACATTTGATTTTGCATTCTTAAGTCTTATAAATAGGTGCATCATGATCATTTTAGTATGCCGAGACACACAAAAATGTCAACTGTTACTATAAGCTGTTATATATTTTCAGTGCTATATGCAAAATACTTCTTTTTATTCTAACATCTGACACTGTATTTCTAAATGAAATAGCTAATCATATGTAAAAAAGTGTCGATTATGTCAACTGCTACTAGAAGCACTCATATAACATTTTGTTAACGCTTGTTTCTGTATTCAATTGAGTTTTCTCTTACTTGATGCAAATTATATTAATATTATTAGTATAATTAAAAAGTAGTAGATTAGGCTATGCCGGTCCGACAATCAAAACCGTCATTTTTACATGTAAATTCCCATAAGAAAATTTAAGCTTCCATTTGCAAAAGTGGTGCCATTTTAGGGCGTGGCACTTTTTGTGTAAACCCATAACAATTGTTTTGTTATGTAATGTGAAAATTAGTATGTATTAAAAAACTTGTTAGATCATTGTTGTCGTTTCAATATAGGAAAAGGAAAAAATGTGTGTCAATTATTATATATATTTACATTTACTTTTTTTTACAAAATTATTTGTTACCAGAGTTTTCACAAACACAAATTATAAAAAAATATTATCCTCTTTTTAAAATTACAACAAAATGATGTCTAATTACATCTTTGAAGATTTGTACCAAATAGTAATATCTAGTGCGACATACAGGACAATTGTTTACCATTATAGAACAACCATTTTCATCATTCCATCTTAAAATACATTTTAAACAAAAAATGTGGGAACATGTATTTGGTCTACATGAATCATAATATTCGATTATTTCAAAACAAATAGCACAAAACACTTTTTTCTCTTCACTCTCAGTTTTATTCAAATTTTTTAAAACAATCCCATTATTTTCTTCTCGAACTAATGGTATATTTTCTTCTTGAACTCCTGGTATAATTTCTTCGAGGCTAATTGTCTGAAGCGGAATGGATCGATTTCTTTCTCCAACTGATTCACTCATTTTATTTTAATATTATTATTAATAGATTTATTCAACAGATTTTTTTCTTTTAACAGTCACTCGTACCTTAACATACTAAAATGATCTTGATGCACCTATTTATAAGACTTAAGAATGCAAAATCAAATGTGGGAGAACAAAGAGAAAAAATTAAAAATATGATGCGAGTGAGAATAAAAGGGGAGGAAGTTAAGAATGAGGGACATGAGAGAGAGGAAGAGGAGGAGGAGGAGGCGCTCCCCTATTATAACTACTTGGCTGAAAAATACACAAATGGTAATCGGAAAAGGAAAAATTGATATAAAGAGGTGATGTGTTAGAAAGAGAGAAATCATTCAAACATAAATCGAATCGATAGGAATACACTATCACTTATGACAGCAAGAAGATACCCGTTTAAAGAAATAATATTATATAATGTGTTCCATTTAAATTAATAAAATAGATGTTAATTTTTTTCCTCTCCAACTGTCATTTGTTTACTTTTTTAGCAAATCCTGTTGATTTGGAAGAATCCATAAAACTTATGTATATAATATTAAAAAGTTAAACTGGTAAACCCCGGTTTAAATATAAAAGGGTAGTGGTATATATTTTAGAATACCTTCCTGTGCCGTGAAGGGGAGGAGAAACCATTTGGCTACTAAAAAGGTTTCTTTTTTGTTAATAGGACACATTTTCCAAGCGAACAAGAATTTGTCGTAATAACCCAAATAGCATAAATTAGCTGATGAGCTTTTTGTCTAACAGTTAGCTATAAAAGACACATAAAAACCAAGTTTGTCTTCAAGCCGTGAAAGCTTATTTCAAATTTGATTTTTCGGCTCTAAAATTAGCAATTTTTAATGTAGATAGGCTATAGCATAATTACTTGTTCAAAAAATAACTGTTATGGGGTATTTAAACCTACAACTTTTTTTTGTAATATTGGATGGCCAAAAAGTAGAACCAGATAATATAGATATATTCTAGCAAGTAATGAAGTTAAGTTATAGTAAGAATAGCTGTTTAAAATGCCAAAATATGACATTTTTAATCAAGAGAAATCGAAGTCAGAATATGGTCAATAAGTAAGCATTTTTTCCCAAATGCTAGCCAAACATATTTTAGCAAGTATTTAAGTTTAATTATAATAAGAATAGCCAACAAAAGTTGAGAAGAAAAAATATGGCCTTTGTTATCATATTTTTGTTTCAAAATTAAACTAAAATTGGGTACTTTTATTTTGCCTATTTTTGCTATAATATTGCTAAAAATGCCACTTTTTCAAATTTACGTTTATAACCTATAAAACTATACTTAAACCAAACTGAAGATTTATTTAAAAAACGAAATATAAATTAGTTATAATAAAATGACTAATAAAAAGTTTAAATATTCCACCACATATCACAGAGAAATGCCGTTTTGGGGTAATCGTCGTTTAATTTTGTTATGGGTAAAATTTTGGTAAATGTTGCTACATTTGAAAATTATTGTTATTTGATAAATATTTGCTTACAATGTAGCCAATTTCAAGGAATATCTGCTTAAAAAATAGCCCAAAACTTTTTATGATGCGCCATGATTGAAATTAAAATTAAACTAATTTCCTAGCAGCCATTACTTGATCACAATAAGTCATCTACGAAACCATGATTTGTTGTCTTTGCATTTCCTCTCGGCTCACAAATTTTTACATTGATGTTCTGGTAATACTATTTCTACATAATTGGAAAACAACTGACGATTTATCATATAAATGAAGAAAAGGCAAAAAATGAGAAATTATTTAGGTAAATTTCGGAAAAAAATGTTCTTAAATTTCGGCCAAAAAATAAGTGCAGCTAAAAAAGCTCGATTTTAAAGTCAAAAAGTAGCTAATAAACCTAAGCATATAATCAAAAGAGAGGGTCGTATAATTGTTAATTGGCCATTTTTACGCCATTATGGATAAAATTATTATTCCCTACTTCATCCATATTTCCGTCTTTATACTGTAATAAAACTGTTATTTTGGCTAGCAATTTTAGCTAATTAGCCAGGGATATTAGCCAATATCACAGCATTTTAGCCTATATAAGATTATAAGTGCTACTTGGGAATGGCTTGTGTATATACTAATTTTTGTTTGGTTTATTAACTCTGAGAGAGGGTATTTGCCCCTCCCTAAATACGACACCGTAAAAGGGCAACAACCTTTAAAATAAAAATTGTTTTCACTGCGTTTTTGTTTAACAAACGTCATCATTTTGTTTTGCTATCTTATATTCATACAAGTTAATTCCTAACACTTGATTTTTGTGAAAAATTTGAGGAAATTGAATAATTAGTTTTTTAGTAATAGTTTTTTTAACGTTTCATTAGTCCGCTATCTTGTTTGGGAATATTAGATTTTTAATAAAATTTTATCAGGTCATACCTCAATCTGATGAGTAGCTTTTAAGCTCTGACGCGAACTGACAGACCGGCAGACAAACTGACAGACAGACCGACAGAATTGATGACACATATTTTTTGGTATCTAGAGACGCTAAAAGTTGAAAATATGTAAAACGTAAGAGGGTGATTTTTTCACGATTACAAATATAGTATTACAGGTATACTAGTTTATCTCTATACCACAATTGGTTTTTTAGGCTGAATTTTTAAATACTTCATTAAACCGCAATCTTGGATTAAATTTTTCAACAAATGATTTCCTTTTTTCATTAATTTTTACAAACAGTACTTTTTATAATTATATTAAGATCTACAAAGCAAAAATAATTGCTTCTGTTCAGTCAGGTATTTTCATTAAAGCTATTGATTTTTTTACTTAAGTATTGTGGCAAATCATTAACTGTTAGATTTTTTTTTGTTTTGCTTAGTGCTTACTTTACATTCTCGACAAGGAAATATGTAAATTAATAATTAATTTGTCCCTGCCTGGTTGAGTTGAGTAGCTATTAAAGCTAGACTGTGCCTGGCTTTGGCAATCAATTTCTTTTTATATAATACATTGTTCATCTTTTGAAATAAAAG
This sequence comes from Kuschelorhynchus macadamiae, assembly GCA_030620095.1. Lineage (NCBI taxonomy): Eukaryota > Metazoa > Arthropoda > Insecta > Coleoptera > Curculionidae > Kuschelorhynchus > Kuschelorhynchus macadamiae. Next base: position 150,567 of record JAUTXW010004819.1, read on the forward strand.
GCATTTATTATTATTATTATTATTATTATCTATCAATGAAACAACTTGACGTTTTCCACTTTTTTCTTTTAATACATACATAGCAATATAGGTCATCATCAACACAATTATGTCTTGGTGATTTTAAACTCGTTTTTCAATCACCCCGGTAAGTGAACGTTTATTCGTTTTAATCGCTAGCGGTTTGCATCAACCTCGCAGCTGCATGAGTTTCTTGGATTTGTCGACGCGTTATTGTAAGCACAACATAAAAGTTCCGATGGACTGTGCTCCTTCTTGTCTCGTTAATGTTCAGTGGTATTAGTAATAATAAACTTATACAGGGTGCAGCTGTATTTAAAGATTAGGACATATTCGTTTCATATTCGGCTGCACCTACAACACTTAAATTCAAATTTTTATTAAAAGTCCCATTACACTCAAATAAACAGTCAAATTTTGGTGAATTTTTGACATGTTTATCAAAATCAAATGAAAATTAGATAATTCTAACGAAAGTTTTTGTACAGGGTGATCAGTTAAGGGTAGCGAGCGGCCATATCCCATAAGATATTGGTCGTATAGATTTGAGAAAAAAAAATCATAATAAAAGTCGCCAAGAGAAATTACTGAAAATTATTTTCGAGTTTGTCAAACGTCCGCTAGAGGGCGTAGCAACCAACACCAAGTAGAAAAATGGGTTTTTATAGAATTTTGCCTAATGAAAATATATCGATGATATCATTTTCATATTTAGTGACCATTCCCTACACTTTTTGTCTAAAATGTTTTGTTCTATATTTCAAAATAAAGCGGTGGGGGAAGTTCAATTGTTTTTTCGAACAAACCAAGATGTCCCGTTTCTTTTGACCGATTTTAGCAAACTTGGGCTCATATGAAAGAGCATAATTTGCACTACAAAACGCTTATTTGGTTTTGTATTTTTGACTTTTGCTGGCGTCGTTAGATGGCGTTAACTGAATTAGTAGCATATTTTTTAGTTTTTTCAAAAAAAAAAAACAAATGTAATGGTATATTCATTTTTACATATTTTAAACGGGGATAAAAAAAACCGTTTGTCTAACGAAAAAAAGTCAAGAGGTTCTTTTTGTTAGCAACTAATAAGTGATTACGAAAATGATTTTTATTTTGACAAAAAGCAGTGGCGTGCCATTTTTTAATAAAATAAAATAATATTTTGGTCAATATCAACGGTTCAAAAAAAGGTAGATGATAAATTATTTTCATTAAATTATAGAGAAATGTATCCCCTTTTAAAATATGTAAAAATGAATATACTATTACGTTTGTTTTTTTTGAAAAAAACTAAAAAATATGCTACTAATTCAGTTAACGCCATCTAGCGACGCCAGCAAAAGTCAAAAATTCAAAACCAAATAAGCGTTTTGTAGTGCAAATTATGCTCTTTCATATGAGCCTAAGTTTGCTAAAATCGGTCAAAAGAAACGGGAGACATCTTGGTTTGTTTGAAAAAACAATTGAACTTCCCCCACCGCTTTATTTTGATATATAGAACAAAACATTTTAGACAAAAAGTGTAGGGAAATGGTCACTAAATATGAAAATGATATCATCGATATATTTTCATTAGGCAAAATTCTATAAAAACCCCTTTTTTCTACTTGGTGTTGGTTGTTACGCCCTCTAGCGGACGTTTGACAAACTCGAAAATAATTTTCAGCAATTTCTCTTGGCGATTTTTATTACGATTTTTTTTTCTCAAATCTACACGACCAATATCTTATGAGATATGGCCGCTCGCTACCCTTAACTGATCACCCTGTACATAGCTGACATTACAATGCCATGAATTATAATAGACAAGTTTAGTAACGCATTATATTACCTGAAAAGCAGGATCATCACTTTATAACTGACTTTAAAATTGACACATTTTAATTATCGAACGAATACAGGGAGTTTCATAAAATTCTAGACTAACTATGCTGTTATGATTACGTCAGATTCACCTAATTTTTTATAATAATTCCTCTAAGTGTAATAATATAAGAAAACCCAAAATGGAAAGGGCGATCGGAGAGTATCTTTTGAAAAGTCTTTTTAATAATAATTTATCTCTAAAATATGCGGTCATTAGAAGTACAGTTCGAAATGACGTATTTTATAATGAAAAAGCACCCACGCTCATAAGAAAATATAAATTAAGGATCAGGTGAGGAATAAAATACCTCAAGCTTTTAAGAATTCTTATTCTCCATATTTTTAATAAATTAACTAAAACCGGATTGCAAAGGCCTTCCAAAAGATGTGCTTCTCGACCATTTTTTCAATTAATTTCGTGAAGAACAGCCGCCTTAAAATGTTTAATCATGAAACACAAATGCATCACAAAGGAGCATTAATCTGGTGTTAAAGTTTACAACTCTTAATTTTTTATTTTGACTAGTTCAAATAATAAAAGGAGACGCATTCAAGTGACAAACTGTATATGTATTAATTTGTTTTCAAAAGTCAAAATAATGTACAGGGTGTCCGGATTTGGTTGCAAAAGCAGGGTATCTCGCTTATTTTTAAAGATAGAACCTTGCGGTTTTCACGAACCTGAGCTAATTTTTTGTGAAACTCATGAAGCCGTAAACAAAATTTTCATAGCCTTCTTCGTTTATGAGATACAGGGCGAAATAGAAAATTTTGCATTTTGGGACTCCCTCGTATTTCGGTTATCCTTTAACTCAACGCAGAGGGAAAAATTGCTTCTTATGCAGTTTTTTACGCTGGATCCAGTGGCGTAGTCATAATTTTCATTTGAGTTGTTATTTTTTAGATATGACCCAAAGTTGTGTTTTTTTAAATGGAACACCCTGTATATTTGTTCAGAAATTGATTTGTCCTTTTAAAAGCTTCTTAAAAATATATAATAGTATGGGTCTATTTTAATAAACAACAACAAAAATCCTAACTTTTATAATTATCATCCCAAATTTTGCAGTAGGCCATGCAAAACGATGCCGTTTTACTTTGTTTTCTTGGAAGCAAATGACGTTTCCCAATTTTGTACGCGTATATAAAATATAGCGCTAGTTTTTTATATTTATTTATTGTGTAAAAATATATTTGTATTATTATGGAAGAAACCCAAACTTTCGAATATTATGAAAAGTACGATATGTTTGTTTTATATTAAGTAATGAAAATGTTGCAGCGGATTCTGAGATGTATTTTAACAGGTACTTAATTAATTTTTAGGTATGTTGAAATACTATTGCTTAATTTTTATTTAGATATACAAAAAGGAGGCAACCTAATATATCCACTTTTTATCGGATAAAAAAGAATTTACTTAATAACGGATCATTTATCAAACCTCGTACGAAAACATATAATAAAGAAAATCGGGAGGCTGAGGAAATTACGGTTTTGGCTAATGCAGAAGCTTACCCTACAAACTCTTGTAGGGCCAGTGAAAAGAGCATAGGGATTCCAAAAACTAGAGTTCAAGAAATTCTAAAAAAGCACAAATACCACCCATACAAATTAGGTTCGTGCAGCACTTACAGCCAGAGGATGCAGAACTTCGGGTAGTCTTCTGCAATTGGTTTCGAGAAAGATGCGATATGGTTAGAGATTTTGAAAGGAAGGTTATATGGTCAGACGAAGCACATTTCAGTAATTCTGGTATACTCAATAGGCACAATAGTATATTCTGGTCCCAGGAAAATCAACACCAAATATTTCCCAGAAGACAGCAGGGCAGGTTTGGTCTAAATGTGTCCTGCTTCATATTAGGAACACATATAAAATTTTATATATTTGAGGGAAATCTAACAGCCAATCGCTATATAGAAATTTTAGAGGCAGCTATACCTGAATTACTTGACGATGTTCCTCTAGCGCAAATTAACGAAATTTATTTTCAACAGGACGGTGCTCCTGCACACAATTCTGGAATGACGAGATTATTTCTGGACAATAATTTTACCAATCAATGGATCTAAGTCCCCAGATTTGTCGATTTTAGATTTCTTTCTATGGGGATATCTGGAAAATAGAATTTACAAAGACCACTATGATAATGTCCAAGATTTAGGAAATGCAATAAGAGAAAATTTTCGCTATTTACAAAATCATCCCGTTATTTTGCTTAATTCCCTAAAACGAATACGAAAATTGTGCGAAGCATGCATAGAACAAAATGGAAATCAGTTTGAACAGTTCTTTTGATTTCCTTGGTTACTGTAGTTCTTATACGACAGTTGATTTTTGCTGAAAGGCTTGTTACATAATAATTTATTACTGTTTTGTTCTTGTGTTACATAAATCTAGATAGGTGGTACTTTTTTGGTGCGAAATTATCAATACATATTTTGATAAATAGATTTGATTACATATTTATTTTGATTTATTGCTAGGATGTAGATATTGTTAACGACTTTAAATAAAAGGCAACATTATTTTGCATGGCCTACTGCAAAATTTGGGATGATAATTATAAAAATTAGGATTTTTGTTGTTGTTTATTAAAATAGACCCAAACTATTATATATTTTTGAGAAGCTTTTAAAAGGACAAATCAATTTCTGGACAAAAATACAGGATGTCCCATTTAAAAAAACAAAATTTTGGGTTATATCTAAAAAATAACAACTCAAATGAAAAATTTGACTACGCCACTGGATCCAGCGTAAAAACTGCATAAGCAGCAATTTTTCCCTTTGCGTTAAGTTAAAGGATAACCGAGATACGAGGGGGGGCCCAAAATGCAAAATTTTCTATTTCGCCCTGTATCTCATAAACGAAGGAGGCTATGAAAATTTTGTTCACGGCTTCATGAGTTTCACAAAAAATTAGCTCAGGTTCGTGAAAACAGCAAGGTTCTATCTTTAAAAATAAGCGAGATACCCTGCTTGTGCAACCAAATCCGGACACCCTGTATATTCAAAGTGAAAAAAGCGATATGTTATTAATATTTGGAGAATGTTATAAAAACGCAAGGAATGCTGTTGAGAGATAACCCGACCGGCAACATCCAGTCCATCAGTATTTTCCATATCTCCTAAACTGAAGAGTTGCGAATGTATAGATGTGGATACATATGTCGCAGTGCTAGATTTACTCAAAAAAGAGTTCCAATCAAGGTTTTTTTAACTTCAGAGATAATGAAAATTACATCAATCTCTTTGCCCGACCACTCACTGTATCCGTTGAAGATATGCCAGAAAATTGTCAGATGGAGTTAATCGATTTGCAGTGTAATTCGGAACTGAAAGACAAGTTCGACATGGGTCTTCTTGATTTTTGTTCAAAATATGTCGACCAAAACTCGTTCCCTGAGATCCGAAAACATGCCCAGAAAATGATGCCTCTGTTTCGGAGCATATATGTGTGCGAGCAGCGGTTTTCTCGTATGAAGAATGTGAAGTCTAAAACAAGATCGAGAGTTACAAACGCACATCTGAAAGGAAGTTTGCGGCTTGCAACTACAAAAATAAAACCAAATTTCGACACACTTGTCAAAAATAAACAATATCAAAAATCGCATTGATTCATTGAACTTTTTAACAAATAAAGATTATTACACTTTTAAATTATATGTTTTTTATTTTATTGATATGGTGATAAAGTGACGTTATGTAAAATCGATTTTAGACCTCAGCACTAAAAAAGGTTGAAGACCCTTGCTTTTGCCCCTGGCTTGGTCCTGTGAATTAGGGCACAATATAATATAATCTGATTATACTGAACTTTTGATACGACACTGAGGTGCATAAAGTTTCTCCACATTTGGCTCGAAGTTTAAGTACTTTAACGTCATTACAGTACATAATAACATTACGTAATAAAGTTAAAGTAATTGTTTATTTTCTAAGTTGCGTATGTTTTCTCCCTGTTCTCTATTTTTGTTTCTATAACGTAATAATATAAGAGCCTCTACTTGTGAGAATACTATGTTGCTTAAATATAGAATAGAATAAACAATGAAATCTGTTTAATATAGTTTTGATAGATTAAAGTCTTTTTTTTTCATTTAAAAAAAAAACGTATTATTTCTAACGAGGATATTGAAATTTTAGAAGCTAGTGTACATTTGAGATGATGAAGGGATAGTTCTTTTTTGACTGTGAGTTCTTCAAGTTAGCATCCATATATATATATATATATATATATATATATATATATATATATATATATATATATATATATATATATATATATATATATATATATATATATATAGAAATCATGGTTTTTGGGATTAGACCGTGTCAAATAGAAATTACTATCCGACATTAGAGCAATATCCTCAAAGGCTTCCATAAAGATATTCGCTACCACAGGTGATATCCATAGCTGCCCCTGAAGTTTGTTCATAAAAAGTTCCTTGAAAAATGAAATAAGTAGATGTAAGACAAGCTTCCACTAGGTCTACGCTGTGTTAAAAGTTCTTATCGAGATTATTGAAATTTTTTTATCTAGTATGTCTGATATAATGTTTATAAAAATTGAGTCGTTGACAGGAACATTTGTGTAAAGTGTTATGCTGGTGTTCAGCTACATCAGATTAAACAATTTGACCTTTTTAAAATATCGTTCGTGATCCAACTGGATTGTCTTGAGTTTTTCCACATAAATGTGCAGAGTTTTTAATAAAAGAATCTGTCTTTCCAGTAAATGGATTGAGAAAATTTGAAAGATATTTACCTAGTTTGTATGTGTATTGAAGATTGCACTGACGATCGGTCGAAGTGGTGCGTTGTCTGTAGTGTGTATATAGGGAAGAACAAGAACCTGATGGGAGTCTTGGAGCTGCTTGGTTTTAATGAATAATTTTTCTCCGTTGATGGTAGTTTCGATGGATGTGTTGATCAAATTGGTAATGCGTCTTTCTATTCTACTTGTGCTGGATGGTGATGAGAATTTGCATAACCTTATAGGTGTTGTTATTGCTGTTTTTTCGGCTGCGGTGAGGTTCGACTTGGGTGGTTTTGAGTTTTTAATGATCTTCGCTGTCACATTCAGCTTCCGTTCTATGTTATCCATATATATATATATATTGTCTTGTTTTTCGAAATGTGCAGAGTTTTTAATAAAAGAATCTGTCTTTCCAGTAAATGGATTGAGAAAATTTGAAAGATATTTTAGTTTGTATGTGGGCGAGTCTATTGCACTGAAATCACGAAGTGGTGCGTTGTCCTTGTGTATCTTTAGAACCTGGGAGTCTTGGAGCTGCTTGGTTTTAATGATTTTTTCTCCGTTGGTGGTAGACTGGATGTGTTGATCAAATTGGTAATGCGTCTTTCTATTCTACTTGTGGGGTATGCCTGCATAACCTTATAGGTGTTGTTGTCCAAAAGTTGAGTAATCTTTTCCACATATTCTGTTCTGTCCATGACGACTGTGGCGTTGTCTTTATCTGCTGGAAGTACCAGAATGTTTGCGTCTTCGTTTAAGGTCTTCATTGCTGTTTTTTCGGCTGCGGAGAGGTTCGACTTGGGTGGTTTTGAGTTTTTAATGATCTTCGCTGTCACATTCAGCTTCCGTTCTATGTTATCCATATATATATATATATATATATATATATATATATATATATATATATATATATATATATATATATATATATATATATATATATATATATATATATATATATATATATATATCATATATATATATATATATATATATATATATATATATATATATATATATATATATATATATATATATATATATATATATATATATATATATATATATATATATATATATATATATATATATATATACAGTTTTGATGCGAAAAGAAACACACAAAATTCAAATCTTTCACAAAAACGCTGGAAGACATGAGGTGGTTTAAATGGTTGTTCGTTTTTTCTCTGCAACTCGTTAATTTGTAGGCACCCCAACTTCTTTTTCAAATGGCAACCTAGATCATGTAAAGGCTCTATGAGAAGGTCTTTAGAAACTGAATCCCTTACTAGCAACAAATTAAGGGTCTGTTCATTTCGTTACAGTAAAACGAGTCAACCTATCCAGTGACTTGAGAACATTTCTAGGACAATTTTTCGCACATTTAGTTATTTATTTGGTAAATAACAACAGTTTCAATATCTTCAAATCTCACAGTTTGATCACTGAATTGTAAGCAACTGTTAGTATTTTGGAACTTTGACATTTTTGAATTATGATGCTCTCAGAAAGGCAACGTATTGAAATTTTGATATTGTTGGATTGTGGAGAAAAAGTACGGAGCCAGGATGAAGTTTCTGTGTTGTTCAATGAAAAATATCGCGGGAATACAATTACACGGTCAAATGTAAGTAGGATATTTCACAAATTTGAAGAGCATGGGACAGTTAGAGATTTACTTAAAACGGGCCGACCACCCGTTTTAACTGAAGACAAAAACCTTGATATACCCCTATCATTACAAGAAAGTCCACATTCTTCAACTCATACCTTAGCGTTTAAGTTCTGCTATACTGTCATATCGTGTTTTATACACTTCATTTTTTATATAGCCCCATAAAAAAAATCTAAAATTGGGAGATCTCGAGGCCATCTAACAGGTCCGTTGGTACCTATCCATCTTTGAGGAAAGTTATTATCAAAAAATCCCCTTAAGAGCCTAAAGTTGTGACGGGGGGCACCATCTTGCGGTAGGTAACCAGCATTATATTGGACTAATGGAATATTTTGGAGCGGTTCTGGAATAACTTCATTAAGGATTTCTAGGTATCTACGTGCTGTGAGACCTCCTTCAAAAATCCCATAAACTATATGTCTGGCCAAAAGAAAACATGACACCCTAACTCCAAAGTGGTCTTGTTGTGGCCTTTTAAATATTAAATGTTGATTTTTCACTATGCCAGTTCCTGCTATTGTGACGATTAAAAATTCCCGCACTTAAAAAAAAATCATTCGTCTGACCAGATAACAAGTCTGCCAAATAAATCGTTAGTATCGATTTGTTGCAAATACCACTGGCAAAACAGTGCCCGGCGCTCGGCATCGCCAGGATGCAAATATTTCACTATATTAAATTTGTATGGATGATACTTATATTTCTTCAAGATCCACTGACCGTCAGTTTTTGGCACACCAATTTCCTTCTCAATTTTTCTACATGAGGACGGAGGTGTTGCTTCTGTTTTACTGTTCTCTTGTTATATGTTTTAGGACGGGGGTGAACAGATGATCCGTGCTCAACAAAATTTGCCTTTAAACGAGTAAATATCTCAAAAAACGCTTGCCTTCCTTCTGGATATCTGACAAGCAAACATTTATAATGATAATACAGATTTTCATAGCCATAATAGCTTACTTACCTTTGGAAATATAATTCCGAGGCTTCTTCTCAATTTTCGTTACTCTGTATAAAACATACCAGCATATCATATTCTTCATAATCAGAGAGACTGGCTGAGTTTGCAAGAATTATATTTATAGGAATAATTAGATCAATTATATGGAAGCGTAGAAGGGCCACAATTTTTTTTATTTTTCAATTCTGAGTTTAAAGTCGGATTTTAACTAAATTCTGAGTTTAAAGTCAGAATTTAACAAAATTCTGAGTTCAAAGTCGGAATTTTATAAAATTCTGAGTTTAAACTCGGAATTGTAACTAAATTCTGAGTTTAAAGTCAGAATTATAAAGATTCTGAGTTCAAAGTTGGAATTTTATAAATTTCTGTGTTTAAAGTCGGAATTGTAACTAAATTCTGAGTTTAAAGTCAGAATTTAACAAAATTCTGAGTTCGAATTCGGAATTTTATAAAATTCTGAGTTTAAAGTCGGAATTGTAACTAAATTCTGAGTTTAAAGTCGGAATTGTAACTAAATTCTGAGTTTAAAATCAGAATTTAACAAAATTCTGAGTTCGAAGTCGGCATTTTATAAAATTCTGAATTTTAACTCGGAATTGTAACTAAATTCTGAGTTTAAAGTCAGAATTTAACAAAATTCTGAGTTCAAAGTCGGAATTTCATAAAATTCTGAGTTTAAAGTCGGAATTGTAACTAAATTCTGAGTTTAAAGTCAGAATTTAACAAAATTCTGAGTTCGAAGTCGGAATTTTATAAAATTCTGAATTTAAACTCGGAATTGTAACTAAATTCTGAGTTTAAAGTCAGAATTTAACAAAATTCTGAGTTCGAAGTCGGAATTTAATAAAATCCTGAGTTTAAAGTCGGAATTTAACTAAATTCTGTGTTTAAAGTCAGAATTTAATAAATTTCTGAGTTTTAAGTCAGAATTTAACAAAATTCTGAGTTTAAAGTCGGAATTTCAGAAAATTCTGAGTTTAAAGTCGGAATTTAAGAAAATTTTGAGTTAAAGTCAGAATTTAGTTTGTACGTTTGTATAACAGACTGGAACCAAAAAAACAAGTTCAATATTCTTGTTTGAATAATGGCAAATGCGCTATGAATTGTTCCACCAAACTACAGATAGTTAAAAAAATGATAAAAGGGGGGAAGGAACAAAATAAAAGTTTCCTATTTTGATTTTTGAGTGTTAAATAGGTCCCTGACAATTTAAACATATGTTTAATTAGTTCATTTTATATATTTTTATTTATTTCTATTGCTGAAAAAAAGCCAAAATGAATACAAGAAATCATATACGTTAAAAGGTTCACAAAATAAAAAAGGTAATACAAAACGATAAAGAGGTCTTAAGAAACGGTTCATATATGTTTCAACGATTTAAGTCTCGCGAAACATACTGACAGATCTCCCCCTCTGTTTCAGGGTGATTCAAGTTGAGTGTCCTATTAGAAATATCTGGAGAACCAACGAATAGGATGTTTTGAGAATTTGGCTTTGGCCATAGATGAACATATAACACTCTCGTTATAAAATATTTTAAATTGCGTGGTGTTGCCGCTTCTACCTCAAACCAGAGGAATCATCCGTTTTTTAAATGAAATGCCCTATATTTTATTAAATTTTTATATTTTTCTGAAAAATCCAAGCATTTATTGAGTTACTTTTCTCATGCCTAAATTTAACTGTTTTCGAGAAAATGGCGCTTGAACAATGACAATTTTGACCCTTTGAAGCTCGGTAAATCTCAAACGAGTTTACTTGCAACGAAATGGATTTCACTTATCTGTCTTAATATTTAATTATCTATCTCCTGACACAAATTTCAGGTTTGGCAGCAGACGTCAAAAATGCATTTCGTTAAATTCTGACTTTAAACTCAGAATTTAGTTAAATTCTGACTTTAAACTCAGAATTTAGTTAATTTCTGACTTTAAACTCAGAATTTTGTTAAATTCTGACTTTAAACTCAGAATCTAGTTAAATTCCGACTTTAAACTCAGAATTTAGTTAATTTCTGACTTTAAACTGAGAATCTAGTTAAATTTTAAACTAGAATTTTGTTATTTCTGACTTTTTAGTTAAATTTCAGAATTTTGTTAGATTCTGACTTTAAACTCAAAATTTTGTTAAATTCTGATTTTAAACTCAGAATTTTGTTAAATTCCGACTTCAAAGTCAGAATTTAAAAATAAAAAAAATTGTGGCCCTTATACGCTTCCGTAGATTTGTCATGAAATGTGGAAAAAAATTCAACATTTTGACATTTTTTGCACAAAACCATCCTGATTCTTTACAAAAATTTCGTATGTGTTTTTATTTTATTTCCAAAAGACACCGACAGAATTGGAAAAATATTAATTTTTGAAAACGTCAGGATATATAACAAGCAAAAACTTATAATAATAATAATACAGATTTTCATAGCCAGAAATAGCTTACTTGCCTTTGGAAATATAATTCCGAGGCTTCTTCAGAATTTTCATTACTCTGTATAAAACGTACCACCATATCATATTTTTCATAATTCTCACACGTTGCCATTATTCGAAAAAATTTATAAATATCAATTAATTGTTATTTATACTATAAGGGATGTAAGTAACATTTACCAGTCGAGGACGCCCAAGCGATGTTTAACGTACTTACATCCCATATAGTATATAACATTTTTCCCCCTCCCTGTATTGTATGTTTACAAGAAAATGCGGGATATATTTTTGGATTTTCATTATCATTACATTCGATAGCATTCTCAATTAATTATGAAGGCAGCCGTGATCCGTTGCTAGAGCAACATAAGCAGTTTTTATTTTATCAACGTCAAGTTGACAATTCATAGCGAAAAGTTTGAAGTAGTCGAATTGTTTGATCCTGTGTGGACAAAATGGATGTTTCAGACATAGAAGAATCGCCGAATATTGCTTGTTTATCTCTACTACCGGAAAAGTCGAAAAAAAGGTATGAGGCAGTATATAAATCCTTTAAGAATTGGTGCCAAAGCAAGATGGCTACTGCAGTCTCAGAAACCTTGATTTTGGCGTATTTCCACGAAAAAAGTGCTATATTGAAGTCCCCATCAAGCTTATGGTGTGAGCATTCGATGTTGAAGTCCACCCTTTTTATACAGGAAAATATAGATATTTCTAAGTATCCAAAACTTCGAGCATTTTTGAAAAGAAAAAATGATGGTTATAGACCCAAAAAATCGAATGTGTTTAACAGGAAAGATGTGAATAAGTTCATGCTTGAAGCCCCCGATGATACATACTTATTGATGAAGGTCGTAATTGTAATTGGAGTTACTGCAGTCTCAGAAACCTTGATTTTGGCGTATTTACATGAAAAAAGTGCTATATTCGAAGTCCCCATCGAGCTTATGGTGTGAGCATTCGATGTTGAAGTCCACCCTTTTTATAGAGGAAAATATAGATATTTCTAAGTATCCAAAACTTCGAGCATTTTTGAAAAAATTGAATGTGTTTAACAGGAAAGATGTGAATAAGTTCATGCTTGAAGCCCCCGATGATACATACTTATTGATGAAGTTCGTAATTGTAATGGGAGTTACTGGAGCGTGCCGTTCTAATGAACTCTGTGAAATTAAAACGGACAATGTTAAAATAAGTCAAGAAGTCATAATTGTGACGATTCCTAACTCCAAAAATGGAATGTCACGTACATTTACAGTGACAAAAAGTGCCGACACTCAGGTTTGTCATTTCAAAATAATTCAAATGTACATTAATAGAAGATCTCACATGACGACTATTAATCGACGTTTCTTTATGCGATATCAAAATGGAAAGTGCTTAAACCAGCCTGTCGGGAAAAATACGTTTTCGTCAATTCCAAGTAAAATTGCTAAATTTCTAAAGTTTGAGAACTTCAAAATGTATACTGGACACTCTTTTAGAAGAACGTCGGCAACTTTATTAGCAAATACTGGAGTTGATGTATTGGCTATCAAGCGACATGGTGGATGGAAATCCGCTACTATTGCGGAAAGTTACGTAGCTGAGAGCCTCAATAATAAAAAGGAAGTAGCAAATTTTATACAATAAGACCCATCCAAAAGTCTCTTGCAGTGCTTCAACAGTGATAGAAACATTGGTTAAAAATGAAGGATCTGCGGAGTCAGAAAATGTAGTACACACCGAGAAGAAACGAGAAAACGTGTTTCCAAATTTTGTTAATAATGTGAATAATTGTACCATTAATGTTCACTTCAATTAATATTACCGCATTTTTGTCCGGATTTTTGTAATATGTTGATGAAATCAAAAATTAAAGCTACTTATAATAATTTTAGATTATTATTTCCCTAGTAGTAAGTTGACTTACATCCTGTCGTTAAGGGTAACCAATACCTTGTTGAGTAACTTTCACTTACGCCTGTCAAAGCAGTGTCAAAATAGGTTGCTTACAATACAGAGAGGGGGAAAAAATAGCCATAGCCTACTACTAAATTATGCATTTAATTTCAGAAACTTGTCATTTATTTGCGTGTTTCTGAGAAAAAGTGCATCCTATTATATATTTTTGAAAAGGTAAAATAAAGACAAATTTTATAGTCTATAAATATACAGGGTGTTCCATTTAAAAAAATAAGGTAGGGTCCGATAACTTTTTGACCTGACCCTATATACTAATTCCGAAGGCGGAATTGAGTTATACGGGAAAAGTTATATAAGAAATAGTTTTCACATTTTCGATAAGTTATCTGATGTTGAGATACGAGGGGTACCTGAAAATGTGACATTGTCAATTTAGCCCTGCATCTTAAAAACTAAAAGGGCTATGAAAAACTTGAACTTTCTATCTATAAAAATAACGGAGAGCAAGCAAAAGTACTCAAAATGGGACACCCTGTACAGCAATTATTAAAGAGCCAGAAGTATAATCCATATAAAGTGCATATCATGTTGTACAGGAGCTTCTTGGCTTAACTGCGATAGGAGATTACAATTTTGTGAAGAAATGAGGGGGAAGATATGAGGAAAATAATATATTTTTTCAAAATATTGTCTTCTCCGATGACGCTACATTTTATTTAAATGGAATGGTCAATTATTATCGATCCTGGTCTGATCATAATCCACAGTGGATACGTGAGGGACATACACAACATCCCCAAAAAGTCAATATGTGGGCTGGTATAATAAATAACCGAATTTCAGTGCTATATGTTTTTGAAGAAAATCTTACTGTTGAGCGTTACTTAGATTTCCTCTCTCTCATTCGATTTAATACCTGCATTAGCAGTAATGTTTTCCAACGAGGGTGATCCAGATAGTCCCCATAAAAGAATATGGTTTCAACAAGATGACGCACCACTCCATTTTGGTATAAATATTCGATGGTCCTTGGATGGGATGAAATTTTTCCAAATCGGTGGATAGGTCGACGAGGTCCCATTGAATGGCCACCAAGGTCTCCGGACCTTACACCAATGGATTTCTATGGGGGTATTTGAGGAGAGAGTGTTTAAAAATAGACCAACCATTGTTGAGGACAAGATAGAATAAGGTAGGAGTTTAAAAAAAAAATAATAATATATTAGAAACTTAAACAAAAATTACAGTTTATAGGATTGGTATAAAGTTATTACAAAGTAATTATATGCAAAATGGAATTTTGTACGATGGAAGTAGTGGGTAAAAATGAATTTACCTTTTTTTTTGGAATTTGGTTGGAGATTGAAGGTTTCCAAAAATAGACCAAATATCATGTATTTTTTTATTTCGCTACGTTTCGGCAGATGTTTGCTAACATCATCAGGGTAAAATGACACAAATTAAGAAATATAAATATGTAAAAAGAAAAAATTTACTAATAGAATTTTTTTTTTAATAATCTGGAAAATTCCTTTATAGTGGTGTATTAAAATGAAATTGCACTACAAAGTTAGAAAATCTGTTTAGTGTTTGAGCAGTTATTGTCAACAATAATGATTAATTGTATATAGTATTTTAAAATTTATATGATATGATCTTGAGAAAAGAAGGCTTCAAAATTTGTTCAAAGCAGATTCTTGTATTTGCTAAAGAAAAAACACAAGATAATACAAAACATATAACGTAACTATTTCTTTACTTTGAACCTTTGTCCCACTTTTGTTGTAGTTTACCTCGTACATATCTTTCAAAGGGTCGTGGCATTGACCTCTTAATATTTTGTTCTTTGTCTGCTCTGCAATCCATCTGCCTTCCGATGAATATGGAGTGTATATAACTTATGTTTACCGGAATATATTGGATAACAAGATTTACATATCCTAAAACTGTTCCGTTTCCTAATTTTGAGATTGTCTTTAGCTTGGTCTGTTAAAGATAAAAGTTGCAAACAAAATTATTAATATTCATAATAGGCGTCTGTCTCGGAGAATTCGAAAATTGGAACAAAAAAACAATTGATTGAGAAACAAAAGACTTACGCTAAGGGTGTTGCATTTTTTAAACGAAACACCATATATATTAGTGTTATTTGTGGATTCTTATTGATGTTTGAAATTGACATTTTTGATTCCTTGAGTCATAGCACCTGAAGGGTTGGACCTAGAGCAAAATAACTTTCACATTCCTATCTTAGTTTTTGATAAGCTTTCTTATGATTCCAGTCAAACAAAAAAACGGAAATTATTTTGCTACCTATTTAATTGAATATATTCATATGAAATGTAGGTGATGCAGGTGATCAATCAATTTTGACGCATTAGTAGATATTATATTAGTTTGCCCGAATGAGATATTTATTAAATGAAAAACTACAGATTGTAACGCTGTATTATAAGTGCCAAGAAAGCGCCAGTGAAACAGGAAGAACATATATTACCAATTTCATTTAACTTGTAACTAAATTCTTATAAAGTTGTGTAAAGGGACTGTACTATAATAAAATATCTACCTTACTTTTTACCTCCTAAGTATTAGCACTGTATTATATTAGGTAGGTGGCATGTACTAACAATTAAAAAGAAAATACAAACTAAATAATAAAACCTAAACATATTATTATGGAGGAACAAGTTAAACTTTGGTTTATTATAGGTTTTATAATAATTAATGTGTCTGCTTGTTTCATATTTCATTACTTTTCACAAAATAAATGTAACAAATAATATTTTTAGTTTGTAAAAAAAATTAAAATTTGAATATCACTTAACACATAACTGCATTGCAACAAAGTTATTATAAAATATATCAACCTTACCTTATCTCTTAGTTATTAGCTCGAAAACGAAATACGAACTAGATTAAAAAAACTAAACCAAACATATATTATGAAGGAACAAATAATTTTGGTGTAGTAGATGTATTATTATTAATGTGTCAGCTTATTTAATATTTTATTAATTTTGACAAAATAAAGGCAATAAATAATATTTTCAGTAAACAAAAAACGAAGAAAATTTGAAAATGACAACACACAACTAAGTTATAATAGAATATTTAGCTTTTACTTCATATTTCTTAGATAATACTAACTCACAAGTTATTCAGATAAATACAAATAGCAGAAACCACAGAATTTGGCCCTTTAGATGCGCATTTTCATCATTATCTCGACAGTCGACAGATGATATAACCCAACAAAACGATGTTGCCGGAAGTCATTAAAAAAATAAAATTGTATTTCATGCTGCGTTGTCTCAGAATAAAAAATAAAAATTGCCATAATCCAGAACAAAATGCGGCCTTCTCGGGGGATCGGAAGGACGAAGGACAAATTCGGTAAAATCTACGAAAATCCAGGACGGCGTTCCAAATACAGGACGGTTGGCAACCCTAATAGTGGTCGGAAATTGGATGGCGTTTCCCGATCGCCCCTTTAAAAAGTGGAAGAACTGTAGCGACCTTCAAACATGGAGGAAAATGCCCTGAAGAAAATGACAAATTTATCGCTTTGGCTAAAAATCTTAAGTCCAGTTGATTTTTTCTTTTTTATTTCCAAAAATATGCTTTTAATTTCATAAACATCAGTCGGACAAAAGTAAAAAGAGTCGCTTATCTTATTAGAATAGAATAGAATAATATATTACCAAAAATATACAAATTTGTACATTGGGTCGTCAATCATTTTACAATAAACAGATAAAAAAAAATCAAGAATTATATAAAATATAAAAGAATTATATAAAATATAAAAATCGTATACTGTATGCATAAACAAACGTTACTGTATTCGTCAAAATTTTAATACAGTGTCGAAATAAAAACAACATAAAACAAAATAAAATTACATAAAATAAAGTAACAGTAAAACAAACAAAGTACTAATATTTAACATAACAAACAGGTAAACACAAAAAGCAGTGCGGCTAAAAATAAAATAAATATTGAAGAAGCCAATCTAAAAAACAAAGTAACCAGGCAGCAGGTGAAAAAACGCAATAATCGTATTTATGCTACTGTCCAATAAACTCCTTAATAGAATAGCAACACTTAGTCAGTAAAAGGGATTTCACAACAGCAGTAAATTTTTTGCCACGAAGCATGCGTATCTCCAATGGTAAGCCGTTGTACAAATTAATACAATTGTACAAAGGAGATCTCTTAAAGAACGATGTTCTATGAGGGGGGGATCATAAGAAAGTTCCCTCCTCGCGTGTTGTAGGTGCTCCCCGATCCCAGCTCACCAAACATGGTTCTGTTATTATTTACAAACACGAGACACCTGACAACGTACAGGGTGTTCCAGCGAGGACTGAACAAGGACCTATTTTCGACCTTCCTTGTATTTTGGAAAAATTCAAAATAGCCAATCGATGTATTTTTTCTTGTAGAATCCAAAAATGTCATTGAAAAAATATTTGAACCAGAAACAAAAGAGTTTCGCTATGCATCAGGTGTTTTTTAAATGGAATGTATCGTTTTTTTATACGATTTTTGGAAAGAGTGATGTTTTTTATGTCCGTTCTGATTAAAAGATTTGATTTTGCGATAGCTGTTTATATTACATTTTAATGTTTTACAAACTAAAATTTTAGCTTCACCTGTTTAAAATATACGATAGGTTGGTATAGGTGATAAGGTAAAATGACGTTTGAATGCTTTGTCAATAAAAATTGACATTATTTTAATTATTGTCGAAGTCTTCACCTAAAAAATATATATTTGACTCTGATCGAAATGAAATACTCTTTGGACGAGAGACTACAGATTGTTATGCTATTTTACAAGTGCCAAGAAAATGCAAGAGAAGCAAGAAGAAGATTTATTGCAAATTTTCATAGAAATATATCCATCAATACAATTCTAAGGATAAAAAACCTATTTGAGGAAAATAAAACTTTTGATAGAAAAAGAAATTCAATAAAAAATAATTATTAAATAATAAAATAAAACTACTAATAACATAAGTTTTCAATGTGACGTTTTTTCGAAACAACATCGATAACCCCTTTGTAGCCTTTCTAAACTTGCTGTTACAATATGATTTTCCTGGTTAAGGCGGTTTATTTCAACAGTTTTTCCCATGATCTCTTGAATATTTTCGTTTCGTTGTCTGTATACGAAAATGGCCCCAAAGAAATGTATCCAAAACTGAGAGGTCGGGGCTATTGGGCGGCCAAGCATATGTCCCATTTCGCCCTATCCATTCGTTATGGCGCCGATTTAGAAATTGAACCACATCATGCACGGCATGAGGAGGCCCCATCATGTTGCCAAATTAAATTCTGATATTCTGCCAATGGTAAGTCTTCCAAAAAATTTTCAATTTCGTTTTCTAAAAACTCATAATATCTGTGCCCATTTAAAGTCCCGTTTAAAAATATTGGTCCCAAAATTTTATTGTTTTTTATCCCACACCAAACATGAATAGAATTCCTCCCTTGAAATTTAATAGTCTGGAACTTTTTTGGATTTTCAACGGCCCAGTGGTGACTATTATGTCTGTTGAATACTCCCGATGTTGTGAAAGTAGCTTCGTCGGTCCACACAATATTTTTGAATAAATCAGGGTCTTCGTTTTCTTGCAGAATTACCATTTGAGAAACAAATTGGAAGCGAAGTTCTTTTTGTGCCGGTGTTAGGTGCTGAAGTGGAAGGATACGAAAAGGCCTAAATTTATGAATTTTCAGAGTCCTGTGAACAGTCCCTCGGGTAACTCTTCTGCGCCTTACACCGCCACCGTACTGAACTTCCCGAACTGCATCCGAAATAGATTTGGTTGGATTAACTTGAAAATAATTTATAATGGCCTGGTCTCGATTTCTTCTTCTTTGTATATTTCTTTTTCTATCATGTATAGTTTTATTTTCCTCGAATAGGTTTTTTATCCTTAGAATTGTATTGATGGATAGATTTCTATGAAAATTTGCAATAAATCTTCTTCTTGCTTCTCTTGCATTTTCTTGGCACTTGTAAAATAGCATAACAGTCTGTAGTCTCTCGTCCAAAGAGTATTTCATTTCGATCAGAGTCAAATACATATTTTTTAGGTGAAGACTTCGACAATAATTAAAATAATTGACAAAGCATTCAAACGTCATTTTACCTTGATCACCTATACCAACCTATCGTATATTTTAAACAGGTGAAGCTAAAATTTTAGTTTGTAAAACATTAAAATGTAATATAAACAGCTATCGCAAAATCAAATCTTTTAATCAGAACGGACATAAAAAAAATCACTCTTTCCAAAAATCGTACAAAAAACGATACATTCCATTTAAAAAACACCTGATGCATAGCGTAACTCTTTTGTTTCTGGTTCAAATATTTTTTCGATGATATTTTTGGATTCTACAAGAAAAAATACATCGATTGGCTATTTTGAATTTTTCCAAAATACAAGGAAGGTCGAAAATAGGTCCCTGTTCAGTCCTCGCTGGAACACCCTGTACGTACTAGGAAACGTGAGAATTCTCCTTTGCAAAAAAACGTCTCTGCGGCTCTCGCGCATATCTAAACCAAATATGAGACCCAAAATTCTTTTTTGATTAACAAAAACCCGGTTGCTCTGAACACCTGCATTGCCCCAACAAATAATATTATTTGACATATGACTAAATGCCAGGGAGTAATACACCGACAGAAGGCCATCAATGTCAAGGGTATTCTTTAAACTCAGAATAGCAAAATACGCAGAGTTAAGCTTACCACAAACATAGTCTACATGGTCATTGAGCGAGCGCCGCGAATCAATAATTGTACCTAGAATCTATTGCTACCAGCAAACTTAATATTAAGCCATTCCTCAAGATCATCCGAGTACGACTTTCGATTAATTTGAGATATTATAGGACAGGTCTGTTTATTAAATTTTCAATAAAAAGGACATTACAAAAAACTACAAACATTAAATTCTTTTGCCAGATATTTGACATCTTTTGTCTTTAATTAAGTTGTCTGTTTGTGGCGCGAATTTATCGGCGGAAATAACTTTTAAAACTGCGTCCAAGTGTGCGTCCGTCAATCGCGATCTTGCTGGAGATTTGTTTCCTTTCATCAAAGAAAATAGTTGTTCACACTTATAGGTACTTCCAAACATTGACAGGATTTTACAGGCTCTCATTTCTTCGTATTGAACAGCTAAGTACTAAGATTAATCATATTCATATACACAGTTTTTTCTATATTTAATATTAGTCCAAGCGGACAAGCGGCTGTTGAACAATAAAATGAAGTGATGTTTGATGATGTTTGAGATATTTTTTTCCTACCACTGTGATCATTAACAATTCATTTCTGAATTCTCTATATATAAAAATTATAACCACTGGAAAATCCAAATACAATATTTAAACAGTCTATTTGCATATCTGTGGCAAAAGTTTCTGACTTCTGTCCGCACTGCAAGAAATTAACCAATATCAGCGTATAAACTCCAGCTGTTTGCTTGTAAAAGAGGTACAACGGAAGTTCACTCAAGATAACGTATGAAAAATATTTGCAATAACTGTTTCGTAGCTAAGATAAGAACGTTTCTGATATGCAGTGATCTTATACAGGAGGTTCCCTAAAGAATGGGATATAATTTAACCTTTTAATTTAAAAGATAAATCTTAACCATACGTGAATAAACAATAAACAAAAAACCTGGTGCAGATCTACCTAGCTGTATCGATAGTCAATTGTTACTTCCCTCGTAAAAGGAAAGTATTGTTATCGTGAAAAAAATCATTCTCCTAGATTTTTTCAGATCCTCATGTTTCAGGGTCCCTAGATGACGAAAAACATGTTTTCTCAATTCCGTCGGTCTGTCTGTCTGTCTGTTCGCGGCGTAGCTAAAAAACTACTTATCCGATTGACTTTAAATTTTGGTTAAAAATTAATGGTCATATGGGGACGACCTGGTAACATTTCGGTAAAAATCCTATATGGCTAAACAAAATGGCGGCCTAGTGCATTGTTAAAAAATTATTATTAAAATACAACTTATCCAATTTATCTCAAATTTTGCAAAAACATCAAATATTATGTTGAAATTAAGTGGTAAAATTTTGGTACGAATCCAAGATGACGGAACAAAATGGCGGCATAATAAAATATTTAAAAATTCAGCCTCAAAAAACTGCTTAATGGTTTGATTTCAAATTGTGTGCCATAACTAATGTGTGTTTAAAATAGTGGTAGTAATTCAAGATAGCCGAACAAAATGGGGGCCAAATAAAATGTTTGTAATCGTGAAAAAATCACCCTATCAGGTTTTACACATCTTTACGTTTTAGCTTCGCAAGATGCCAAAAAATATGTTTTATCAATTCCATCCATCCGTCTGTCTGGTGTATTATTTGGGGTTAGGATCCAGTAAAAAAAAACAAAAGACTATTTTTAAATAGTCGACGTTTCGTAACTTTATTGTTGCATCTTCAGGATACATATGTATATTCTATATCCAGCATGAAACGCATATTATCAGTCTTTACCTACTACTTTGGTCCGCTGATATTTCCCAGGTATTAAGTTTCTAAATAGTTTTCGTTAACAATTCTTTTGTTCTTATGTTAGAGTGGTGTATTATTTGGGGTTAGGACCCAGTAAAAAAAACAAAAGACTTTTTTTT
This sequence comes from Kuschelorhynchus macadamiae, assembly GCA_030620095.1. Lineage (NCBI taxonomy): Eukaryota > Metazoa > Arthropoda > Insecta > Coleoptera > Curculionidae > Kuschelorhynchus > Kuschelorhynchus macadamiae. Next base: position 172,868 of record JAUTXW010004819.1, read on the forward strand.
AAATTGTCGACGTTTCGAAACTTTGTTGTTGCATCCTTAGGACACATACACATTTTATATCCTGCATGATACCCATATTATCAGTCTTTACCTATTCTGTTGGTTCGCAGATATTTCCCAAATATTAAATTTCTAAATGGTTTTCGTTAACGATCTTCGTGTTGTTATGTTCGAGTGGTGTATTTGACTAAAGACTAATATGGGTTTCATGCAGGATATAAAATCTATGTGTCCTGAGGATGCAACAGTAAATTGGCGAAACGTCGGCAATTTAAAAATGGGCCTTTGTTTTTTTACTGGATCCTAACCCTAATAAATATACCACTCTAATATAACAACAAGTGGATTGTTAATGAAAACCATTCAGAAACTTAATGTCTGGGATATCTGCGGACCAATCAAGTGAGTACCGTTAGGTAGCGTTATTCTTCCATCCATACACGGCACTGCAGACAAAATAGGACGATTACTTCGGCGGTCCAAAATCTTTAATCTTTAATACACATAAAGAGATTGGACAATGTTTGCAATCATCGGAAGGTGTTGAACGGAAGGAGTATATAAAATTCCTTGCTCCTGTGGAGAAGTGTATGTGGGAGAAACAGGACGCTCAATATCGACTAGACCAGCCATGTCAAACTCAAAGTCACTGGTGGGCCAAAAGCATGAACACCATCGACTAGGTGGGCCGCAAAATCTTATCTTAAAGAAGACAAACTACTGAAAATCTTGAGAAAAAGTACAAGTCTGTTTATTAAATTTTCAATAAAAAGGACATTACAAAAAACTACAAACATTAAATTCTTTTGCTAGATATTTGACATCTTTTCTCTTTAATTAAGTTGTCTATTTGTGGCGCGAATTTATCGGCGGAAATAACTTTTAAAACTGCGTCCAAGTGTGCGTCCGTCAATCGCGATCTTGCTGGAGATTTGTTTCCTTTCATCAAAGAAAATAGTTGTTCACACTTATAGGTACTCATTTCTTGGTATTGAACAGCTAAGTACTTATAAAATTCGAATGTACCGACACTATCAAATTTTTGTTTTAAATGGGTCTGATACTGAATCTCAATTACTTCCATTTGCAAGTGAGGGGGAACTTTATCAATATCGATAGTAAAAAGACCAGTAAATAGAGAAAAAATTGTTTTCTTGGGTCTTAAAAACCTGAAAACGCTTCTCAAATTCTGCCAGAAGGCTTTTCATTTTCTCTAAATATATTTTGTATGATATTGGGGCACTTGTGCTTTCCTGATATGCCTAACAAGTCAGAAAATGTGACAGATTATCCTCTGCTAACTGTTTTTCCAACAACATCATCTTACACTTGAAAGCTTTCACATGATCATGCATATCTGTAATAACTTGACGTGGTCCTTGTAATTTCGTATTTTAAGTCCGACAAGTATTTTGTGATATCTACCATAAATGAAAGATCTTGTAAAAAAGGTACATCGCATAATAAGCTGACATCTTCTCCTTTTGTTTCCATGAAAACGCGTATTTCTTCTTTGAGTTTCCAAAGCCGGTCGAGTACTATAGAACATGAAAGCCATCGTACCTTTGCGTAATATGGTAAACCAGTGTACTCACTTTCTAAATCACGTAAAAATGCAGAAAACTGTCGCTGATTAAGGCCTTGTGACCTTATGAAGTTTATAATTTTTTTCACTTACTTTAAAACACTTTCCAACTTGATCACTTTTGAGCATAAAACTTCTTGGAGGATTATACAATGAATATGATGAAAATCTGGTTTGTCACTACCCGTTTCTCTGATCTTTGTCTGTAATATTTTAACGAAGCCATTTTTTATTCCAGTCATTGAAGCAGCTCCGTCAGCATTGAAAATATCCTTCCCAGTTGTTGTATCATGCAATGGTTCTAATTCCAATAATTCTTCATACACATTGATATCTGCATCAACCGCACGAAGAAAAACAGCGAGTTGCGCCACACCACACACGTTCGTACTTTCGTCATAGGCAATAGAAAATTCAATGAAAGAGTCTGATTTTGTTTTTACCTGATCATTATATTGGCAGCCAACTCAGTAACTCTTTCAGCGACAGTATTCCGGGACAAGGATATATGTTGAAATACCTTTACGCTCCCGGGACTTACAATTTCCGCGGTCTTTACAAGGCACTCTTTTATAAATTCACCTTCAACAAATGGTTTTGTGTGTTCCGCGATCAACTCCGACAGTACGTAGCTCGCATGAAGGACATATTCATTTTCTTGCTTTGGACGTGTAAACATAAGCTGCTGATCTTTCACTTTTCGTTTCTGACCATGCGTGTATACTTGTCAAACATAGTTTTATGAATATCATAGTGACGTTTTATATTTTATAATTTTGGGACCTCGACTGTACTATTACAAATCAAACAAATAACTTTTTCCTTCACTTCACAGCAAAAAAACTCTAATTCCCACTTTTCTTGAAAGATACGATGCTCATCTACAAGTTTCCTTTTACTTCCACCTGGTTTTGAAAGAGACATGTGAAAAACTGTATCCGAAATAAATTACAGTAAGTACTGTTAAGTGTTGTAACAATAAGTGCGCAACTGAACTCGAAACTCTATCGCAACTGACTCATAACTGACTAAACACTGAACGGCTGAACTCAATCGAACACGGATTGTGATTTCTCGAGTTCTTTCCAGAATGTTCAGATAGCGTCATCTGTGTTTTGCGCGATAGAATTTCATGGAACAGGCCAGATAACGTTTGGCTTTAGGTTGAGTATGTGTAGTTCATCCTCCTAATCATAGATGGCACTATGTACAATTGTACATTTTATTATACCAATCGCTGTAGCTGAACACCAGCATACTACTGGCCATATTATAAATGTAAAAGAAACCAAGGTTCTAGAGTTTTATAAACGAAAAATTAGAGAATCTATTAGTTTTAGACATACAAAAAACTTTAATAGAGATGCGGGTTACGATCTACATCACAGGTGGAAACAAGACGGCTATAAAAGCCCGTTGGGATATCTCCGAGCTCATTCAGTGTTTAGATCTCGTGGAATAACGATCCCTGAAGATGCCTTGTGTAATCGAAGGCGAAACGTCAAATAGTGTTTATTTATTGCCCAGTTCTTTTCTACACTATAAGATCGATCCAGGGAGTTTTAATGCAGTCATTGAGTCAGATCCGTTAACAGAACTTTATAAAGCTTTATATCTTTATATATGAATTATGAGAAATTTATTCCATTCTATGATCAGTCAGAATCGCGCTAGCGCACTCAATTAAATGCTAGATTTCCTTATGCCTGGAAATTATGAGCAACCTGTTGCAACTGTTTGTTTTGGACGTATATCCCTTTCGGGGTGGCTTCTAGGGCCATGTATAAATACATAAGTGGATTTCCTTGGTTTACCCAATCAATGATTGTATTTACAGTGTGTAAAGGGGTTAAGGCACATTGTTAGATATGGATATTAAGTTATTAATCGCAGTTGCGTAACAAGAGGGGAAACTGGGGGCATGTGTTCTTTTGTTCAGGTATGGTTTGTTTTTTTTTAATTTGTTGAAAGAACTGCTGGTTATTTTATTTGAAGTGTTATGTTTTTAAATTTTAGTATTTAAGATGGGAGTCATGTTTTTCTGTTAATACTAGGAATTGCTGCAGAGGTGACGTCTCGTCCTTTTTTATCTTTTTTTTTGTAGTTTGCTTGGGGTTGTGTTTTCTTTTTCTCCCTTACTCTTGGCGTGGCTAGGCTTTTTAAAATTAAAGTTATTTCAGATTTAAAATTAGACTATTTTATTAACCGACTTCAAAAAAGGAGGAGATTATCAATTTAACCCTAATTGAAATTGATATTTTTGATACTTTGAAACTGGGTAAATCCCAAATGATCACTTTCCTATCCCAGTTTTTAATTATCTATTTCCACACGTCATTTTTTAGTTTGACAGGAGGTGTCAAAATTTGGCATTTCCTGTCAAAGTAGAAAAAAGTCAGTCGTTTGGGAGTTACAGAGCTTCAAAGGGTCAAAAATATCAATTTTCAAGTTCCATTTTTTCGAAGACAGTTGAATTTAGGTATAAGAAACGTAACACAAAAAATGTTTGGAATGTTTAGGACCATACAAAAATGGAATAATATATACGGCATTAAATTTAGAAAACGGATGTTGCCAACTGTTTAACGTAGAAGCGGCAACACCGCACAATTTAAATTATTTATTCATTGTTTTCCAGATACTTCTAAGAGGCCACCGAGTTTGGGCTACCCTGTATAAATGTCTACTTGTGATTAAGTAATTAATTAGTTTGAAGCTGACTTCATAAAGTCAAATTTTCAAGGTAGAATAAAACATTATTTTTTACTGTTTAGTGTTTTTTTAAGCCGGTTCTATTGTTTTTATAGAAAATATAACTTTTATATCTACTTGATTATCGGCATTACTTTCCGACGTTTCTCCTTCGATTGCACGAGGCATCTTCACGGATCCACCAATAGGGGATTTTAACTTAATTGACCATAACCGTAAAAGCTGTTGAAATTGTATAACCCAAAATGCTGTTTGTTGTTGCGCCACTGTACTTTATATAGGCGATATTATTTTAACACATCAGCAGAAATGCTTATTGATAATTTTCTCTTATATAGTTATTAATAAAATTAGTCTGTGCTGAAAATTCAACAAGCGTGTTTCATTTTTAATAGGTTATGGGCCCAGGCCGTCGCGAAGCTCATTGATAACCTCCGAAATTTGATATCGTGTTTTGTTAGTTTAATTTCCGAGTAATCGCACAAGAATGGCTGGTAATTATATAGTTAATGTTCCAAGATTGAAAGGACGAGAGAACTATGGGGATTGGGCGTTTGCTGTGGAGAACTATCTGGTTTTAGAGGGTCTATCTAAATGCATATCAGAAGTTGTAGCTGACGATGACGCCAAGGCCAAAGCAAAACTTATCTTAACAATTGACACGTCACTTTATGTTCATATTAAAGATGCAAAAACGACTTTAGAATTATGGAATAAATTGAAGACGTTGTTTGACGATAAGGCTTTTGCAAGAAAGATTAATTTGTTAAGATGTTTAATTTCCTTGCGTTTGGAAAATTGTGATTCTATGACAAATTATGTCAATCAAGTTGTCGGAACAGGCCAGAAACTACGAGGTACAGGTTTCGATAATAATGATGAATGGATTGGTTCACTTTTGTTAGCCGGATTGCCAGATAAGTTTCAACTCATGATTATGGCAACTGAACACTCAGGGATTGCCATTACAACGGATTCGATTAGAACTAAACTATTGGATATGGAAATAGATGTCAGTAGCAGTGAAAGTGCGTTTGCCAGTAAACAGGATTGGCGTGACAACCGAAACGCTAATAAAAATCTGAAATCGGGCGCGAATATCAATAAACAGATAAAATGTTATAAATGTAAACAAATTGGACACTTTCAGAATAAATGCCCAAATAAGGATAATAAAGATACTGGTAAACAGAAGACTTCAAACGCTTTTAGTGTAGTTTTTCTGAACGGATCATTCAATAAATTCGATTGGTATATTGACTCTGGTGCTAGTGTACATCTGACTGCAAATAAAGAGTGGCTGGAGAATATAGAAAGCCCAGCGAATATATCACAAATTATGGTGGCTAATAAGACAAATGTTCCTGTTATTTGTTCGGGTGATGTAAATTTAACGACTGTTGTTGGACATGATAGTTACGAAATAACTGTTAAAAATGTGTTGTGTGTTCCCCAATTGGCAACGAATTTATTATCGGTAAGTCAACTGATAAGAAATGGTAACACTGTTAAGTTTATGAATAATCGCTGTCAGATTTTCAATAACCAAAATAATTTAGTTGGAACAGCTGATTTAAAGGATGGGGTATATAAGTTAACACATTGACTGTTGATACGTGTTTATTATCGACGAAATCGGTTATTTCAGGAGAAGTTTGGCATCGTCGTTTTGGGCACCTTAATAGTGCTTACCTGAATAAAATGAAGGATGGTATTGTCGAGGGATTTAATTATCCAGGTGTTCTAGATATAGGGCAGAAAAATTGTGAAATATGCTGCGAGGGTAAACAACCTAGATTACCATTTAAGAATAAGGGTCACGGGCTAAAGATATTTTGGAAATAGTACATACAGATGTATGTGGTCCAATGAACACACTGTCTATTGCAGGATCAAAATATTTCATAATTTTTGAGGATGACTTTAGCCGTATGGTTTTTGTTTATTTTGTAAAGACAAAAGACCAAGTGTTTGATTGTTTCAAAAATTTTAAAAACATGGTCGAAAATCAACAAGGCAAAAAGATTAAGATCATGAGATCAGACAATGGGGGAGAGTTTTGTAACAGGGAGTTAGACAAATTTTTAAAAACCTGTGGAATTATCCATCAAAAAACAAACCCATATACGCCTGAACAAAACGGAATGGCAGAACGGATAAATAGGACTGTAGTTGAAAAATCTAAGTGTATGCTGTTTGATGCGAACCTTGAACAGAAATTTTGGGCAGAAGCAGTTCACACTGCAGTCTATTTACGAAACCGGTCATTAGCTTCTGGAATTGATAAAACTCCATTCGAACTGTGGACAGGCAGGGTGCCTGATGTGAAAAATCTCAGAATTTTTGGCAGCACAGTAATGGTACATGTTTACAAAGAAAAACGCTTAAAATGGGACAAGAAGGCTGTTAAATGTATTTTAGTAGGGTACGATGATGAAATTAAAGGTTATCGAGTATATAATGCTACGAAAAATACAATATTTACGAGTCGAGATGTGACCATAATGGAAAATATCAAAGATAAAGAGAACATCATGGTGAACAATATAGCAAACACAGAAGCAGATAATAATGACCTAATATCAGTTCCAGTGGGAGATCATGTTACAAATGGAATAATTGAGGATGACTTACTTTCTAATAGCTCAGGTGAACTTTGGGAGAATGCTGTCAGTAATGACAGTGATGATTCGTCTCCTGATGAAGAGGCTCCTATTGTATTAAGAAGATCTGAGAGAGTGCGAAAACCAAGAAATTTTGAAAATGGTTTTAGTTGCATTTACTCAGAAAATTCTGATGTGAACACTGATCCGGAAACTGTTAAAGAGGCTTTATCACAACCTGATAGTGACCAGTGGAGAAGGGCAATGGAAGAAGAGCTGCAATCTTTCGAGGAAAATCAAGCATGGGAGCTGGTTGACATTCCTCAAGAACAGACAATTGTGCAGTGCAAGTGGGTGTTTAAAAAGAAAATTGATTGTGAAAACAAAGTGCGGTACCGTGCTAGGTTAGTTGCGCAGGGTTTTTCCCAAAAACCAGGTATCGATTTTGATGAAACCTTTTCACCTGTTGTAAGACATTCCACCCTTAGATTGTTAATAGCCTTATCTGTGAAATTAGAATTAGATATCATACATTTAGATGTTACCACCGCTTTTTTGAATGGCATTCTAGAAGAAAATGTTTTTATGATGTTACCAGAGGGATTTAAAACTCATGATAAAAATAAAATTTTGAAATTGAATAAAGCTATCTATGGATTAAGCAGTCTGCTAGGGCATGGTACATAAAAGTTGACGTTGTTCTTAAGAATTTAGGTTATAAGAAATCTGATCATGAACCTTGTTTGTTTACTAAGAGCAGAGGTAATTTGTTGACTTTTATAACAGTATACCTTGATGATTTTTTTATTTTTTCCAATGATAAGATCGAAATAAATAATTTAAAACTTGAGTTAGGGCAACATTTTAAGATTAAGGACTTAGGGCAAGTTAAGCAATGTCTCGGTATGAGAGTTAGTATTGATAAAAACAAGAAAACGATTTGTTTAGATCAAGAGCAATATATAAATCAATTTTTAAAACGATTTAATATGTTGGATTGCAAGACTGTTTGTACGCCTATGGAAGTCAATGTAAATCTTACAAAAACAGAAAAGCCATGTAACACGGAATTGCCATATCAGCAACTGATCGGTTCTTTAATGTATCTCGCTGTTTTGACTTGACCTGATATAGCATTTTCGGTAAGTTATCTGAGTCAATTTAATAATTGTTTCGACGAAACTCACTGGAAACAAGCTAAGAGCGTTTTAAGATATTTAAAACACACTAAGCATTATGGATTAAAGTTTTGTAAAGATAATACGGAATTAGAAGGTTTTGCTGACGCAGATTGGGCTGCAGACTCGAATGGTCGCAAATCATACACAGGATATTGTTTTAAACTTTGTGGTTCCGTAATATCATGGGAATGTAGAAAACAAAAGACTGTAGCGCTATCAAGCTGAGTTATTTACTTAAGAAATGTTGTTAATTGTATTAGAATATTCAATGACAATCAGAGCGCAATTAAATTGTCTGCTAATTCAATGTACCATAAGAGGACAAAACACATTAACACGCGTCATCATTTTATTCGGGATGCAATTTCTGATAACTTAGTAGAAGTTAAGTATTTAGATACAACGAACATGCCAGCCGATATTCTTACAAAGGGTTTGGCATCAGTTAAACATTATAAGTTTCTGGATTTGTTGGGTATAACACACCCATTAAAGTAAATTTTTGATCATCATTTTGTGTTAGTGGGAGTGTTGAAATTGTATAACCCAAAATGCTGTTTGTTGTTGCGCCACTGTACTTTATATAGGCGATATTATTTTAACACACCAGCAGAAATGCTTATTGATAATTTTCTGTTATATAGTTATTAATAAAATTAGTCTGTGCTGGAAATTCAACAAGCGTGTTTCATTTTTAATAAAAGCTTCCTTTCTACATTTAATGTCTCTTCTCAGCTGGTTTTATTTTTTTTAATTTAAATTTGTATTAGTTTCTTTTTAGTTGTATTTATTTGAAGTGAAAGATGATATTTTTGATAATCCCCTTCTTTCAATTTCGTTCCTTCTCCCACCAGATTGTAAGTAACTGCACCACAAGAAAAATTTTGTGTTCTGGATAAAACTATTTAATTATATCAATATTCATTCAGAGTTAAATTTACTTACCAAAATAGCCTGACGGGAAAAAACCTTTCCTCTCCGTTAGGTCAGGAAAAATAAAAAATAACAAAAATCGTACCGGCCCTAATCAAGGTTTAATCGATTTTTATACTGGTAATCTCCTATCAAACATATCTTTTAATTTTAATGCCATTTCAGAAGAACTGTTAGCTAACATTATTTTCAGTATTAAGTCTAAGTCGTTCGGTGCAGGTAATTTAAATATTACTCTAATTTTCTTGTGCTGTCCTATTATTAATCCATACATAAAACACATTGTCAACTGTTATATTTTGCAACAATATTTTTCAAAAAATTGGAAATTAGTCAGGTGACAGTTGGGCATATAGTCATCCCACTAGCTAAAGTCAAAAACCCTACAGACTTTAGTCAACTAAGGTCAATTTCCTTGTTACCTACGCTCTCCAAATTCTGGAAAAAGTAATGGAATCTCAAATTTCTTCATATGTATCCAGTAATAATATCATCCCTTATAAACAATCTGGGTTAAGAACCGGTTACAGTTGCGCCACTGCCTTATCCGACATTGTAGATGATATTGTCAGAGCACGAGATTTTAACCAGGCAACTCTTCTCGTTCTATTAGATTACACAAAAGCTTTCGACATGATTCGTCATAATATATTGCTTTCTATTCTAAAATATATTGGCTTTGGCAGGTCGGCGATGGCAATGTTGGCGTCTTTCCTCTCGGTCAAAGGCCAGAGGTTAATTCTGAATGGCAAACAATCCGATTTACACAATATCAATAGATAGACAGTGATAAAATTAGGGAACAAGTGGAGCGAGCTCAAGGTCATGATGACGTCTGCTACGACGACTCCTTCGCCAAGAGTACCTACGTCGTAAGAAATTTATGAGAAAATCCCGTCCCGAACCTGATTTCCAGAGGCTGTACTTCCTAAACTAAAGAGGGCCATGTTTGACTCCTTTGGCTGTAGATAGGGTACGAACTCCTCTACAACCACCGAAAGTTAGAACAAAATAAACCCATGGCCTAACCCTCAAATCGAGGGATAAAAGACTGACGTCATATCAGTCACCCAGTAAGGACCAGTACCAACTTCGACTCATTGTCAACCTCAAACGAAAATAGGGCAGCATCGGACAGGGGATAATCTTCTCAACTACCTACGAAAGTTGCAAGGAGATAAATTGATGGCCACCCTTCCAAATCGAGTAAACCCAGAAAGTCATTTAACCAGCACCACCATCGACTCAGGTGAACCTGAGTTATGTTAGAAGAGGGCCACGCTTAATTGTTCCATTCATCGAAGGGTTTATACACCCCTAATAGACCCTCAAAGGTTCAGGTATATAAACCCGTGGCCACCCTCGAAGTAGAGGGTTGAAACTCGACTTGAGAGAATTTTGCCTAAGGCATTATGACATCTGGCTTTAAACGCACATCTGCTAAGAATAGTTTAAGAAATGTCACAAATAAGGCAGACCACCTTCAAGAAGACCAACAAGACCAGACCAGGGGAATCAGCAAAGCCGCCCCAAGCTAGCTAAAACAAGCAGAAAGGTTGGGGCCAGATCTAAACGGCCTATAACCGACATCCTGTCGGGCATCATCAGACCTTTAAAATTAAACAACACCTCACACATACCACGTTAAAACAGTAAACAATCACATTACATAGTTGTAATGTGATTAGTTAGCAGTATCCGTCGAACTATGTAATGTGATTGTTTGTTTACTGTTTTAAGGTTGTATGCGTGACGTGTTGTTTAATTTTAAAGGCCTGATGATGTCCGACCGGACGAAACACGTGTAACCAGTTTTATTTTATTATAAACTTTGACTGAGACCGAGACTTAGCGTCTGTTTATTGTTTAATGTAAAAACTTTGCCTAGAAAGACAATCAGTTTTGAGTTTGGTTTTAGATTAACAAATTAATTGAAACTAAACTTGCTTATTTTCGCAATAGGAAAAATTACTTTTTAACCTATAAACACGAATCAGCAATTTTTCTGTTAGCTTTTTCTTGCTCTCTTTGAGATACTTCTTTACAATCACAAATCTTTATGAGATTTTCTTTTAAAAAATGAGGAAACGTTGCAACCCACGTTTAACAAACTCAGTCTGTGGATGTATGTCACATAATCTTACTTCAATTTATCAATTCCCTAATAAAAATCCTCGTTTATATATACAATAGTTATCTGCTTGTCTACACTGACACATTAACACTAGCAGAAATAGATGTCCTTGTTACTTATTGCGGTAAAAAAATTGTTATCTTGGGAAGCATGAAGCATTGGAAAGCCAGACGTCGAATAAAGAACGCACAGTGTCTGCTTTTATAGGCCAAACGTGTCTTCATATTCGTAATAAAAATAGGTAGGGTATGACTGGTCGTATATATGCACGTGTACTACTAATATCAGGGGCGTGCGGTGAAATTTTAAGAAAGGAAAGCAATTTTTAGAAACTTACCTATTTGTAATGTAATTCGATTCTTCGATCATTTTTCGCAAATTCTTTAATGACGTCATCATAAAAATGTCGATGCTCCGACATATTTTGGAGAGAAGTTTATTTTCAATGTATGTGAAAGTCTCTCCTGCCTCGTTGAATTTCTCACGAAATTTTTTATATGTTTAAGTGTTGAAAAATTGCGTTTCACTGGTGAACTTGTGGCAAGTATTGTCAATACTAATTCACACAATTTCGACACTTCGGTGTAGGCATCTTCCAGCTCCTTGTCTTTTAAAAATTGCATTAGTTTCTTAGCGTTATTTTTTGCGCTAAAGTCATCAGTTTCGTAAATCACTTTTAGTTCAGATCGCAGTAACACTCGGTCGAAGAACTGGCCATAATGAAGAAGAAGAGATTTAAACGCATCTTCTGGAAAAGTTTTTCCTTTAAATGCATCAAAATTGCAGAGCTCTAGGAATTTAAAATCATTTAAACCGTTAAATCTATAGTTTATTTGTTGCTGAATTTGATCGATTATTTCATAAAAGAGGCGTCTGTATGATGTTTGAACATCTCCCACCTTGTCTGTTGGAAGACGCTTGGCTTGTGGCTCTACATTTAACGTCATCGTTTTCTCTCAAAATAGGTCTCTTAACATGGACTTAAAATCATCCACTTTTTTTAGGCAAAAAGCAATATCACTTGTTTTAGTTTGTAATATATTAAAAACATTGTCCGAGAATGGAAATATTTCTGAAAATATGTTCAACAAATAATTAAAATTAAAATCTCGTTTCAAACAGTCCAAAAACTCTATATATTCTCAAATAGTTCAATCAATGACTCACGATTTTCAGATACTGTTAACACAAGTCTTCCATTATAGTTCCACCTAGTAGGAGCTACTTTGGGCAATCGTTTGTGGAGTCCAAAGCTTATGTACGTTTTGTTGACTTGGAAAAAAAAATTAAAGTAACGAAAAATACTTTACACTCTTTAGTGTGATTGATGGACTGGGATAATACTAAATTTAATTTATGAGCAAAACAATGGACAAACACAGCACTTGGGAAAGTTTCTCGAACTTTAGCTTGCAGACCCCCTAATTGTCCTGCCATCACTGCAGCTCCATCATAGCTTTGAGCAACTAATTGTTTCTCCCCATTAATTTCTTTAGTAACGTTATAAACTACGGTATATAATGCATCTGCTGTTCGATTTTCGGACACATTCTTAAAACCTAAAAATCGCTCTTGAATACTTCCGTCTGTTTTAACGTAGCGTATTACTATAGACAATTGGCTAAAATTAGTGATATCAGTTGTTTCGTCCAGAAAAATAGCAATGAACAGTGCCTCGCCAATCTCCTGCTTAATTTTTTTTAGAATAATGGTTGCAACAGCGGTAATTAAATCATTCTGAATTCGATTCGATGTTCCGCGAAAAACGCTAGACTGCTCTAAATGATTTTTTAAGCATTCATCATATTTAGCCATTAAACTAAGTAAATCTTGAAAATTTCCTCTATTTGAAGAAACCCTTATTTCGTCATGACCTCTAAATCCCAATTCGTGCTGTCCGAGAAAACAAACAACATCGATAAGTCTTCTTAATATTTGCCTGTTTTTATCGACTAGTTCATTGAGTTGGCGGTGACTAATTTCTGTTTATTAAGGGCGTGTTCAATTCTAGTTTTGCCGAAGACTTTTTCTTTTATGACGGCCTGTAAATGCGCTTTGGACATAATTTGCCTTTTTACAGCTTTATGGAAATTGTTTAAATCGGAAAAACCAGTTTTATTCCAGAGACCTTTTTCATTTTCAAAAAGTAAACATGGCCAACAAAATAATTTACTTATATTTTCATACCCTGTTAGCCATTTAAATTGTTCGTATTGTTTTTCCGGATAAAAATGTCTAATACAGTTTTTCATTTTTGTGGTTAAATTTTTCATAGGCGGTTTTGCCCTTCCTTTGGAAATTATTTGAAGCTTATCAGGGAAGTTTAATGTTGAAAATCCCTTTATTATTAGGACACACACCCCACATTCACATACACTCTCCTTACTAAATTCTACAACATTTTCAACGTTATTATCGACAGCCGAAGTTGACGGTATTTGCATATCCACGTCCGTATTATTGTCTTCCATATCGCAACATGCACGACGCGACGTACGTATCACACAACACACGGATAGTCGTTCAAACAGAGAACCTACTCCAACGATAGCTTCCGCCACCACTTAAAGGACGCGACTGAAATGCAAAAACAGCCGGTGGACAGTTCGATAACCTCTGGCTCGATTCACAGGAAATCAAGCATACAGGACTTGGCTGCAGAGAAGCTAGCGGCCCGCATAGGTTCTATTCGATTTCTATTGTAGCTCGGTCGGAGTCAAGGCCGCATTTATTATGGGCTTGATAATTAAGATAATATTTTAGCATTTTTAATATAAACTAAATTAATGGTTTCCTATTTCAAAAATTACATTTTAGAAGATGTTTTGTTTTTTTTTTGGGGAAGCACTGCTTCCCTTGCTTCCATGGACTGCACGCCCCTGACTATATATATATATATATATATATATATATATGTCTGAATATTGCTAGACAACAGAATGTTGCTTGAATGGCAGTAAGACAGTATATCTACAAAAAATATGTATGTATTAAATAAATAAGAATATTCTTCTTTGTTAATTTGTAAAGCTTAAATATATTTTAAATTTGTGTTTTCTTAAGTAGGTTTAATTGATTAGTTCAATGGGGATTTTTTCTCTCTACTTTCGTTATTCTTCAACTATAATTAATAATAATAATAATATATGTATTTTTATTTCCAAAAAGGATACAGGCATAAAGTAACAATAATGCGTGTTAAAAAAAATGGAAGTATACGTAAGTAGCGTATCTAGCTTTAATAGCTGCTCCAGTGAACCACATACATACACTGTGAATAATTACAAAAAAACTTAGTTACAACCTTTTTTTTGTAACATTTTTTTGTAAATTTAAATAAATAATTCTTATTAAAGAATACTAAAGAAAAATATCGCAGTTGAAAGAAGACCACATTTGAAAGTTTTTACTATGCTAAAATGATTTGTGCTAACGCATTAAAAAAATACAGGGCGTCAAATGTACCTTTGATATTTTTGAGTGGTGATAAATCTTGAACTACTCTGTATATACCACACAAACCCTATATTGGGAGAATGACCAAAAAAAGAGGAATCTGAAAATAAAACGGGGTGTTCTATTTTTAAAAAATCTAGGTTTAGTTTCTGGTAAACTTATCCTCAAGTCTGTATAATCGAAAATAATCAGCAGTCCCTCGTATAAATTTCTTTTCTAATTCTCACAATAACCGAGCTATTGAACTTTGACGCACTGTTGGACCGCCCTCTATAAACTGCTGGCCACTTGAAACAGTTCACCTGCATTTTTTGGTAAAATTTAAGTTCGTATATTTTTAAAACTAGACGAGATACTGAGGTGCTGTTTTCAGCTAAATCTTGCAAATTTTATTAAACATACTTAAGCTAGAAAGTTATTTATACAGAGTGTTAAACAAGACTGCAAATTTTTCAATTTTTTATTTGTTCCGAAAAATCTACAAAAACAATTTTTTAGTTCTAATTGTTAGATTAGCGTAATCCTTGGTAAAATTGTAAAAAACAATTTCAAACTTTTTTTTAAATTTTTAATATTTCTTGAGATATGATTTTTTTTGTCAAAAAATTTAATTTTTCCACATAATAAGCTGTAACTTTTTATTAGCCATTTGATATAACATTTTCTTGCTAGGGGGCCCTTATATAATAATGGGCACGGTCTGCACTACCCAGAAAATATACAGGGTGTGAAAAAAATGTGGCAAGGTTAGTTAAAACCCTTGCAATCCTAAAGATCATGTACGTATATTTCAACAACTTGTAGCATAAAAAATAATTTAAATTAAAAAGTTTTTACTTAACTTTTAAGGAGTACCGAATGTTTTCTCCTAACGGTTTTTTAATTTTCTCTCTAACTTTATTATTTTAAAAAATACAGGTGTTGATTTTACAGCCAAAATTATCAACATCGGCTAACATAAGAGAGATGTAACAGATTGCCACCTTTTTAGTTTTAAAAATATCAAAAAAATTAAACTTAAGACGTTTCTATCAATTAAAATAACCACACTACACGACAACTTGTTACGTTCTGGACGCGCGTTTTGCTAACCAAGTTAGCATCAACAGCAGATGATATAAACTAAGGTAACAACCTAACCGAGAATATTTATAGGCAAATGTGGTCACACTTGGTTGCACTTGACTGCACCGTTGTCAAGTAAACAATAGAGCGGACTATAGGGAATAGGCCCTCTGTCTTTATTTAGCGCTTTCTTACCACATTTAACTATTTCTATACTCTCAAATGCATCCAATAATCTATTATTACGATACATTTTTAATCAACTTAAGATTATTTATTCCTATTTGGTGATTGTTTTTCAAAGCATGTTGGGCAACGCTTGACTTTTCTGTACTTCCGTATCTTAAATGTACCATGTGTTCTTTAAAACGAATGTTTATGGAACGTTTAGTTTGCCTAACATATTTTAGATCGCAGTCATTACAGCTAGTTTCATTTTCATTTCATTTCATTCTCCTTCAAGTCGACTTTGTCTTTAGGGTTTTCAAGGAGATTTTTCAAACTGTTCTCCGTTTTGTAGGCTACTCTGAAATCTACGTTTTTAAATACTTTTTCTAGACCTCTCGTATATCTGGGATCATATGGGATTACTATGAACTTATTGGGAGCCTCAGGTGCTTGAAGAGTAGTGGCATATTTTAACATTTTCTTATTTTCTTGTCTATTTACTAATTTATGTACAAAATTAAGAAGTTAAGTTAAGAAATGAAATGCTGCCATTTTGTGTTGACGGCAATGAAATGAGTCGGATGTTATAAACCATATATATACTGATATATATATTTATATATATCAGTATTAGTAAATTTCCTATAAATATCAAATTCTAATTTATCGTTATTTCTAATAACTAACGTGTCGAGAAAAGATAATTGCCCATTGTTCTCCTTTTCGTACGTAAAATCAATGATAGGATGTGTGTTTAGAACTCTTGTATTTTGATCTATCTTCCACCACTGGTGCCAGTGTTAGGACTTAACGTTTCTATAACTCGGGAAGAAGTAAGTTTTCTATAAAAAAGTAATTAAAAGTATATAATCCCTACTTTTTTTTTTAAATAGAACCCTGTACATTTTTATTAATTATCGTATTCAGTTTAAAATGAGCTTATCAACGATATATCACAAGGTAAGTAAATCTAAAAGTTACATGTCTCTTGTGTTTCCCGGTGTTGGTAAATTTGGCTGTAAAATCAACACCTGTATTTGTGCAGCAGTTTAGTTGACTTAATTAAATACAATGCGATCAGTCATGATACCTCATTAACAAACTAGGGTCGGATGGGCCCTGGGACAATTTTATTTTGGTCTAAGGATAAATCCGGCCCTGAATATTTTTAGTATAAAAATCTCTTTAATTAATAATAATGTATTTGTCTCGAATACCTATAAGGCATGCATTAGTAAGTCACTTATAATTTCCAATTAATTATTATAAGCATATCAATATTCTTCAGAATTGGTCGGCGAAGCACTAACAAGAAGAGCCGCGGCGAAGAATAACTAACAATAAACAAATACATAAATGCATGCTAATTGAACGGTTCCAAGGTCAGAACTACATAATATGTTTTAATACAAAGATGTGAAGATATACACGCAGAAAAATTGATTAATCTGTTGGTATATCTCTCAGTGTTCCTTAAGTCTTCATTTTAAAAAAATGTTTGTTTAACCCTGCTATGTGGATTTCAATATCTAGTAGCAAAATCTGTCAAAGATCGGTGTTTCATTTCAAAGAATAAAGATAATAAATAAAAATAATAATAAAAAGAATAATTTATACGTAGATAAAACTATAATCAGTACTAGTACTAAAATACATGTGCAAGCTAACACAAAAAAATCGGAAAAATACGAACGCCGATTGTATAATTTATTTATTTATTTATTTATTTATTTACAAATACCTGCTTTACAGGACAAAGTCCCAATTACAAAGCAGGGCAAGCACTTATAATTATAATATAATATTATATAACATAATCAAGAAAATCAAAGAAGATGAAAAAACTTAAGTTAAAACTAAAACGAAAAATCCAAGTGATAGCTCTTGTTATATTTATCACACATTAAATACAGAGGTGAAAATTTCAGGGTGTTTGTGCGCGGTTTGGGCAAATAGAATAAATTATGTTGTCGTGAGTTTAAACGAGGTACACAAAAATTCAGTTTTCCTAGTATATATGAACAATCAATTTTATAATTAAGCAATTTAAATAATGTAACTGAACGGTGGTAGTCACGACGATTTTTTAGGGAATCATATTCTAAGTTGTTAAGCAGCTGCTCATGCGGATAGCCCTGGTGGGGATATATACCGTCTTTCAAAAAACAAGCATATTTTAAAAATCCACGTTGTATTCTTTCTAGACTCTCTATGTGTGTATTGTACTCAGGTCCCCAAATTATTGAGCCGTATTCCAGTTTTGAGCGGACGTAAGAATTGTACAATAGCTTTAGTACACTGATGTTTTTAAAGTCCCTCGTACAGCGTAAAATGAATCCATACATTCTGGAGGCTTCTGCAGTAATAATATTCATGTGAGGGACGAATGAGAGTTTTGAATCAAATAAAAATCACACCGAGAAATAGCCTTATCTGCTACGGAATAGTCATATCTACAAATTGACAGTTTATTAGGAAATGATATTACATTGCATTTCCCTATATTAAGCATTAAGTTGTTAGTAAAACACCAATTATTTATAATATTCAGACTCTTTTGTAGCTCAATGCAATCAGCAATCCCACTGATATTGGTATAAATTTTGATATCATCAGCATACATTAAAAATTTTACGTTTAGGTCACAGGCAATATCGTTGATAAAAAGGATAAAAAATAGCGGTCCCAGTACAGACCCTTGAGGTACACCAGAAACTGCAACGTATTTGCTAGAAGTATGTCCATTGAGGGCAACATACTGTTGACGTCCCGATAAATACGAAACGAAGAGTTTTATTAATCTGTTAGAGAATCCAGTATTTTTAAGTTTAGTAAGTAAAATTTTATGATCAATTCGGTCAAACGCTTTTGAAAAATCTAAGTATATTACGTCTGTTTGACCGCCTACATCAATTGATTCGGCTATATCATGCGAAATACAAAGCAAATTGGTAATTGTTGATCTCTCCTTAAAAAATCCATGCTGTTGAGGTAGAATGAGTTCTTTAACTAGAGGAAAAAGAGAATCATGCAGCAAGATTTCAAATACTTTACAAATATTACAGATAATGGACACCGGTCTGTAGTTTAAGATTTCATTTCTGTCACCTTTTTTGTACACTGGACAAACCCTAGAAACTTTCCAAAGCTGTGGTATCGTGTGTTGTTGTAAGCATAAGTTAAAAATAAACAGAAGTATTTTTTTAAGGCTTTTATAACATCATCTTCGGAGAAATATGGAACGTCAATATTTAGATTGGAAGAAATGTTATTCACCTCTACAAAATTTGTATCCGAATTAGAAAACGATTGTTTAAAATAGGAAGCAAAAGAATTAAGAATATCTAAAGGGTCACTTAATTCATTATTATTATAAAACATATTGTTAGGCATGCTATTAATTTCTTTTTTACTTTTTATAAATGACCAACATTTTTTAGGGTTACTCTTAATATCTGTCTCGATTCTCTGTATATATAAGATATAACTATCTTTAATGTCTGTTTTTATTTTTGTTCTAAGGTTCATAAACAATTTCAAACTTTCCAAACAACCATATTTTATGTATTTTTTATGACATTTATCCTTTTTCTTTATATTCTGGATGATTTTAGATGTAAACCATGGTGGGTATTTACGTTTAGGCATTTTTTATACTTCGGTACACATGAATCAAAAATTTCATAGATTTTGTCATAAAACAAGGCACATGCACTCTCTACATCATTTGCCCGTTCAAGAAATGACCAATCAATATTATAAAATATTTCATACATCACCGGAAAATTTGCTTGGCGAAAATTATAATTGTTGTCAAGATTTAAAGCCAAATCACATTTACAGTTTACAGATCGAGAGTATTGAAATGATATTTCCAAGGCAGGGTAATGGTTATCTTCTTGTATTAGCCTATCCAACGCCCTATTAATAAAATATTGCGGATTATTATGTATCACTAAATCTAGGACTCGGTTGTTAATATTTCTTACGCTATTACTTTGAAAAGCTTGCAAAATGTCTTGAACATCCTGCTTTCTGTCTTAGATCATTAGTCAACAAAAAAATTGGGGCTGATGTTGTATTGGGAGAGTTTAAAGCATCTTAGTTACGAATGCAACAACACAAAATTGTCCATCATGTATAGCTTTTGAGTTATTGAATACATCACATTATTTTATAAGTTCAAACCAAGAAAAAAAATTAAGATATTCTAAGGATAATAGGTTTTATTTACAAAAATATACATGAAGTGAGTAGATAAATTATATTGTGCATAGAATTCTCTTCCATACACTTTCGGTAGGAAGATTTATAACGGGATTTGTAGAAGCTATTTTGTAGAAAAAATAAGAAACTTTAAATACAATTTAGTGACAAGAAATACTAAAAATGTTACAGATTTTATGCTTTTGTAACAGCGTAATCGCTTCAGACAGTAAAAATAGCATTACAAATACAAATATGCTTGCCATACTATCATTTAGAACGGTTTTCCCTTTCTAATGTTGTTTTCTATAGATTCCACCCCCTAAACTCAAAACGTTCTCAAATAATACTCTCAAGTTTGTGAAAGTAGGAGGAGGAATCGTGTCAAACCATCAGCGTGTTATGGGTTTGGCTACAAATACTTTAACACATGATAGCATGGACCATTTTGGTTAAAAAATGGTTAAATAATATAGGGTTAAAATCGTATTTTGTATTAATTTTTTATGTAAAACCATTATATGATTTTCTACAAAATGAATACAAATTTTTTCTTACTAAAATACCTGAACAACCTAAATTTAAAAAATAAAAAAAGAATAAATTATTTTATTTTACCATAGAATGCTTATTTAAAAATGGCAACACTGCCCACCGTAGAAAAACGAGCAGGCTTCAACGAACATAACAATTCGCACATATATCAGTAGGGATGCACGATGTTTCCTGATACATCGATACATCGAGCCTTAAACATCGATGTTTTTACATCGATGTAATGCCGGTCGATGTTCTAAGACATCGATGGATTGCCGGTCGATGTTTTTAACACATCGATGGTTTAGGACGAGTTTTTAAATTCACGGATTTGTCCATCGTTACATGTTCTTACCTTGTTTTTTAATGTTATATAAGAATGAGAGGGTTAGTTTGATTGATTAGCCGATTAATTTGAAATCTCGGCTTATATTTGGACATTTCAATTTTACATCTCGCATGCCATCTATTGTAGTTGAACGCTTGTTTTCTAAGGCAGGTGCCACCGCCAGCAAAACGCGTAATCGGCTGGGCGGAAAACGCTTATCTAAATTACTTTTTTTGAGTTATTTAGATAAAAGAGACTAGTTGCTTTAGGGAGTTGAAAATATTAAATTTATAACATGATTAATACGTGTTCGCCTTGTTCCGATTTAAGTTTTTTTATATTGTTTTACCCGAGCTAAGTTAAATGGTTTAGTTCAGAATATGCATCTATTTACATTTACTTCTGTTATGGTTATTGTTTTATAATAATAAATTTTTTAATCGAGAATATTCTAGATATTAATGCTATTAGAGGAATAATAGTCTCTACATTTATAGGCTGGAACACCCTGGGTTTCATGAACTCTAAATAATCACCTTTAATATTCTACTGTGCTTATAAGTCAATCAGTTTATATACCCCACTTTACATATAAGTGAAATAACATAAATCGACCGTATTATTTTTTTAAAATGCTTATTAATTTTGTTGCTCGATCCTTTGATCTTCGATGTCGACATACGTCTATGGAAACAGGTCGGTTTTTGAACCATCGATGGATCAAATTCGATTTTTTTTTTAAATCGGTGTAAACGAATTCGATGTATCGATGGTTTTCAAACATTGTGCATCCCTACATATCAGTTGCAGTTGTCTTGTTTTTTGGTTCTTTCACCTTAATGTTTTGCCGTATGAGGCAATTCCATACCTTTTTAATGTATACCAATATTATAAGTTACTTATTTATGGAGAGTGTAGATAGAATGCTCAATTGGCGTCTCAATCTTACCATGAAAGATATCCTAACAGGAGGTGTCATAAAGACAGAACAATTGTGGCGGTTCTAGAAAAAGTTGGCGATACGGGAAGTGTTTTACTTTAAACATACTAACAACCGATGGATGTTGTTGAACACTCATACCTGGGCTCAAGAAAATCCACACACGATTCAACTAGGCCGATTTTAATACCGGGATTCATCAAATATTGGAGCTGGAATAATCCACAATCGGTTAATCGGATTTTTTGAGCTACCAACGCGTTCAATAGGAGAGGCATACCTAAAATTCTTAACTAATGATTTGCGCACTCTTTTAGAAGATTATCCTTTAGCTCAGCGAGCCAATGCCTAGTGCCTGGTTTCTTCATGATGGAGCTCCTGCCCACATTTATAGGAATATGTTACAACATCTGGATAATACGTTTGATAATAGGTGGATAGGTCGAAATGCCCCAGAACCTAGAAAATGGCCACCGAAATCTCCAGACCTAAACTCCCTTGATTTTTATTTTTGGGGCCACATGAAAACATTAGTATATAATAGGGTTGAAATTGAAAATGAAGATGACCTTAGAAACCGTTTTTTGCTACAGAGGAAGAAATTAGACAAAGACCTAATGTTCTTGAATCTGTTCAAGAAAATTGGCTTTGCCGCATTCGTGCGTGTTTAAATAGTAGCGGTAGTCATTTTTAGCGTTTACTTTAAGTTTTTAGAATACTTTTTTCAGTGTGTGAATTACCTACCTAGTGCTATAAATTAATGTGCTTGGTAAATTCATATTGTTTATTAATGTTTGGAAACTAATAAACTTAATTAGGGTTGCGCAGTTAAAAACTATACAAATAAATAACTTAAAAAGTTTTAATAAAAGGTTTTTACTATTTTTTATGTACAGCGATGTTATGTTAACAATCCACAATTTATTCAAAAATCAGTTCATACATTCCAAAAAAATAATCAAAATAAAATAATTGAATCATTTTCAAACCTACAGGTTTTTTATACTTCTTTGTTGACAAAACACAGGTTATGCGATTGTCATCACATTGATGTCCAAGCAAATAGCAAATGTTGCCATGTTATCTTGGAATTAGTTGAAACCTCCAAAATTAAACATTTCAATATTAAATATCTCGAAAACCCTTTCGAATTTACCGATGATTGTTTAAAATCGTTCATACTATCCTATGTTAAAATATTTGTAGTCCAACCCCTAACACCTAGTATATTTAAAACCTTAGACAAGGAATTCCTTGTCTAAGTTTAAAACACTAAGGGCCAGTATTTTCATCCCCAAATAACTTCATTCTGCGAATATTTACCGTGGAAACGATTATTGGGGCAAGTGTAACCATGGAAAATATCCACCGAATAAAATTATACGGAACTGAAAATACCAGCCCTAAGCCAACTTTTTCACAAGTTCGTAAGAGCGTTAAACTGCACCGATTTATATGATTTTTTGATTATATACAATTATACAGGGCGTTCCAAAAATCGGAAATAATTTACAAACAACAAACTCTAAAGTCCCAATTTTTTTTTGTTATACATTAATGATATCACCAACCGAAAAATTAATGAAAACATTTCTCTCTTTGCTGACGACACAAGCATAACATGGCGTAATTTTGATATGTCTTTACATTATAATATTTCCAACGACCTTGTTATGATTAAGGCTTGGTCCGATTCCAATCTGCTTTGCTTAAATGTGAATAAGGGGACTTTACAGCCACTTCAGCTACTTAACAGTAATATTAGATACGTTGAGTCGGTTAAATTCCTGGGTTTGAATATAAATAACAATCTAAAACGGTCTAAGCATATCGACACCGCAATTAAAAAACTTTCTACCGCCTGCTTTGCCATTCGATCAGTTTCAAAAGAACTGGACGTGTCTTCTGCCAGACTTACTCATTTCTCTCTGTTCGAATCCCATCTCCGCTATGGCTTTCCATTTTGGGGCTGCTGTACCATCGAGCAATTTCTTAGTATTTGTAAGCTTCAAAAGAGAGCAATTCGCTATTTGTTTGGTCTAAATAATAATGCTAATTCAAAAAACATAAAGATTTGCACTTCCTGCATCCTGACGATGAGAAAATATATAATCACTTTCCCAGAAAGGCCACCACACGTATATCCTACCAGAAACTCTAGGCCTGACATGTACCTACCCTTTGCTTCCACACAATTAATAAAAAAATCAATTATTTACAACATCATAAAACTCTACAATCATCTTCCGATCACGAGGCGGTAATTTCCAGGTTTAGTTTACCTATTAGGCCCTTACCAAGATCTCGCCATCGGGTCAGAATTTCATCGGCCGCAAATTTCTCAGTATTTCATAATATTTGCTTCAACACCGATTGGAATTTTGAATCTGATAATGTCAACACAAACTTCAGAACTTTTTTAAATAAAACTTTAAGTGCTTTTAACAAGGCCTTCCCGCTTAAGAATATCAAACCTAAGCGGTATAAACCGTGGACCACGAAAGGAATACGAATTTCTGCTAAAAATATGCGCTTGCTCTCATATATAAAAAAATTCACCGACTCCTTTCTTATTCTCGACTATATCTCTAACTATAGGAGGATCTACACTACTCTTATTAAGTCAGCAAAAAAATTACACTACCGAAAACGTCTAACAAACTCAAATAACGTTTCAAAAGAAACCTGGTCCATCATCAATAACCTCAGAAACAAATCAAAGCCTGTGACTCAGATCTTGCCAGGGGCTAATGATCTAAATGATTATTTTATTAATGTAAGCAAAAATGTTATCTAGTATCTCGCCAAGTTTGGACCCTCTTTCGTTTCTCCCTCCTTCAAAAAATTTAGCTGATAGCTTTTTCTTAAGTCCCGTTAGCTATTGAAGGTAATAAATAATATCAAAAGTAAATCTTCGTGTAGCACTGATCGCCTATCAATTAGAATATTTCTGAACTTGCCACTCCCAGTCATAGAGGCCCTTACAACATTAATAAATGAGTCCTTTATAAAAGGTGTATTCCCTGATTGCCTTAAAACAGCTATAAGTATTCCACTTCATAAAGGCGACGAAAAAACTAACTCTTGCAATTATCGCCCAATTGCACTACTACCAGTGCTATCAAAAATCATCGAAAGGCTACTGAAGAATCGTCTTATGCCATTTCTCCTGAAACATCAGATAATACCCCCGGAGCAGTTCGGATTTCTACCCAACAAGTGCACCAGCGACGCCATGTTCACGTTGCTTAGAGGCGTCTACTTATCTCTCAATAACAACCACCCAACTGCCTCAGTTTTTTGTGATTATGCGAAAGTCTTTGATTGTGTTAGTCATGAAATTCTGATAAACAAACTACATTTTTATGGAATTCGTGGTACTTCTTTAAATTGGTTCAAATCTTATCTTGGGAAAAGGCAACAACTTGTAAGGGCTAATGGTTCCGATTCTGATTGTAAGTTGATTACAAGTGGAGTCCCTCAAGATTCAGTCTTGGGACCTATTCTTTTTTTGTTATACATTAATGATATCACGAACCTTAAAATTAATGGAAGAATTTCCCTTTTTGCTGACGACACAAGCATAACTTGGAGTGATTTAGTATAGTATCTCCAAAGACTTGGTTATAATTAAGGCTTGGTCCGATTCCAATATGCTTTGTTTTAATGTCGATAAAACGGTGGCGTTATCTTATAAGGGAACTTTACAACCACTTCAGGTAAATAACAGCAATATTGAATACGTAGAGTCGGTTAAATTATTGGCTTTAAATATAAATAACAACCTAAAATGGTCTAATCATATTGACACCTTAACTAAAAAACTTTCTACCGCCTGCTTCGCCATTCGATCAGTTTCAAAAGAACTAGACGTTCCTTCTGCCAGACTTACTTATTTCTCTTTATTTGAATCCCATCTCCGCTATGGCCTTCCCTTTTGGGGCTGCTGTACCACCGAGCAATTTCGTAGTATTTTTATGCTTCAAAAGAGAGCCATTCGTTATTTGTTTGGCCTACATAATAGAGCTCACCGCCAATACTATTTCAAAAAACATGAAATATTAACACTTCCTGCATTATTTATTTTGGAAACGGTATGTTTGCTGAGAAAACATATAAACACCCTCCCAGAAAGGCCACAATATGTATACCCTACCAGAAACTCTAGGCATGATATATATCTTCCCATTCCTTCCTCAGAATTAATAAAAAAATCAATTATTTACAACGCCATAAAACTTTACAACAATCTGCCAGTACATTTAAAATCTATCCCTATGCTTGCACAATTTCGAAAAAACACCAAAGCATATATCATTGAGAGACCATTTTACAGCGTTAATGATTTTTACAGCGAGTAAGTCTCTTTAAATTGTCACTAAATTGGCTTGTTTACTTAAATCTTTTGTGAGTCATGTCCTAACTAATAGCATAGAATTTTGAAAATCATCATATAGAGAAAAGAACTGTCGAACATTCACTTAAAACTTAATTATTTTTGTTAGGTATTGGATTAAAAACAAAATTTAATTCTTTTTTGTATACTACATTCTACACTAGTTCATTATACCTTCTGTTTAACATCACAATTATTTGTATAACTATAATAACATAGAGTTTAAGGTCGCATAGTTGCAATTTTGATTTCAATGTCATCGTAATTATTCACCTCGTACATGTGTGTTTGTTTACTTTTATCAGGTTATTAGGATTTATTAACTGTTTTGCGGCAATGTTATGTTATTTTCTAACGTGTGTTTTACGATTTGGTAAATTGATAATTTACATTTTTAAAAAGCATTGACCTATCGAAATTCTTTTCGATTAATGTTTTGATATGTCTTATTTTAGGTATATTTTGCTTTGTCCATAAAATTGTAAAATTTTTCTGCGGCAATAAAGCATACTTTTGTTTGTTTGTTTGTTTGTATCTTCCAGTGCATTTAAAAACTATCCCTATGTTTGAACTGTTTTTTGTTAATGATTTTTATAATGAATAAGTCTCAATAAAATGTTTTTTATTTGTTTGTATACTTACATTTTTTGGATGTCATGTTAGTTATTTTGTTACGAATTGGATTAAATTTATACATTTTCTTTCTTTTTAATACACTTTAATTACTAAATTAGATCAGTACACTTTTTGTTTAACATATTTTGCTTGTATAACGACAACAAAATAGAGTTTAATGTCACGTAATTTTAATTTCACTGTTATCGAAATTATTCACCTCGCGTATGTATTGTTTCTTTCCTTATTATTAAGGTCACTTAGATTCATTAACCGCTTTACGTCAATGTTATGTCCTAACGTATGTTTTTTTTTCGTGATGGTTTTATACCTATCATTACTTGGTATATTTACAATTTATGTATTTGTTGCAAAAAATTATTAATATATTTTTTAAATTATTAATTAAATTTAAGGCGATTTAGAACTATTTTTTTTTTTTAATGAAAAAGCATTTTTCTTCGTGTATGTCTGGTATTTAATCATACGGTTCTCGTCACCGCAAATTATGGTATGTCGATAATTAAGTCCATAAGTGAAAATATGTATGAGTCCTTACCATCGTGTTTCATCGCAAAAATTATATCGTCGTGTTGAAGGTTCTTTTACAGATGACCAAAATTAGTCGTCGACAAGTTTTTTGTTAATGGTAACGCTAAGTGGCCTTGTATATGGACTACGATAATTATATTTGAATTCGTCCAAGAAAAAATTTAAAAATGTTCCATACATGGTCCTGATTTTTTGCTTTAAAATTAATACTGGTGTTTTATTTCTATTTATTTAAACAAATACACCCAGTTGCAAAAAAAACGCAACAAGTTAAAATTTGGTAAAATATGAGGTTTCGTAATGTTTTAAGTTTTAGTCCAATTTTCATAAAGTTTTCAGCAAACTGTAGATAAAACGATTCATTTCAACTTGCATATTCAGTCTTTTGTTAAATGCTAGCATTTTAGTCATCATACAGGTTTAATTAAAAGGTTGTTATATAACCCTAATTTTAAAATACCCTCCAGAATAATATTGTAATCAAACTCTTTGTTAACTACCTTTCTTTAGGTGCATTGGTTCATTTTTAAGAACGAAATGAACTTGTCACCAACAGTTTACTTTAAGAAATTATATTTTTTGACGTTGTGGCCATAATGTCAGTTTGACAGTGATTTTTGGATGGTTTAAATTGCGCAAAAGCTGTTGTTTTTGTCGATATGAACGTAATTATGAATATGTCGTAAGATGAACATGAAGTTCATCGCTCCACCATAGTAGAAACAGACGATCCACCATCAAGAGTGGTTTTAGACAAACTGGCAGAAATTAGCGTAGTAGCTAGATGGTAATTTGCTACTAAACATTTACATTGTGAGTTTGTGGATTTCTCCCAAGCATTCGATATGGTCAACCATGAGTTACTATTGTTAAAGCTGCATCGTCTTACATGAGTGGGCGACAACAGTCGATTGTGGTGTCGCGCAGGGTTCAGTTCTTCGACCGGTGTTTCTATTATATCATATGCAGATGATATAAATATTAGGGTCGTGGAAAAAGGTGTAGTATCACTTAAAAGAACAGCAGATTTGGACTATAATGGTAAAATGCTATGGTCTCAATTTTGTTGTATTTTTAAACAAAAAACAAAATAATGACAACTTTTTACTACACGAAATTGAGAGTGGTCCTACCGAAATTGATGAGAACTTACGATGGGGTAAATCTATGCAGAAAGCTAAGAAAAAATGTTATGGTTTATAGTCATTATCAGTTTACTGTAGTCAAAATGCTATGTATTCGGTATATTATTCTAATATACACTCTCACTTATCGTACGGTATTATAAATTGGGGTTTAAGCTCGGATGTGACAAGAGTATTTTTGCTTCAAAAAGATGTAATTCGCATTATGTGTGATCTTTCATGTACAGAGTCGTATAGAAACTATTTAAGACAATTCGAAATATTGACCTTGGCGGGAATTTACATATTTAAAGTTTGCGTTTTCGCCAATGAAAATCTTAAAAAATTTCAAGACAATCGTGCTTCATATAGCTACAATACCAGAAACACGACTTTACTGCTACCTATTCCACATAAATCTACATTTTTCAAAAAACGTAATGTATAAAATGTAATGACATTAAAAAAGCTGAAAACCTCAGATCTTTTAGAGGCAAACTAAAAAAATATCTTGTAGAATGTATCTTTTATTCTGTTCAAGAGTTCTTGAGTTAGTTTCTTCTTTTCTTCTTCTAATTTTCGTATTTTTTTTTCTTTTCTAGTCAAATTTCATGTCCCTATAATTTTTTTGACGATGTACTTTATCAGCAGGTATATTTATCTTAATCTTGATGTTTTCTCCGATTACCGATGGTATATTTTTTATGTACATCTGTTTTATTAATGAAATAAAAGTATTATTATTATCCATTAGTATTGGAATCTATGGCAATGGCACAATGGTTCAGTCGTCGCGTGGGCAGGAAAAAACTGGGAGGCCTGGACTGAGTTGGTGGTCCTCGATGGGTCCCTGACGACCCACCAATAAATTGAGGAGATATTAATGGTGATGGCTTTACCATAATGCAGTATAATGCGCGGTCACATACAGCAATGTGTTTTACACAATACCTCGCGGAAGTTGGTATTAACAAGCCAGCCTGTTTGCCTGATCTCAACCCCATAGAGCATGTGTGGGATATAAAGAACATGTGTGGGATATACTTTGTAGGTGAGTCAGGAGCAATGACAAAATATTCCTTAAGATGCTATTCTTAACTTTATTGACAGTATGAACCGACGAATGCACGTAGAGGTGGTGAAACAAAATATTAAGCTACATTTGTTGTAAAAAGTACGCCTCTTTAGGTTAGTTAAGTTACAGTTAAATTGGTTTGCAGTGTATACATTTTGAATTTGTTGATTAAGGTGGTCCAGAAATGTAAGAAGATTTTTTAATCCATGAAGCCTAACAATAAAAGTATCATCTACGTATCTGAACGATAATATTCAATTCACAATGGAAATCGAATCTAATGGACCGATTCTCTTTCTAATAAAAATAAATAATAAAACCCGTTTCGCGCCTAAATATTGCAGAGTTTTTTTCTGGAGATTCTAAAATAAAGATTTGCTAAGGGGTCAAATTTAAAAAAAATGTCTTGAACCTCAGTAAAACCATGTTTTTTTTTCAAGCAGTTGAGAAATACATTAATGCTCTGGTAATGGCCAATTTTAAGAGCCATTTTAAATAAGTGTTATTCAGATACAGGGTGCTAATATCCAAAAAAACTTGAACCAAAAACAAAATGTAGGAAAGGAGCGTTTTTAACAAAAACTGGTATTTTGAAAAAAATTGATAACGAAATTATTCCACAGGGTGTTTTAAAATTAGGGTTATATAACAACCTTTTAATTAACCTTGTGTAATGGCTAAAAGTATTTTACAAATGACAGACTGAATATGAAAGTACAATTAAATTTAATATTATGGTGTTGTTAATTAAGGTGGTTCAGAAATATAAGGAAATTTTTTCGTATAAGTATATATATATATATATATATATATATATATATATATATATATATATCTATATATATATATATATATATATATATATATATATATATATACAGTATGTCGAGTGAAGTTTGGAACAAATGGAAAACTGTTTTATTCCTCATTTCTCAGAAAATTTTATTCTTGATAAAAGTTGGCGCGTCTAAAGAAACTACAGGAGGAATAAACGTATTTTCAAAATATTCATCATTATACGAGGGACGATCAAAAATATGAAAAATTCTCAAGAGTAAAGTGGCATGATTTCTCAAAATAGAGAAAAAATGTATAAAGAAAAGTTGCTTAGAATTAAAATATATGCTCAAATATGAAATTGTGTAAGAAAATCTTTAATTTTGTTTTTTTATAGTTTTTTTAATTAGATGATACGCCACTGGCATTTTTAAAAAAAGTTCATTAATTTTCGAGTTATTTACTAAACGTGCATAGAATAAAAAATAAATAGTTTAAAAAAAGTACTGTTCATAAGAGAATTTTTATACTTGCCGTACGATTGTCAACTTCTTATTTAGGATTGTTGCACACTACCTAAAAAAAACAAAACTACATGGTTTTCCATTTTTGCTATTCCTATACTCTCTAAACTCCCTGAAATAATTTGATTTTTTCAATATTGGCATCTTATTTGATGAAAATAAAATCAAAATTGGTATACCATTAAAATACTATAAGTGAAAAATGCAATACTACTTATTCTTATGCAATAGGGTAGGTGGCTTTGGAAAAAGAAAATACATAATTATAGCTGTCTACTTTTCGAATGTCAAAATGATCAAAGTTTGAAAGTCTTTTTAACGGGACAAAAAGGCGTAGTTAGGCTTATTATTGGAGAAAATTGTAAATCATTTCGGGAGGCTGCAATAATTTTTAATGAAAGGCATCCTGGAAAAACTGGTCATTATAGTACGGTGTCAAGAATCTACAATAATTTTAAACTGGTTCACTACACTGGGATTAAAAAAGCTCACCAACTGATGTGAGGCTAGATTTTTCATTTTGGATCCAAGGGGAAATTGAGGACAATAGATCATTTCCAAAGAAAATACTATTCACTGATGATGCGACATTAACTACTAATGTTGTAGTCTCTTCACAAAATTGCCGATGGTATGTAAAAATTGCCGATCGCATGTAAAAACCAATATTCAAAGAAAACAAATGTATGGTGTGGAATATTTAATAACCAAGTTGTGGGTCCTTTTTACTTCAGAGAAAATTTAGCTTCTCAGAGATATTTGCAATTTCTAGAAAGTGAAATAAGAGATTTTTTGGAAGAAATACCACTGGAAGTGAGAAATGACATGTGGTTATAACAGGATGGGGCTCCTATCCATAGCACCCAAAATGTTAGTGAGTACTTGGAAAGAAAATTTAATGGCAGGTAGAT
The DNA here is from genome assembly GCA_030620095.1 of Kuschelorhynchus macadamiae. Lineage (NCBI taxonomy): Eukaryota > Metazoa > Arthropoda > Insecta > Coleoptera > Curculionidae > Kuschelorhynchus > Kuschelorhynchus macadamiae. Next base: position 204,690 of record JAUTXW010004819.1, read on the forward strand.
TGGAAGGTATTCGAATTATCCATGGCCGCCGAGGTCACCCGATTTGATGCCTCTCGATTTTTTCCTCTGGGGCTTTTTAAAACAAAAGATGTATGCCGATAGACCATTTGAGAACATAGATGTGTTAGAGAATGAAATTGGAAGAGCAGTGGCCCTTATCATACCGCAGATCTTGAATAATATCTTGAGGTATTTTTAAAGGAAACGTGTAAATGTATCGAATGATTGAATTTAAAAAGTCCTTTAATTTCTTTGTGTTTTACTGTTTTAATATGCCAATATATATATATATATATATATATATATATATATATATATATATATATACATAATTAAGAGCGGTTTTCTCATTTTGTGTAATAAGCAATTTTAATTTTTTCCAATTTTGAATAAGTTTTGATTTGGGGCAGATATTTTAGAATTTTTCAATAAAAATTTTATTTTTTCTCAAAATAATACTAAAAATGACAATTATTCAAGAATTGTCATTGTAGAAAAAAAAATTATCTTGAACAAGTTAACCGTGCATTTTAACTTTTGACCTAATGCTCTTGTAATAAGCAATTTTAAGAGCCATTTTGAATAAGTTTTATTCAGATATTTTAGTAAAATTTTATTTTTTCTGATACTATGACAATTATTCAAAAACATCAAAATACAAATTACAAAAAATCGTTTTTTTTTTAAAATGACGATGACATCAAATTTGAACAAAATTGCATTGTATTGTTTACAACCCTGTATTTATATATTAGGATCGCTAAATTGAAATTCAATTCAAAACACGTATAAACCATTAAATGGTCTCTTATTCGTCCAAAATTGCAATTAAATATCTTTTAAATTTTTCGAGATATTAAAGTTTAAAAAATCCCCAAAATTCCAGCACTGTATAATATAAATATTATTATTTAAATAGACAAATAAGGCAAAGATCAGGAGTTTAAAATTGTATTAGATTTTGTCAATATTTTACAAAATAAAATTAGATTTACTTCCGAAAAAAAATGATTGCAACCTCATTTTTCTAAACTCAATTGTGATTCAAATGGGTGGGATATTAGATGTCAGACGTTTAGTTCAGACAATACTTGGGGTTGGCCAACAATCAGACAAAATGTTTAAAACAAATAACAATAAAGTAGTTTAAAAAACTGCTGGTGACAAAATTGTAATGTTTTGTTAAGTACCTTCAGCATCAAGGTATATAAAACTGTCATCTCCCTATCCTTCTGTTTTCGATGTCCACTGTAAAATTGCATATTGAGCGGGCAGGCACGTGTTTAAAATTTATTGCAGTTCAGATATTCTGTGCCGAGTTGCGTTTTTCATGGCTTGATGGCATGCATATTTTAACACTTGTACGGATATGGTGGCTGGAAGGTCATCTTTCAATTCAGCATTAATTTGTCTCTCTTCGAATTATCCCAAGAACTGATCGATTCGTTCTTGGAACTGTATATGGAACTAATAAATGTATGAAAATCTATTGTGTATTCCCACTGGACCAAGTGTTTAACAGGTATAGGGTGGTGCATGTAAGATGTACTACCTTATCTCAGAACCTGTAAAAAATACATACGTAAAAATTTTGAATAAAATTCACTTGCCGGATTTATGTTGTCTTTAATTTAAATTATTCACAACGTTTCGATCATCGATGTATCCCCGATCGTTATCAGGTGTAAACTAAAAGCTAAGTCTAAAACTACGAGCTTATACAGAATGTCTGGAAATATCGTTTGAATAATTTCAAGGGTGATTCTACATAAGAAAGATACAGAGTGTAAAACTAAAAAAAAAATTAAATACTCTTTGACCCATTTTGTTGAAATTTGGCAGTGTTATTTGTAGTAATAAGGGGCTAATTTAGCCTTAATTAAATTAAAATTATTAAGTCCAGAGGCGTCCCGGTGGACACTTGAATTGTTTTCGTATCTTGCTTTGTTTTCGAGAAAAAAAAAACAATTTATTGTATGCCTCTGGGCAATAAATCATAGAAATTACCTTTTGTGTGTTCAACAGTCATGCAGTAAAATTATATTTAATTTTTCACTCTAAAGCAAGGCAAAATGTGGATGTTTACATAAAAACATGGCAGGAGGTTTATAGGGGCACTAGGCAGTGGCGGCTCGTGGTGTCTAAAACTGGTGAGGCGAGAAAAGGTTTGTTACTTACAATAGGTAGATGGCGCCGCAGGCGAAACATCTTTGGGATGCCACGCCCAAATTGACTCATTTTTATGATTTGTTTTTGTCTTTTACATACCAATACCAAGATATATGCCCAATTTTTCATTAAGTAATTTTTAAAATAAAAATTATTACATAGATATAAAAATAAAATAATAATCTTTAAGATATTCACTCAATTTTCATGTAGTTCGTTTTATCCTCAGATATATGTACATATATACTCTTCTCAAAGATATATAATATACACATTTTTCATCATTGGATTTTTTTATAAAAAATATTTAAAATACTTAATCAAAATAGTCAGAATCGAGTTTAAAGTGTAATAAACCTGTAATAATCTAATATGGTGGTAATTTTTTTATAAAAAACCAAAACTGTTTAGGCAAATAGGTATGTGGATGGTGCAGTTAAGTCACTTTTTGTAAATTAAATTAATGCGCCTGTCTTTTCAAGAAGCAAATTTCTCAATGATTTTGTAATAAAAGTCACCATTACATTCAGAAAGTTTAACTAATAACTCTTTTTCTACTGCCATGATCGGTAGGGCTGAGAGCCTATCTTGAGATATACTATTTCGTAAGTAGGTCTTTATTCCCTTTAAGCACGAAAAATCTCTTTCGGCCTATACACTTGTTAAGGGGATTGTCAAAATTAATGTCGCAAGTCGATATACTTCACAAAATACTGAAATTAATTCTAAACTATTAATTTGTTTAAGGAGTTCTTGAATATTGACTTTATAAAATTGTTCATCTCGGTAAATTATTCTTTGTCAAACATGTTTGGATGCGTTTTTTCTAACGAATTTAATAGACTAATGGAGAATTCTGTGGCAAAGTCTTTGTATTTTGATATATTAAGAAGTTTCACAAATTCCAATTTGTGTAAACTTCAAACCTGATGTTAATTTGAAAAATTATACAGTCTAAAATTTCATGAAACAGATTTTTATATTTTTCCATTAAATCTGATTCGCTCATGATACGAGTTTGTCTACTACATGGCAATCCGGTAAGTGATTTTGCTTTTTCAAAAATGGATTTAAGGAAATTTTCAGCGGGCAGCTCATTTAATCGTTTGACGGCAATGTTCAATTGTGAAATGCAGAAATCAATTTCTAGGTTACTAAACTGCAAAAACTTGAAACGGGATTTGCAACAAAAATTAGAATTTTTGATCGAGAATACCACCTTGTATCACTTGCTTGCGGAACTCGTTTTTTTATTATTTTGTCCAATATAGATGTGCGTTTGTACGATTTATGGAAAAAAGCAGGCAAACTTTTCAAAATTGCGAAAAAGATTCTGCTTTCCTTAATATAATTTGAACCCTATTAAATTGAGACGAAGAGCAGCACAATGAGTGTACATTGCTTGTGGGGCATCTGATCTTATTCGTGTTTGTAGACCGCTCAATTCTCCGGCCATAACCGCAGCTCCATCATAACATTGTGCTACTAATTTCCGTTTAAAATTTAAAGGTTCCAAGATTCTTACAATTAAGTTATAGAGTGCATTAGCTCTAGAATCCTCACTTATATCAAAAAAGTCTAAAAAAACGTTCTTTTATTTCGGCTAATTTATTTACATACCTAACAGTTACACAACATTGGGCTTTTGCCACTATATCCGTCGTATCATCTACAATTAATGAGAAAAATGTAGCCTCCGATATTTCTTGTTTAATAAAGTCTCTCATATGTTCGTCAATACAAAATATTAATTCATTTTGAATAGTTTTCGATTGTCCCGTAAATACACTTTTCTCTTCTAAATGCTTTACAAGTTCGGTGTTACGTTTAATTAAACAATTAAAAACTTCCTTAAAATTCCCTCTGTTAAAAGAAGATTCGGATTCGTCATGCCCCCTAAAAGCCAGTTCTTGTTTTCCCAGTAATATAGTCGTATCTATAAGGTATGTCAAAAGCAAGCGGCTTTTCCTAACATCTTCATTGTACAATAATTTAGATTAACGAGCATTTTCGATTAGTGCATCTTTAATTGTAATCATATTTTGAGACAAACGTACAAAACCTAAGGTATTTTGAATATGGTCTTTAGACCCTTCAAACATTTTAACCGCTCTAGAAAAAAGGCCAACAATATAAACGCTGCTTAAAAACACTTCCACAAATCCAAGTGTGTGTTTGATACCATGACGTTTGAAATGATCGTTTATATTGTCGACCGTCTTTTTTATCACTACTTAAGGTACTTATCTTCGGCATGGGTCTATCTTCGCGAAGAATTTCTTTTTTCTCATCCTCGGGACGCACGCCTGGAAAATGCCGTTGTCAATAGTGACATAACGATATCGTGGACTAGATTCATAGTTCACACGTTTCGTTTATTTTAAATTTTAATCACTAATTCATATAAACTACTCTATCAGTCGATCTACTCAATAATTAAACTAACGCAACGTCAAAAATACTTTAGATAGAGTAACACCCGACACAGACTAAACGCGCGACATTCACGAAATAATACTATAAAACAAACACCAAATTATTGCTGAATAATCTCAATATCCACCCACTTCCCGCTCAATCTCAAACCGTTACCGGTAACAGTCAAATACCCCATACGCCCACGCAAATATCAACAAAAACGGCTTGCATTTGGCAGCCGGATGCGCGATTGTCATTTACCGATAAATATTAATTATTTCCATTTATATTCAATCTGTGCTAACATTAAATGGCAACGTCTCAATCATTAAGCGAAGTTTTTATCGCCTCAAATGCAATAAAAAGAGATGGAATGAATCTACATAAGCAACACGACCCTTTTCCCTCTTTCTCAGACTTATTAAAAATCCAAATACCATTCAAGTGTCCGAGGCGCAATTCGCATCGCCGCGTATAGGTAAAGTCGAATAAAAAAGAAATGATATTGCAGTTTTTGGACATTGTACTGTTGGTTAATGAAGTAAAGTGTTGATTTATGATTTACGCATATTTGATGAAATTTTCATAGTGTTTGAGACAATTTTCAGAGAATAATGTATCAACTTGGAAAGAATTAATTTTGAAAATAAAAATGTATATTTATAGGAAAGCGAGTGAGGCGGCGCCTCAGTTGCCTCATCTGACGAGCCGCCGCTGGACTAGGTTCAAATATTCTTTAATATTAGATAGATCAATATAGCTACGCAGTAGAACGAATAAGACACGGCAACATTCAGGCCCCACTAAATGGAAGCAGGCTTTGAAAAGCCTGCATCCATTCGATAAATTAATACGCAATGTTGCCAAGTGTGGTGAGTAAGCCTGTAGATGAGAGTAGCGACAGCAGACCTTTGCCAAAGATAATTTGCGACTATCCCCCGATGTATAAATTTTTCTATAGTGGCTATATTAACCTATATTAACCTTTGGAAATGGCAACGATTCGTCCCAACAGGATTATTTGTTACCTTTGAGCTTTGTTACTCCATATATACATTAGTCCTAGTTGATCCCAGATCGTCATATTAATCGTAGAACTTATCTTTAACTTAGGAATTACGCAGCATCTTCTAGATTAATCATGTGTAGTGTTGAGTGCTGGTGTTCAGCGATAGCGGATTGAATAATTTGTTCTTTAATTATACATCTTTAAGCTTTTTAAGTTTAGTAGATATAGACTTGTTTCATCTTGAAACACTACCACAAGACATTTTATAAACTCCTTTTAGTCCAGTAATCAGGAGGTTGGGGACGCGAAAAATACTAAAGTGCACATTTTTTTTTGTAAATGATACCTTTGCTGGGGCTATTTGAAAATATGCAGAGTGTTCATACGTACACCGTCTGGATCACAAAAAAAAATATTAAAAAGAAAAAAAAAGTGGGTTTTGTCAATTATCTTCGAAAATATTGCAGATAGAACAAAATTGGTTTTTCGGACCACGAGAAAAATTCTTGAATTTATTAGCAAGCGCTCCAACAAATTTTGCAATAACTCGAGTAAACAATTATTAACATCCTTCGTCAAGGAAAGTATTGTAATCGTGAAAAGAATCACCCTCTGGGAAGATATGACCTGATTTATTACGGGACCATAGGGGTGAAAACATGCACCAACACAAAAATTAAAAATACTTCTGGAATAGGTAGCACAAACTAATAGTCTATTCTATTCAGAATTTAATGCTCTTTCCTATGAGTATGCATAGAAGACGCTAGGGGTGCTTTAGGTTTTGAGATATTCGATGATAAAGTTGAAAAAAAAACATTTTTTTAAAGTCCGAAAAAAGGACTAAATAAGCGGTTTTTGCGCGAAGTATTATTAATCTGATAGAGAATTTTTCACAGATTTCACGTCTACCCCGAAAATTTTCCTACGACCTATAGTTTCCAGTTATGAATTTTTTCCAAACCTCTGCATAGTTTCAAAATCCGAATATAATATATGTGGGGAAAAATTTTTTTTTCTTCCAATACGTTACGTTTCAGGGACCTAGGGTCCCAAGCCAAAAATATATATTTTATCAACTCCGTCGATCTGTCTGTCTGTCTATCGGTCTGTCAGTTCAAGGCATAGCTTAAATACTACTTACCTGATCGACTTCAAATTTTGGTCAAACGTCAAGGGTCATATGGGGATGACTTGATACTATTTTGTATGTATAAACGATCTAATTTACCTTAAATTTAGAGCAAAAATCAAGTATTATATAGGAATGAACTGGCAATATTTTCGCGGGAATCCAAGGTAGCAAAACAAAATGGCAGCCTAATAAAATATTTACAAAAATCAGCCTGAAAAACTATTTATTAGATTAATTTCAAATTTTGTGCAAGCACTAAACGTGACGTAGAGATAAACTCGTAAAGTTGTGCTACGAATTCAAGGTAGCAAAATAAAATGACGGCAGAATAAAATGTTTAAAAAACGTTAAAGAATCTTATTTAAATGATTTTGAATTTGCTAAAATTTTTAGCAAATTGTTAGTTTAAATACCGTTTGTCTGACGAAGCTAGAGTGTTAGCGAAACGTATGGCACAAGTTGTGAATAAAAGTTAAAATATAAAACAGTCTAAAGTGTTTTATTTACATTATTTAAATGCCTATAACTACGCCATCTTTTCCTCGATTAAAAAAAACTGACATTTTAAAGAATTTAAAGCTTTAGCGGAAGGTAATATAAAATCGGAGGTTTTTCATTTAAAAATTCGCAGATGGCGCCACTTCTAATATGTGTTTTTGTATTTAGCGTGCTCCAGATTTTTGAATTTCGTGTATGTATGCCTTGTAGTGGTTCATGATTTTGATGAGGTGTATTCCGAAAATAAAATTAGCATTACTATTTTTCTCTAATCATTTCTTTTTTCCAGCCATCTGTCTATCACCCGAGATAATATTGTTACAAGGAGGGTCAATCACTGATATTAAAAAATAACTCGATCTCGCAATGATTGGTAGATAAAATAACACTCCAACTGATCAAATACAGAGGGTCAATTCTTTGACAATTTGAAATATATTAATAAACTAATAGAACTGTTTTAGATTTCTTCAAAAACTTGTATTAATTTGACAGTTTGTCTATAAAAGCATAAGATTTTAGTTTAAATAAAATATATGTAATAAGTATTATTCTTTATAATATACCGGGTAACACAGAACATAGGGTACACGCTCTAATTTTTTTACCTTTCCAGATATCGCTTTGAAACTTAGGTACGTTTAGTAATTTATTAAGATGCATACTTTGACAGATAATTGCATTATACATCACATCCGGTTTAACTGGAAGTAACCTAAACTTTAATATATTAAATGGAACCCTGGATATTTTTTTTCTTCCAAAATAGCGGCAGCATTTTTCTTCCAAAATAGCGGCACTAAAACACGTTTTTTGAAAAACGTTACCATATAACATACGAAACAAAAGAGAGTGTCAAACTTCTGAGGTGACCTGATTAAAATAAAACTTTTTAGGTTAGAAAAAGCATGAAAGCATATTATTGTGTTTTTTTTTCAAAATATACGCCTTTTCGAAAAAATAAAAAAAATATCTACTTTTAATGTAACTTGGACCTTGTATATTTTATTTATTTGTTTAATTTTACGTTAAATTACGGTTCCAATAATGTGCCACAAATTAATCCTTTTGTCGTTAAATTACAATATTTCGATTTTTCCTCCGGGCTACATAATTTTTTATCGGCAAACCATTTTTATTGGTTAAACTATGTTAGATTTATTTACCCATCATTTTTAATAGGCAATAACTAAGTCTTCTATTTAGTCTCCACATGTGTCAGATTTGTTGAAAACATTTAAATTTAAATGACTAGGCCTAGCTTGTCCATTTTATACCCATACCTATATAAGCAGTGTTAGCGATTCTAATACTCTAATGCAGGGGTGCTCAAACTTGAACTGCTAGGGATCTAGGACTCTAAGAGGCGCAAGTATGTGTGATGCAGGGTTGTCGTACATACACGATATATGCACCCTACCTACCTACCTACCTACCTAGGTAGTTAGCTTTCCGCACAATATACATTATTTTAGTCAAGGTTTGGGTTAGGTTTAGTTAGGTTCTTCTCTACTCTCTAAAATTGCGAGTTTATTGGTTGTTACAAAACAAAAGAGTTACATATGGTATTAAACTTAACTAAGGAGTGACTTTGGATGTTGAAGGGTGGCACTGCATGTCCTCAGCATACTTTTCATAAGACGGTACGTAACCACTGAGTGCTAATCGCAAGCATGATGACATATGATCGTCAGTTAGTCGATTGCGATATTTTGACTTAATTATCTTCATTTCAGAAAATGCAGACTCGCACAAGTAAGTTGACCCAAACATTGCTGTCAGTTGAAGGGCGATTTGCCTTAGATTCGGATATTTATCTTCAGATATAAAACACCAGAAATTTATATCAGATGCTGTAGCTTTGAGATGTATATCTGATATAATCTGCACCATTTACATTTTCAACAGAACATGAGTTCATATTAAACTGACTTGCTATTTCAGTAGCTAATTCCTCCATGTTTTTACATGAAAAAGGATAACTCATAAATGATGCTACATTTGCCAATTTACTACAATCATAAACACGCATTTCGAATTGTCCCAAAATATTTGATAATTCAGCCTCATACGTATCATAATTCCACTGAGAAATACTTGCTTTCAAAGACGGAAAATGTTTCAGATTCTTTCTTTTCAGTTGATCTATCATAAGTTGCAATTTACCTTTGAATGCGTTTACTGCGCTAATTATCTCAATAACAGTTTTTCCTTTACCTTGAAGCTCCAAGTTAATGGTGTTTGAGTGCATTGTGATGTCAGTCAAAAATGCCAAATCACTGACTATTTTTCGTTTTTCACCATCTGAGTGTCATCACCTCTTTCGTCTAGAAAAGCTGTTATTTCGTGCAGTAATTCTTGAAACCTTTCTAGGAATTTTCCGCGACTCAACCACCTGACGTCCGTGTGAAGAACTAAATCAGTGTGTTCAGCTGACTCCCTATCTTCCAACTGCAACTTAAAGAGCCGCCGTTGCAAGCTACGTGCACGGATGGAATTCACAATTTTTGTTGCAATGCCCATAATTTCCTCCGTGTTTAAAACTTTTGAACACAAAACTTGTTGATGTATAATGCAATGGATTGAAAAAAATGAAGGGAAATGTTCATCAGCTCGACACAATGCCACAAAACCGTTTTTGTTTCCAGTCATTGCTGGTGCTCTATCGGTTGTAATGCACACTAATTTATATATTGGTAGCTTGTAGTTTTTTACAAAATTGAAGAAAACGTCATATATATCTTCGACACGGGTCTTCCCCTTCAGAGGAATGATTGTCAAAAATTCTTCCTTAGCCAACATGTAATTGAATACCATCCGAATAAAAATACACAGCTGGGCAGTGTCTATCATATCGGTGGATTCGTCGAAATGAAAAGAAAAGTATGTACATTCCATGATATCATTTTTTAGTTTATCTGCCATGTCCTGATTCATGACTTCAATACGTCTTGTGACAGTCGGACGAGATAACTGAAGTTCTCTAATAGCAGACATGATTTCTGTTTTATTTTTAAAATCTCCAAATAAAGTCTCACCCGCTTCAATAAATGCTTCCTTCACAACCGATCCATCTTCGAATGGTTTCTTGTGTTTCGCCAATATATGAGATATTTTAAATGACGCGATCGTAGCAGCTTTTGACTGTTTGGCTGGTCTTGTGAACATGGTTTGTTCTTTTTTCAAACAAGATATCAAATCACCTACTTTTCGTTTTCTTAATTCACTTTGTGCCGGAAAATCCTTTTCATAGTTTTTATGAACCGTTTTATGATGCCTCTCTAAGTTACCACGCTTAGGTATTGCATCAGGCACGACAAATAAGACAAATGCACTTATCCTTCACCATACAAAACAAAAATTCTTCCTCCAAATCGTTATTAAAATGATACGTTTTAGATTTCTTCGCTGCACTCATTTTGTACTATTTAATAATAAACTTTGTATCGACGTAGTATTGCCTTCAAGTTGCAATTCAGATCGACCGTTTGAGCACCGCTGCTCTAATGTCTATATTCCATTTTATAAAAAATGATGAACTGTCCATTTTACTTTTATAAAAATGTAACAGTTGATTAATATAAGCATTGTAAAATAATTTTCGCTTGTATTAATTTTAAGTTTGATTGTTACTAGATGCTTGCTGACGATCGTTCAATGTAAATGCAGCTTAAATCGCGTATATTGAGAAAAAGTAGTAGGTTATGAAAAACAAAATAGCATAATACGGCCATCGTTATATTAATATAAGCGAAAATTATTTAAAATGCTTATATTAATCAACTGTCACGTTTTTATAAAAATAAAATAGCCAGTACAGATTTAAACGATACCGTTCAATTAGCTATATTTATTCGGGGCATTGATAATAATTTCGAAAACACTGAAGAGGTGGCTGCCCTTTTTCCGATTGAGACGATATAATTAGAATTGACAAACCTTCCTGCAGTTCTTATAGACGGTGCACCATCCATGGTAGAAAAAAATAAAAGGCTCGTGGGTTTGATGAAAAAACAGCAGACGGATCTTCCTTTGATGCATTACCATTGTATCGTTCATTAACAAAATCTTTGTGCAAAATCCACAAATATTGATGAGGTGATGAAAGTGGTCGGAAAATCTGTGAACTTCATTAAATCACGCGGCCTCAACCACCGTATCTCGTGGAGTAAAGACCCTAAAGATGCCTCGTGTAATCGAAGGCGAAACGTCGGATAGTAATTCCAATTTGACACGGTCTAATTCCAAGAATCATGATTTCTTAATTGACCAAAGCCGTGAAAGCTTCCGTTCTGTTAGCTAACCTCTATGGGGAGGAAATCAAGAAGGATGCCAACACTTTTGGCGATCTCCGGAACAGCAAGAAGAAGTTACTCTGCCAGTTGGCCTTTCTCGTTAGATGCCGAGATGAAGATGTAGTACCGAAATCGCTACAGGTGAGACATCACATTACTTCTAGAACTGCTAAGAATAGTTATAAGCGTGCTAGCAATGCATTAGTTAGAGAAAGGATTAAGCCAACACGTCGTGATTTAGATACAAATGCCCGGAAACTATTAGAAATTCGTCTGAAATTAGCTTCTAGACTAGAAAGAACTACATTTACAACGTTGGACAACATTACCAACGCACAGGCAGAAAAAATCCATCAAGAAGTTACACTTAAGCAACAAAAAAAAGTTTGAAGCCCTCCTGAACAGAAAAAATCAAGTGAAACTTCCGCAGAACACAGTTATCAACCTGTCATCGAAGCCGTTATCCGAAGCAGAACTTTCCGTCCTTTCCAAGGGCCAAAACTTCGCAATAGCACCGAGTAGCATTCCCGTAGAAGACATAGTATCTTCTGTTGAAGCAGCAATCAGAAGATTACCAGTGGAACAAGCCGATGAAGTCAGATATGAGACAGCGAAGATCATTAAAAACTCAAAACCACCGAAGTCGAACCTCTCCGCAGCCGAAAAAACAGCAATGAAGACCTTACGAAGACGCAAACATTCTGGTACTTTCAGCAGATAAAGGCAACGCCACAGTCATTATAGACAAAGCAGAATATGTGGAAAAGATAACTCAACTTTTGGACAAGAACACCTATAAGGTTATGCAGGCAGACCCTACAAGTAGAATAGAAAGACGCATTACCAATTTGATCAACACACAGTCTATCACCAGCGGAGAAAAAATCATTAAAACCAAGCAGCTCCAAGACTCCCAGGTTCTACGGTCTTCCGTTTAGATATGTTGATGATACTTTTGTTGTTTGGCCTCATGGGCAGGATAATCTCCTCATATTTCTCGACCACCTTAATGAGCATAATATCAAATTCACGATGGAAATTGAATCTAATGGAACAATTCCCTTTCTAGATGTATGTGTTCAAAGGAAGGAAAATGGTACATTAGGACATGATGTGAATAGAAAACCGACGCATACAAATAGATACTTAAACGCAAATTCTCATCACCATCCGGCACAAAAGAAATCGGTTATTAACTCACTAGTATTCAGAGCTATTTCGATTTCTATTGCACTGAAGATATTACGCGTTCAATTAAAAGACATAGTAAACCAACTCCGCCAAAGGAGAATGATAAAGAGCCACCATTAGGTAGTGTTGTCCTTCCCCATACATGGCACTACAGACAAAATAGGACGATTACTTCGGCGGTCCGACATACGTACAATCTTCAATACACATAAGAAGATTGGACAATGCTTGCGATCCCCGAAAGATTTTGTACCTTTCCAAACAGAAGGAGTATATAAAATACCTTGCTCCTGTGGAGAAGTGTATGTGAGAGAAACAGGACGCTCAACATCAACTAGACTTAAGGAACACGAACGACGTATTAAAAAGAAACAAATTGTTCAATCTGCTGTAGCTGAACACCAGCATAACACTGGCCATTTCATAAATGTAAAGGAAACCAAGGTTCTAGCATCGGTTCCAGGTTTTTATAAACGAAAAGTTAGAGAATCTATTGAAATATTTAAACATACAAAAAATTGAAATAGAGATACGGGTTACGGTCTACATCACACGTGGAAACCGATCTTAACACAGGGTCACGGTTCGGCGAGCACAAGTCGTGTATAAAAGCCCGCCTGAATCTCTTCGAGCTAATTCAGTGTTCAGTTCTCGTGGAGTAAAATCCCTGAAGATGCCTCGTGTAATCGAAGGCGAAACGTCGGATAGTAATTCCAATTTGACACGAACCATGATTTCTTAATTGACCAAAGCCGTGAAAGCTTCCGTTCTATGTTAACAATGTCAAAAATCGCATTGATTGATTGAACTTTTTAAACAATAAAGATTATTACACTTTGAAATTACATATGTTGGTAAAGTGACGTGGACCATTGTGACCGTCCGGACGATGTGAAATCGATTTTTGGCTCTTGCACTAAAAAAGATTGAAGATCCTTACATAATAATAGTAATTACATCAATGCTATTTATTCCAAGAAAATATATATTTTAGATGAACAATAAGAAATAAACGTTTTCATTAATGAAATTTTGATGTATCAAAAACCGAATGAAATAAAAAAATCCAGTTACATCAACTGTACTTTTGTTGCTACAGCGAAAACGTTTAATTCGGTATCCCCTAAGATATTCATGGGAATTTCCTCGATTATGCTTGGTAGTTCCATTACGGGCAGTACGTGATCTAACAATCATTATTGTAATCATAAATGTACCACTACTAATTGTTAATATGGACGAAGTGTGTGAAGGACCGCAATATAGCTTTAAACGTAAATGAAATATTTACATTCGCGGATTTCAGAATTATTAAAAGAAAACATAAAATTTAATTGAGACTAGCACCTTGTACTGGGCATACATCGCTTCCGAAGGTCGCTTCTCGGTCATAGGTAAAGAGTATTGTTTAATATAAATAATTATTTTTATTGCGTTTTGCTGACCCGCCCACATGTTAATTTGAATTGCGCCTAAAAAAGCAACTAAAAGATTATTCTTGTATGTGTAATATTGTAACATGGTTCTACAAATGCCATATGGATAACACTTTCGGTTTAGCCAAAAATGTTAAAATTCGGCACTTCCTTTCAAACCGGAAGTGTCGAATTTGAATCTAAAATGAAATTAAGATAGTAAAATGGATGGATCTTGAGTTTGTACCGCGTTTATGTTCTATCGTTTCGCCTGCGACTGTACGAATCGTCTTCAGGGATCTTAACTACACGAGATCAAAAACTGAACGAGCTCTAGTGATCCGAGTTCTGCTATTTATACCAGAGCTGTGCTTTAAAAGAAACTCACTGAAGTTTAAAGCATTATCAATACTCAATAATCAGTTATTGCAGTTTTACTACTTATACAGGGTGTCTCAGATAACATTGCCAAAATTCCGAGGCGATCTAACCTTACTAACAATAGACCCACTACCCTTATGAGTAAGGGACTGGAGGAAATATCATACAATATATATGGTGTATGTTAAAAAGGAATACGTTACAATGGCCAGGTCACACAAGAAGTTAAATGAAGATTGCAGCGGTTTTTTAATTATTGCCTTTCTTCCTTGCGAAGTTGGTGCCGTAGTATAGGATTCAGACGGACGACATTCAAATGAAGAGAATGCAATTTTTGCTTGAATATAAAAGAAATATCTAATCGCAAGAACCTTATACTCCAGTATTTTTAGTCCTAAAACTAGAACCTGTGGTGGAAGATAGATCAAAATACAAGAGTTCTAACCACACTACACCACAACTTTCGTTTCGCGTTTCACTAACCAAGTTAGCATCATCAGCAAATGATATAAGCTAAAGTAACTTATCCTAACCGCTTGCTTCTCACAAAATTATGTATGAATCAATTTATTTTTTCTGTTCAACAATAAATATTATAAACAACTTGAGGGAACTGCGATGGGCAATTGCTTATCTCCGTTCCTTGCAAATTTCTTTATGGGTAGATTAGAAACCCAATTCAAAAAAGAACTCAAATATTTCCCAACGGTATGGTCTAGACACGTAGACGATATATTTGCTATTTTTGATACTAAAACAGAAAATTTGGACACTTTCTTAAAAACATTAAACAATAAATATCCTTTCATTAATTTTAATTACGAGAAGGAGAACAATGGGCAATTACCTTTCTGGAGATGTTAGTTATTAGAAATAACGATAAATTAGAATTTGATATTTTTAGGAAATTTACTAACAGTGATAATAATACTATAATAATATAACATCCGATTCATTTCATTGCCGTGAACACAAAATAGCAGTATTTCATTTCTTAACCCTTCAATTTTCCATTCAGTAAAGAACGTTTTAACAATGAAATGAATCGGATTAAAAATATAGCTAAAAGTACTGGATATAATGATAATTTTGTACATAAACTAGTAAATAGACATAAACATAAGAAAAAATTTTCTCCAAAAATTTCGTTCTCCAATTATTCTAAAAATATTTTCTTATTCGTGGGTTAGGAGAAGGCTCAAACAAAACACACTGATTAATTCCTGTGCGACGTTTCGTATCTTTATTGATACTTTTTCAAGCACTGGAAACAGAACACAGCGTAAAAATTGAAAAATAATAAATTAACATTAAAAAATATACCTGAATTGTTAGTGTTGTTGTGTCCGCCAATAATTCCTAGATGTGACGTGAAGAAACAGTTCTCTAATCAAAACGTAATAAGGCTGATTTTTTTTCTCCAATTGTTTTTACGGTGATATTAAGAGTTTTAACTAGATGTTATTATATTAGACTGTCCTGAATTTTTAGCGAGCAAAGTTCAGGCACAATTACATTTTTATTTGTATAGTACAAAGGAAAACATTAAAACTAAAAGTAAATGTTTGTATACTTACTGAATAGTTACAAGTGTAGTTAATAGTTAAAACAAGACAAAAGCAAACAAAACTTGAAGTTTAGTTATTTAAATTTACAACTATTAAAACGAATTACAGAAAAAATACGAACATAAAAAACAAATAATATTATATGATGTTTTGCTACTATTTAATCCCTTTTTTTTAATATAGAATTATAGATACATGTTATTAATGCCCTATTACCCAATTTTTGTGTTTTTCTTTCCATTTTTTAAATGTTTGTATATCTTGCACTAAGCCCTTGTGAATCAGTCCTGAGGTTTATGGTGTCTGATAAATTAATAAAACAATCATTTCGCTGATGTTTCGTTTATACCAGTTGGTGTCTCTATCGATAATCTTAACCTAATAAGAAAAAATAAAAGATGCCACTACTCCTCAAGCACCTGAGGCTCCCAATAAGTTCAGAGAGGTCTAGAAAAAGTATTTAAAAACGTAGGTTTAGGAGTAGCCTACAAAACGGAGAACCGTTTGAAAAATCTCTCTGGAAACCCTAAAGACAAAGTCTACTTGAAGTAGGATCTGCGAAATTAGCTGTAATGACTGCGATCTAAAATATGTTGGGCAAACTAAACGCTCCATAAACATTCGTTTTAAAGAACACATGGCACAATTAAAATACTGAAGAAGAGAAAAGTCAAGCGTTGCCCAACATGTTTTGGAAAACAATCATCAAATAGGAGAAAATAATCTTAAGTTAATTAAAAATGTATCTAATAATAGATTATTGGATGCATTTGAGAGTATAGAAATAGTTAAATGTGGTAAGAAAGCACTAAATTAAGACAGAGGGCCTATTCCCTATAGTCCCCTCTATTGTTTACTTGACAACGGTGCAGTCGGGTGCAACCAAGTGTGACCACATTTACCTATAAATAGTCTCGGTTAGGATAAGTTACTTTAGTTTATATCATCTGCTGATGATGCTCACTTGGTTAGCGAAACGCGCGTCAAGAACGTAACAAGTTGTGGTGTAGTGTGGTTAGAACTCTTCTATTTTGATCTCCAGTATTTTTAGATGAAACATGGATATTCAGCAAAGGAGCCTTCAGACGTAGTTGGCAGGATAAACTGCTGCCAGTTCTACACAGACAACCAAGGGTAATAATTGGATAATTTTAGATATTTAGAAAGAAATGTATGTCAACGAGAATGTATTTATTAAAAATGCAAGCTTAGTATTTCGATGCGGAACTAAAAAGGGTGACTATCACGAATAAATAGAAAAGATTTTGAAATATGGTCCAAAAGTAAATTAATTCCAAATTTACCTCCAAAATCTTTAATTATTATGGATAATGCAAGTTATCACCCTGGCCTTTCTGAGGAAATTCCCAAGCAAGAATAAAAACTGATTGAATGGCTGAAAAAGAGAAACATCAATTACCCAGAAAAGGCGATCTTTCTAAAGGAATCCCGGAAAAAAATCATCTTGACGAATATGTTTTACAGTTTGGACAGAAAATTTTAAGACTACCACCATACCATTGCCAATAGTACCATTGAAATGGTTTAGTCGGAATAAAAATGTATTTATTATAAAATACGACGCTAAGCCTACCTTAATATATATAGTTCCGAAGCCTAGTTAACATCTTTGTTAGACTGTGCAAAGCAGAGCAACATGTCGTATTTTTCTTCATTAGAAAACGTTTGGTTTGTAGCCATTTTTTATTATAAAATTTAAAACAATTGTGGCGGTTATCTAATCTAGCTTCAAAACGAACCAGAGGTTTTTGACAAGTAATTTATTTAACATGGCAACCATTTTATTTTGTTTTGTTTAGGCAATCCCAGTCTACTACCAAAAACTGAGCCTATCTCTAAAAAATGCAAGTTACTGGGCGATTCGAATAGAAAAGTATATACTACTATATATTTTCGAGAAGCTTATTGTGAACTGAATAATATAAAATAAAAATATACGATCTGACTACGCCACTGGATTCTACGTGAATAACTGTATCAGAGCCAGTTTTTACCTTTTCGATAAGTATTTTCAATTTCACACTGTATCTTAAAACGAAAATCTTTCGTTTCACTGTAGCACCATGTAGCGAAAAGCGGAATCCTCTATCTTCACTAATAAGAGAGATACCCCATAAAAACAACGAAAATGGGACCTCCTGTACATATTAGGGACAATTAACGAGGTAGTGATTACGTGGGATAAGGTACTGAATGGAATATACAGTAGCCATTGGAATAAATACGTTCTTCAGACTTCTGGGATATGACAAAAGCTTGGGATGTATCTGGCACACAGCCACTAATTGTTTCTTTAAATGATTCTAGGCGATTCTGAAACAGATTCTCATGTTTATACCTCTGACGATAAAAATGGCTTTTAATTAGTTATAGAAATTATTGTTTATTTCTTTCAAATATATATATATATATATATATATATATATATATATATATATATATATATACATATACAGTGTGTCTCAGATTCGCTTCTCTATACAGGGATCTCGGCTCCTATTATACCTACAGCAAAGGTTAAATGGGGAAAATTATAGAGGAAACTTATTACATTCGATATCCGGCTTCAGATTTACGATCGATCAATTGTTTTTGGAAATATCGGGGAAAACCGAAAATGGCGGATTTCATTTTTGGCCAGTATATGCAGAACGGTAAATTTGACAGCTGCCAAAATGTGACATTATTCGGACACATCTGTTGGTGACTCTGATATTGTTTTGTCTATTTCTTTTTGGCGCTAGTTGTACTCGTCTTTCAACTATATATATATATATATATATATATATATATATATATATATATATATATATATATATATATATATATATATATATATATATATATATATATATATATATATAATATATATATATATATATATTTACAGTCCATTAATAGTAATATAATATATATATATATATATTTACAGTCTATTAGTAGTAATTTCTATGGTCACGGGGGATCAAATTCATTCATTCATTTCATTCTTCGTGTGACCCCAGAGGTAGAAATCCAAGGGCGACAGGTCAGGGGATCTAGGAGGCCAAGATATTGGACCATTTAAAGAAATTATTCTTTCGTTAAACTGCTCTCTTAAGAAGGTCCTGACTTGAATGGTATTGTGAGCTGGAGATCCGTCTTGTTGAAATCAAGTTCTTCTTAATTCATATTCCGTTAGAATAGCTCGTAAGGCTGGTACAACCTGGTTTCGCAAAAGCTCTAGGTACCTCTGCCCGTTTAGGTTGTAGTCAATCAAAAATGGTCAAATAAGTCGATTTCCTGAAATGATTAATAATTAATAAATTGTTGCCCAACAGTCAAGGGCGGCAGGATCGGCCGGGTGGTACTAGAAACTATAAATTATAAAGGGAAAATTATCTTTATTAAAAAGTAGATATTTTCTTTCCAAAAATAATTGTCGAAACATCCCGTAATGAATGAGCTTGTATACAGTTGAAACCTATTCAGCTTTATTATGAAAAAGAAAAACATATTTGGTTAGGGAGAAGTAATAGCCGTAATAAATAATTTTGTTGGTATTGCATATTAATTTCGGAAATACTAAATCAATTTATTTCAGTAATAGAATAATCTTAAAGAAGTACACCGTGCCTCAATAAAACATAAAATATCAAAAGAACAAACCCCTTGCGTTTTAACATTTAAATTATTCAGAAATACAGCTGAACGCCTTTCTATAAATCATAATGAAAATCGAAAAATAATTCGACATTTGATTAATATGGTATTTTTTCTACCCGGGTAATAATGAATCATTAAATTCAGACAATCAAAATAATTTTAGAGAATTAGCTAAATCTGCAGAAAATTTAGATAAAGTGTTAATAAATTTATAGAACCCAATTCTATTTTTATAGGTTCTTCGAAACTACAATACAAAATGATTGAATAAAAATGTAATACAATATCAAAAAAGTAAGTTGACTGACTTTAGAAAGTTTTACTTTTTTTTTATTGGATTATACTCTTTTAGTATCATTAAAGAACTAAACAAAAAAAAATCATTTGACCATCATTTGGGGCCTATTTAAAAAAGATTGGTTAGATTAACTTACCAATGATCCCACACCAAACGTTACTTCCAAATCTGATCTGTAGACGTCTCTCTGCCACTTCGTGAGGATTTTGCACAGCCCGATGATGACGGTTTTGTCTATTAAAGACTCCACAATTCGTGAACCTGCTCTTATCGGACCACAAGACATGATTTACAAAATCAGGATTTTCATTACATCTCCTAGTATACCACTCACAGAACTGTAGCCGTCTTGGAAAATCAGTTTCTTTAAGTCCTTGTACTATTATGGGTTTGTATGAATGTTACTTATTCTTGTTTAAAACTCTCTGTACTGTTGATTTTGGTACATTAGTTTCCTGTTCTACAGTTCTTACCGATGCACTAGGGTTTTCGTTGATAGCTTGTAAAATGTTTCTGTCTCGATTTTCATTGTTATTATTGTATCCGCTTCTAGGTTGTTCGAAGGCACCATGGTTAATTAAATTAACTACGATTTTCCTGCAGAGAGTTTTATGAGGCTGCCGTCGTTCGGGGTACATCTCCAAATACCTTGCTGAGGTAACGTAGGCGTTTCTGTATGATTGAAAGTACAGAGCTAACATGTCAACCTTTTCTTCATTTGAATACGGAATGCCGGCCATTTTCTATAGGTTTTGACAATTTATATGTCAGATTTATGATTTTAGTGGGATAAAAGCGTACCTACTACTTATTAAATCACAGCTTTGATACTTTCAACTATTTAACCTAACGTCAAAGTCAAAATCCAATTTTGTTGCAGATAAATCATGGCCTCCTTAGAAAAGCATTGAGAGCTAACATTACTTTAAATCATGGCCTCCTTAGAAAAAACTGAAACCTGACTTTACGAAGTTTAATATTTCAATGAAACTAAAATCTTTAATGCACTTGTGAGATATCACTAGACTGGAAATTTTAGGCTCTTTCCAAAAATCGAAAAATCCAATATGGCGGCCTTAAGAAAAATGAAAGTTGAGGCGGGTTGCGGGTTAACAAAAAACGATGAAGACGTGTCGTATACGCCATCTTATTTGTCTTAAAAATTTGTCCCAATAATGTCACATTTTCACAGATGTCAAGTTTACCGTTCTGGATATACTGGCGAAAAATGAAATCCGCAAGGGGTTTGTTCGATATTTCCCAAACTTTTTGTTCGATCGTAAATTGAAGCCAGATATCGAATGCAATAAGTTTCATCTAAAACTTTCCCCATTTAACCTTTGCTGTAGGTATAATTGAGGAGATCACTGCATAGAAAAGCGAATCTGGGACACACAAATATATATATATATATATATATATATATATATATATATATATATATATATATATATATATATATATATATATATATATATATATATATATATATATATATATATATATATATATATATATATATATATATATATATATATATATATATATATTAATAACCTATTACCAGCCTTACGAGCTATTCTCCAGGAAGATGTATTAAGAAGAATTTGGTTTCAAAAAGAAAGGGTCACAATACCATTCAAGTCAGGACCTTCTTAAGAGAGCAGTTTGACGAAAGAATAATTTCTTTAAATGGTCCAATATCTTGGCCTCCTAGATCCCCTGACCTGTCGCCCTTGGATTTCTACCTCTGGGGTCACACGAAGAATGAAATGAATGAATGAATTTGATCCCCCGTGACCATAGAAATTCTGAGAAAAAGAGTTTGGACACATTTGGAAATATTAACCGAAATACACTTACCATTGTACTAAAAACATTCACCAATTGTCAAAAATGTCTCGATGCAAATGGACGTCATTTTGCAGATTTGTAAATTAATGTTACCCACTTACAAAGTAGTTAAAGCTCATTTAGATTTTTTAAGTCGTTATTTACGTTGTTGTATTGAAAATTCAATACGTTCAATACATTACTTACTTATTAATGTAATCTTTTGACAAATAAATCATGGCCTCCTTTAAAAACATTGAAACCTAATTTACGAAGTGTGATATTTTGATGACACTAAAATCTTTAATGCACTTGTGGAATAAAACTAGACTGGAAATTTTAGGCTCTTTCCAAAAATCGAAAAATCCAATATGGCGGTCGTAAGAGAAATGAAAGTTGAGGCGGGTTGCGGGTTAACGAAAAACAATGAAGACGTGTCGTTTACGCCATCTTATTTGTCTTAAAAATGTGTCCAAATAATGTCACATTTTGACAGCTGTCAAATTTACCGTTCTGGATATACTGGCGAAAAACGAAATCCGCCATTTTCGGTTTTTCGCCGATATTTCCCAAACTTATTAATCGATCGTAAATCTGAAGCCAGATATCGAATGCAATAAGTTTCCTCTAAAACTTTCCCTATTTAACCTTTGCTGTAGGTATAATAGGAGCCGAGAAACCTATATAGAGAAGCGAATCTGGAACACACTGTATATATATATATATATATATATATATATATATATATATATATATATATATATATATATATATATATATATATATATATATATATATATATATATATATATATATATATATATATATATATATAATATATATAAAATATATTTGTATAACTAGCGCCAAAATGAATAGACACAACAATATGAGAGTCATCAACAGGAGCAAAACCGACATTTGTGATTACTCTATACTACAATTAGTTATGACACACAATTTGAAATCCGTTCTTAAGTAGTTTTTTCAGGCTGAATTTTTGAAAATTAAGCCGCCATTTTGAACTCGTGCCAAAATTATACCAGTTGACTCTTACATAATATTTCATTTTGTGTAAAATTTGAAATAAATTGGGTAACTAGTTTTTTAATAATAATTTCTTTAACGTTTCACTAGGCCGTCATTTTGTTTTGCCCTATTGGATTTCTATTAATATGTTACCAAGTCATCCACATATGACCCCTAATTTTTGACCATAATTTGAAGTAAATTGAGTAAGTAGTTTTTTAGCTATGCCGCGAACAGACACACAGACCGACGGGGTCGAGAAAACATGTTTTTCGTCATCTAGGGACCCTGGAACGTAAAAATTTGAAAAAATCTCGGAGGGTGATTATTTCGCGATTACAATACTTCCCTTTTATGAGGGAAGTTAAAATAGAGGTGTAACCAAATTTAACCGAATAACTGCAAACAGAACACAACCCCTAAAAGAATTAGGATATACGTATATGTAAGTAAGCAGATCGTGGCATTAGATTGGGCAAAGAAATCAACACACATTTTATTTGCCCCTCATAAAGTGTTTCCAGTTTTTGTACAAGAATTTTTACACATACTGATTTTTATGCAATTTTAAAATAACTTCTATTTAAAATACATTAGTGTTGCCTTCAAGATAATAAACCTCTAATTATAACATTACTTCGTGACGTCTTGTAGCAATTTCTTTATCTGGTTCTTACGTTGTTAGCGAATTTGTCATTGTTTAGACAGTAATCATAGCCTTTGAGTGATAAAGTAACAATTTTTACAATGTAAATATTTGCTAGCCATTTTTTTCTCTGGTGCAACAGGATATTTCGGTGTGAAATATCTAAAAACCTACCTTATCTAAATGTTTCAATAGACTTTCAGCAGACACGGAAAAACCGATAGATTAGCTGTATAGAAAGAGATTATTGCAAGAATTGATTGTTTTATTGCATAGAGAGTTTCTTTGGCGTTAGCATATTAGTTATTTCTGACAATCAACTAGTGGTCAGTGGCTTACGTGAGAATATTTGAATCAATTTACATTGCTAGTTTCAAATAGGTCGACCACATTTTTGATTAATCAGAAACAAGTGATCTCGTTCAATGGCGTAACAGAAAATATCAATCGCCCCCCTGAAAAATTTAATATATAGGCGCAAATTTAAAACACATCATAATGTGACAAACTTAGACTATAAAAACAAGGGAGACCGAACTATTTACATTTAACACGGGATCATAGATTGAATGTTTTTCATCTCCACTACATCGATATGTGTATGTTGTTGTTGTCAGGTTTTAAAAATTGTCAAATATTCTAAGCAAAGTTTTATCGAATTATTCCAATATGTTTATATATTTTCCAGGGGCGTGCAGTCCATGGAAGCAAGGGAAGCAGTGCTTCCCCAAAAAAAATTACAAAACATCTTCTAAAATGTAATTTTTGAAATAGGAAACCATTGATTTAGTTTATATTAAAAATGACCTGTATGCTTGATTTCCTGCTGTTTGCAATTTTTGCATTTCAGTCGCGTGCTTTAAGTGGGGGCGGAAGCTATCGTTGGAGTAGGTTCTTTGTTTGAACGGCTATCTGTGTGTTGTGTGATACGTACGTCGCGTCGTGCATGGTGCGATATGGAAGACAATAATACGGACGTGGATATGCAAATACCGTCAACTTCGGCTGTCGGTAATAATGTTGAAAATGTTGGAGTTTAGTAAGAAGAGTGTGTGTGAATGTGGGGTCGTGACTTAATAATAAAGGGAATTTCAACATTAAACTTCGCCGATAAGCTTCAAATAATTTCCAAAGGAAGGGCAAAACCGCCTATGAAAAATTTAACCACCAAAATGAAAAACTGTATTAGACATTTTTATCCGGAAAAACAATACGAACAATTTAAATGGCGAACAGGGTGTGAAAATATAAGTAAATTATTTTGTTGGCCATGTTTACTTTTTGAAAATGAAAAAGGTCTCTGGAATAAAACTGGTTTTTCCGATTTAAACAATTTCCATAAAGCTGTAAAAAGACACATTATGTCCAAAGCGTATTTACAATCCGTCATAAAAGAAAAAGTCTTCGGCAAAAGCAGAATTGAACACGCCCTTAATAAACAGTTGGAAATTAGTTACCGCCAACACAATGAACTAGTTGATAAAAATATGCAAATATTAAGAAGACTTATCGATGTTGTTTGTTTTCTCGGACAGCACGAATTGGGATTTAGAGGTCATGACGAAACAAGGGTTTCTTCAAATAGAGGAAATTTTCAAGATTTACTTAGTTTAATGGCTAAATATGATGATTGCTTAATCATTTATCATTTATTTTTTATCATATTATTTATTTAATTATTACATCGAATCGAATCCAGAATGATTTAATTTCCGCGGTTGCAACCATTATTCTAAAAAGAATTAAGCAGGAGATTGGCGAGGCGCGGTTCATTGCTATGGTTCTGGACGAAACAACTGATATCACTAATTTTAGCCAATTATCTATAGTAATATGCTACGTTAAAAAACGGAAGTATTCAAGAGCTATTTTTAGGTTTTAAGAATGTGTCCGAAAATCGTACAGCAAATGCATTATATACTGTAGTTTATAACGTTACTAAAGAAATTAATGGAGAGAAAAAATTAGTTACTCAAAACTATGATGGAGCTGCAGTGATGGCAGGAAAATTAGGGGGTCTGCAAGCTAAAGTTCGAGACACCTTCCCAAGTGCTGTGTTTGTCCATTGTTTTGCTCATAAATTAAATTTAGTTTTATCCGAGTTCATCAATCACATTAAAGAGTGTAAAGTATTTTTCGTTACTTTAAGTTGCATGGCTGTTTTTTTTTTCCAAGTCAACAAAACGTTCATTAGCTTTGGACTTGGAAATCGTGAATCACTGATTGAACTATTTGAGAATATAATAGAAAATAATGAAACGTGAAACTCAGAAGCAATAAATAGTTCGAGGGGGTTTTTTGGACTGATTGAAACGAGATTTTAATTTTAATTATTTGTTGAACATATTTTCAGAAATATGTCCATTCTCGGACAATGTTTTTAATATATTACAAACTAAAACAAATGATATTGCTTTTTGCCTAAAAAAAGTAGATGATTTTAAGTCCATGTTAAGCCAAAAAAGAGATGACTTTGACCTATTTTGGAAGAAAACGATGACGTTAAATGTAGAGCCACAAGCCAAGCGTCTTCAAACAGACAAGGTGGTAGATGTTCAAACATCATACAGACGCCTCTTTTATAAAATAATTGATCAAATTCAGCAACAAATAAACCATAGATTTAACAGTTTAAATGATTTTAAATTCCTCGAGCTCTGCAATTTTTATGCATTTAAAAGAAAAACTTTTCCAGAAGATGCGTTTAAATCTCTTCTTCTTCATTATGGCCAGTTCTTCGACCGAGTGTTACTGCGATCTAAACTAAAAGTGATTTACGAAACTGATGACATTAGCGCAAAAAATAACGCTAAAGAACTAATGCAATTTTTAAAAGACAAGGAGTTGGAAGATGCCTACGCCGAAGTGTCGAAATTGTGTAAATTAGTATTGACAATACTTGCCACAAGTTCATCAGTAGAACGCAATTTTTCAGCACTTAAACATATAAAAAGTTTCGTGAGAAATTCAACGGGGCAGGAGAGACTTTTGCATATATCGCTACTGTCCATTGAAAATAAACTTCTCCAAAATATGTCGGAGCATCGACATTTTTATGATGACGAATTTGAAAAAAATGATCGAAGAATCGAATTACATTACAAACAGGTAAGTTTCTAAAAATTGCTTCCCTTAAAATTTCACCGCACGCCCCTGCTATATAAATAGGTAAAAAGTTTGTAAAATTTGTAACACTCGTAGGAAAAACACTTGCGCAAAGTGTCTTTCCCGCACTAACTGCTTTTGCTGCGGGAAACACTTTGCACACGTATTAGGAAAATAGGGGTCTGAAAAAACCTCGGAGGGTGATTTTGTCACTATTACAATACGTCTCTTTTTACGAGGGAATAATTATTGAACGTTATTTCCAGGCTTGGGAGAGCCCCCCTGCCTCTCCTTTCCGCAATTGTCGGCTTCTCATATAACTTATCTTAAAAGTTGTTAAAGTTATAGGTGTAATAGACCTATGAGTGGTAAAACGACATCACGTACACCTACCTAAATTGTTTAATCTTTTTTATCTGTAAAAAATATTGTTGAACGAACATTAAGCACTGTAAACACCACTTGACTAAACAAACAAGTATTTTCCAAATAAAATGCTTTGCGTAGAAGAAAAAATTGAGAGACTGGCCAATCAAAAACAAACAGATTAATGTTCAATAAATGATAAGATATAATCGTCAGTCATCGATTTCGAACAAAGAAAACGTAAAGAGTTAGAAGGCAATACGGTTTTATCTAAAGGATTAGATGTGTGCTAGTTAAAAAAAAATCAACATTACTTAAAGACATAATAATTATTAATATCCAAACTTGGATCTTATCTTATCGCTAGTTCAATATTACAAGAAGTGTGATGATGTAGATTACAAAACATTTTAGCGCAGAGTTTTCTCTTATATTTAGATCTTTTTTATATCCTCAATAAAAGTCGCGCAATAAAATGACGGCGTAATACTGTAAACATTTGCACAAAATTCCAATGTTAAAGGCAAAAAAACTGCTAAAGACTATTTTCGAGAGTATATACAGAAAGCAGTGCCGTGTTATATTATTTTATAACAATGGGGTTATCGATTGTTTCATTAGAAAAACAAACTACTATGTAGTCGGTACAAAAAATTGTTATTTATATAAACCCTAAAACCTGCATTTTAAAACTTTCTAGCTATACAAAAAAACTAACAGTACTTTATGATAAAGGGTTAGAGAGTTTGTCCATGTTTTATTCACACACAAATTTTCCCCTTTGCTAATTTATACCAGATGAATTCCAAAAGTAAATTTTAGTCTGAACCACCTTTTGTATTTTAGAAGAGATGGTTTAAAGGTTTTTTAAAAAGCCACCAATTACATTGTTTATTCTTATATGTTCTATAATTAACAGAAACTTTTAACTTTCGACCGGGCTACTAGGAAACAACGGAACAAATTATTATTATTATTATTATTTCTACAGGATTATTCTCTACAAAAAAAAATTAACTATTGTGTATTAAGAAATGATTTAACGATGCTACATGTTTTCAAAATGACCGAAGTGTGGATGTTCCTGTGAATGTTTGTATTAAGGCCTAATTGAGCCAAATGCGGTGTAAACGTTGCTGGGGTGAGGCCTGATACTGATATGACGAGAGGACCAATGATGACCCTTTTCTGTTTCCACAGCCTTTTAATTTCCATTGCCAAGTCGGAGTATTTGGCTATCTTCTCACTGTATTTCGTTTGGATGTTCTCGTCTTTGGGGACAGCCATGCTAATTAAATAAGTGATCTTTTCTTTTTTGGATTGAAAGGTGATATCGGGTCTGTTTGCCGGGATTGTTTTATGTGTGGATGTCAATGTCCCAGTAGAGCTTGTAGTCTTTGTTTTCAAGTATGGATGTTTGTGTATAATGGTAGTAAGGGTCTGTGTTCTCCGTTAGTTTGTATGTTATGGCTAATGCTTGATGAACGACCTTCGCTGCTGAGTTGTGTCTCGCGGTGTATTCAATTCCGGTCGTTATGCTACATCCACTGGTTATGTGATCCATCGTTTCTCTCTGCTGGTGACATCTCCTGCACCTGTCATCTTCAATGGTTGTATTCTTGATGATGTGCTTTTGGTAGTTTCTGGTTACTATGACTTTGTCCTAGATGGCAGGCATGAAGCCTTCTGTTTCGGGAAACAGTTGCCCTTCTTGTAACCCCGTATGAAAGCTTTTTATGTATGTGGTCCTGATTTATGTGGTATCTGTGTCTTCCGTGGAGTTCATCTTTTCTAGTCCTGATTGGATGTGACATTGGGTGTGTGTATAATTCTTGTCTGCCTTCACTATTGCCTTGTGGAGCTTTTTTCGTAGATTTGTTTTTTATTTAGCGATTGGATATCTATAATTCCCCTCCCTCCTTTTTTTCTCTCCATGGTGAGTCTTTCCTTACAGGCGTTGGAATGTAATTTCCAGAGATTAGTGAATTCAGAGCGTATGAGAATGTAAATGTTTTCTGTCTGTGTGTGACCATTTAATGATACCAAACGAATACGTAAGAATAAGTATGGCGAAGGTGTTAACAGCTTTCGTTAGATTTCTGGAGTTCAGTTTTGTTTTTAGTAGTTTTGTGAGTCTGGTTTTAAATTCCGTCTTGAGCTCTGATTTGATATGAGTGTGGTTAATTTTGGTGCTTTAATGGAAGCTTAGGTATCTGTATGTTTCTTCTTTGAGCATGTTATCTATGATTTTATTGTTGATTTTTTCCATCGTAGGGTGGTCTTTCCACTGTCCCTTGTTGATATGCAGTAGCTTGCATTTACGTATACCAAATTTCATGTTGATGTCCAGGGTAAACGTTTCTGTTCCTTAAACTGTGCCTTTGTGCTTATAACTATATGTTATCCATGTACAAGAGATGGTTTATTTTGTGTAGGTTATTTTTTGGTTTTGAATGTGGGATCCGAAGTTTGTGTTATTCCAGTGTGTTTGAGAGTGGATTGAGACAGAGGCAGAACCACAAAGTGCTGAGTGAATCTTCCTGGAATATATCTCGTCTGATATAGATCTCTTCTGTTTCGATGTGTTCTTTTTGTGTTCTCAGGTTAATTTTAGTTTTCCACTTACTAATGATTTGCCTAAGAAATTGCTTGGGTTTTGGAAACAAGTTTTGATTGACTTATTATGTATAATTCTAGCACTCTGATTAGCCAACTGTGGGATATCGAATCAAAGGTTTTTTTTTATAATCTATGTAACCAGTGTGAAGGTGTCTATGATTTTTCCTGGTTTGTTCCATGATGACGCTGTCTATAATTAGCTGCTCCTTGCATCCCCGGCTGTTTTTCCTGCACCCTTTTTGCTCTTTCATTAGAATGTTTTTGCGTGCTAGATGTTTTTCTATCCTTCTGGTAATTGTGTCTTTGATGATCTTATGGTTGTACCAGAAGTTATAATTATTACTTTTCTAGGATATCCGCAGTTAGGCGTGTATTTGATTCTTTCTGCAACTTCTTGTGTTGTCATTGCAAAGTTCTCTTTTTCCTCCAAGCACTTGTGTCTGACTTCTTCCGCTTTAATCCATGAAGCGTTATTATTGTGTAGTGTAGTATTACGTTCTGACCAAATGCCGTTTTTCTGTAATTTCTTGTTTGGTGGGTGGTTCTATTAGTCGTGCCTCCTCATTGCTCATGGTTTTTTTGGTAGAACTGTTTTTCGCTTCTCCAAAACAGGTTATTAGGGTCCTTTCTTTCACTTGACTATTTGTATCTTCGGAATCTTGCGGCATACACGGATAATTTATTATTATTATACACAGTATGATGGCAAACCATGATTAACGAACTGCGTGTTTTAATTTCCATTGCAAATAGATCTGGTCGAACTCTTAAATTTTTTTTGGTCGACCTGTAAGTATTTTCACGTAGCTATCATAGTAATCTCCTCTTAAATATATATAAAAAAATAATAATAACAATAATTAATTTTTTTGTTCTTGGTCACCACACTCGCCTGATATGACACCACTACCGTTTTTTTATGGGTTGGGTTAAAGTACACAAGATAAACTATCTAATAAAAAATAATATTAATTTAATTTTTGATTGTTTGACCACACAGTCGCCTGAACTCACTTTACTACTTTTTCCTTTGAAATATGTTAGAATCTGAAATATAATTTTTGCACGGTTAAATATTTTGAGAATATTGAACTACAATAAAAACAATTAAATTCTTGTTTTTTGGCCACGTCACTCCTGATTTGACTCCACTAGATTTTTTTGTAAGATAAGACTTTTATATGTAATTCTTTCGTTGTAATATCTCTTCCGAATATTTGAATTACAAATCCCAATAAGTATTGAACAGAACTAGCCGTTAATTGATGGAAATCCATTTAAATCAAGTAAAATAAAATACTTGTTTAAAATTTCCATTTAGTTTATTTTACAAAAAAATAATTAATTAAAAACCATAACACCAAAACCAAAAAATAGAAAAAATCCCGTGTTTACAGGTTAAATTGTCGAACCTGTTCAAAATTTTATATTGGACAAACAGCCACAATTTATTTAAAATAACAATTAATGCGCAGAAATTTAGTTATATTTTTTCGCCACCGAAATCACCTGATTTGACTTCACTAATAATTCTATTACTAGGATGTATTTAATAACAAACCAAAATATAATCTCTACATTGTAACACCTCTTTAAAATGTATAAATTACATATACTAGTATTTTTTAATTTGATTTATTGGCCACCGCACTAGTCTGATCCGCCTCTACTACTTTTTTTTCCTATAGGATGGGTTAGAATCTAAAATGTAGATATTTCTTTGTAACATCGCGTTAAGCTATATAAATTACAAATAATAATAATTCAGTATTTGGTTTTGGCCACCGTTCTCATTTGACTTCTCTTTTTAGTGAATCAATGGATTAGTATTTTAAATATCTATCATTCTACTATTTTTTCTCGAACATATAAAAAACAAATATTATTATGAAGAATTACGTTTTTGTTTTTTTGGTAACCGCACTCGCCTGATCTGACTCCAATACGGTTTTTTCTATAAAATGTGTTACAGTCTTCAGTTCGTGTAACATTTCTTTATAATATACATTTCAAATAATAACATGAAGTCAGTTTTTGATATTTTGACCACCATAGTCTCCTGATCTGACTCTAACATTTTTTCCCTATTGCATGTGTTAGAATATAAAATATAAGTAAGTATTTTATTGTAACATTTAACAACTCTTTAAATTATGCAAATAAATTTCGAAAATTTAAAACACTTTAGCATTTAGCTTCAATTCTGTAAATTTTATTGTAATCTTAAAGTAATGCGTTCAGATTTATACCCATAACTGATACTATGCAATGCAGGTAATTAACGGTTTCACCACCATTATTTGTCGTTTTAGAATGCACATCCCTAGACGTAAACTATCGGAGATCCATATTATTAGGTCGCTACGTTTGCTATCCTATATTACACATTGACACAAATATGAGCCAAAGTTTTTTGTCTTCATGGCCTATCGATCCATCCGAGCAGGCTGTGTTGGGAATCCATAGAAGTGGCAAGCTGGTAGCGGGACCCTCCGAGGCCATCATCGATTCCCGAGGTCGCAGCAAGCCATGCCAGGCCGCCCCTCCGCAACAAGAGCACGGAGGGACACCGTGTTTCTTTTTATCGATGGCTACTAGATAAATATTTTATTAGTTTGATTGATATCTATTAGGGTTTCTCGATGTGCTCGTTTGATAATTACAAAGCATGTACAGTTACTATCACCCAGCTTTAATAAAAATGTCTTAATACCCACAAAATTCTGGGAAAAATATATGTTTTTATTGTTTGAATGAGAGATTCAATTTACAAATTATAAATAAGATCTATTTGTCTTCCTGCTCCCGTGTTCATATTTCATTTAATATGTAGTATTTAGGTCTGATATACCAGGAGGCTATGCTGGGTATTAATGTATTGATGAATATATTCGGTATTGATAGGCTAAGTTAATTGGGAACATTGTTGTTAGAATGGCATTAGGCTTAATTTTTTGATTCTTGATATATTAATCTTCTTATTCCCCTGCCTACCATGTTCCATACAATCAGGGGAATCTACAGTAAAAAATCGGTAAATTCCTTTACCCCGAACTTCCCTCGTTATGAATTATTACTCTTATTGGGAACAGTGAAGTGTGATCCAAGTTAGTTCAATACATAGTATACAGGGTTATTCACGCAACCCGTTCATTAAAAGTTTTTGATGATGTCATTTAGATACAAATTTCAAATTTTGGGATTAAAGTAAAGTCAAGGGGTACTTCTTTTTTGAAATATTTTCAACTTCCTGTCACTTCCGGTTTAACCGGAAGTTGGTATCAACTTGCTTATTTTAAATGGAACACCCTGTATTTTATGATATTTTTGGATTCTACGGAGAATTTTAATGCTATTTTATCTAGCATGTCATATACCTAGTTCAAGCGTTCTTAAGATACTTGACCTTGAACCAAAAATGAGCCTTCGGGGTACCAAATTTTAAAATCTCATATTTTTGTAAGTTTTGAAGATATAATCTTCATATTTTGCAGACGATCGGTAAATAATTTTAGGTTTCTATTTTTTTTATTGAATTTGTCTATTTTTATACAGGGTGTCCTAAATTCAGTCATTCAACAGGCAAACATTCACATTTTCAAAGCCGCTAAAGTCCGTTTTTTTAAATGGGACACCCTATAACTTTATGCACTATCAAATGTAGAATTTAATTTTTTATCGAACTGTATTAAGGTCCCCTATACCTATTCGTAACCATTTTCGAAATAATCAGGTTTTTGTTAAACTATCATATGTATTTGCTAAATGCTTACACCTTCCCGTAGTAAGCCATGGAAAAACAATTGTTGTGCTTTTCTATTCAACATGACAGCTGATTTGAAGCTTTTAAATTAAAATAAAATAACACTCAAAAGCTGATATTCTCAATTTATTTTATATTCGCGGAGAATGTTACAAAATATTGGAGAGAACGTGC
This sequence comes from Kuschelorhynchus macadamiae, assembly GCA_030620095.1. Lineage (NCBI taxonomy): Eukaryota > Metazoa > Arthropoda > Insecta > Coleoptera > Curculionidae > Kuschelorhynchus > Kuschelorhynchus macadamiae. The sequence continues at coordinate 238,268 of JAUTXW010004819.1, forward strand.
CATGTTTTTAATGAAAAACATCCTCATTTATCGCCAATGAACAAGAGAAAATTGAAGAGGATTGAAACGAAATTTTTTCGTTTCGGAAAAGTTAAAGTTATAAAAAATGTAATAAATTGTTTACATTATTTTTAATCATATCTACTAAGTTCGAGACTGTTCTAAACTTGTTTTAGTGAACTTAAAAATTATAGCAATCTAACAATCAACAATAAATAAATAAAATAATAAAATTGAATTATAACAAATGTTCTATATGCTGTCCGTTCATTTGAAGACACATTTCAATTCTTCTTTGTACAGTTGCTGTGGCCCGTTGAATTTGTCCGTTTTCTAATTCGGCAAAAGCTGTTCGTATCCTGTCCAGTAAATCTTGTTGGTTATTTACTGGGGAAGCATAGACTTTACCTTTGATAAATCCCCATAAATAAAAGTCTAGGGGTGTTAAATGAGGCGATCGCGGGGGCCATCTCCAAGGGCCATTGGGACCAATCCAGCTATCTTCAAAAATTCGAGATAATTGGAGATAAACTGCAGCGGAATTATGTGCTGGTGCCCCATCTAATTGATACCAATAATTTTGCAGCTCACCAATAGGAATTTCTTCTATAAATTCAGAAACCGTCCCTCGTAGAATTTCCAAATACTTATCACTGTTTAAATTGTCTTCATAAATACAGTACCGCACCTGATCATTTAATACTATACCGAAAACATTGAAGCTAAACGTCTCTTGAGAACGCGTTTCGCGTAAAGCGTGCGGATTTTCTGCTGCCCAGAAATATTCGAATAACAAATATTCCTTCTCTAGAAAATTTCGCTTCATCGCACAGTGCTTTGAGCAATGGACAATAATCACAAAACAAAGTAATAATTATTTATATTTTTATAACATCAATATAAGTATAAGTATCCAAAACACGCATTACAAAGTTTATTTAAATCAGGTCATCCTTGATTAGCACTGTAGAGACAAATGAATTTCGATCAACGCCTAGCTGTCAGTTTAACAATAATTTGCTTGCGTTCAGAACGGAGTTTTCATTAACGAGTTATTGTTGAAACTGTTCACTCTAAAAAGCAAATATATATATATATATATATATATATATATATTTTACCTGATATTTCAATTATATATAACACAACTATATTTGAAAACTTTGGTAAAGGTTTACAAAATATCTCTAAATATCTCTTTCTGATACTGTTTTAGTTAAGTAGGAGAAAATATAAGGTTTCAGATTTTGTATCGATATTCTGCCCTACCTGCCACCACAGGTAATTTCAGAGTGTATTTATATCAAAAACGCTGATCTGGTAGATGTTTGGATAACTAGTTCACATAGTCATCGCCAGCAAAACACATTTAACAAAATATGTGAAATACTTGATTTAACAGATTGTTCGGAAGAATTATCGGCACGAATTTCAAAGATGGGTAGAATTTTTTGCATGAAAATGACTAAACTGTGGCAGGAAAGCTCTAGAACTCGAGAAAGATTTATAAAGCGCAACAAAAGTTGGCTAAGCAAACCGGTAGCCACATCAAAAGATTTTGTGGCTTTTAAAAGACCTCAAGTGCAACCATTACAACCGTTGGCGTTGCAACCACGATCAAGGCAATCTCGAGGAAGACCCACCATCCCTTTTGAGGAAGCTTCTACAAAAACTCTAATAATCAAGATTCCTTAGATAAGGTTTTGACACCACATCAGGCTTTAGCCCTGTGCTTGGACCTAGACTTATCCGAAAGAAAATACTTAGCTTTAAGGTCAGTAGTTAATGCTTTGCACAAGGATTGCTTTTCAAGTTTGTACGCTTTAAACATTGCAAAAAAAGCACTTTTGCCGTCTCAAATTAATACTGATGAAGTCAGTTCTGAAGTAAATTTACAAGATCTTCTAGATAAAACCGCAGAAAGTATTCTAAATGTTTCAAGCGTACCGAGTGGGAAAGAATTAAAATTAATTTGTAAGTGGGGCTTTGATGGCAGTAGTGGGCATAGCACATATAAGCAGAAGTTCAGTAATGACCAACATACGGATGAATATATCTTTCTAATTGCACTAGTGCCATTAAAATTGATTAATACTTGCACAAATGAGGATGTATGGGTAAATATGACAAGTTCCTCGACCTTGTTTTGTCGACCAATAAAGTTTATTTTTGCTAAGGAAAATGCTGAGTTAGTGCGATTGGAAGAGCAAAAAATGATAAAAAATATCAATTTGCTGAAAGTATCGACAATAAATATGCACAATCAAACTTATAATATAACTTTCGAATTAATTTTCACTATGATGGACGGTAGTGTAACTAATATTCTTTCCGGCACCAACTCAGCATCCAAGTGCATCATTTGTGGAGCCACCCCAAAGCGAATGAACCACGAAAACGTTGTCAATCGGTCTGTAAATAGGGAAAACTTTCGTTTTGGCTTATCCACACTTCACTGCTGGATACGTTTTTTTGAATGCCTTTTGCATATTGCGTATAGACTCCCAATAAAAGTATGGCGAGTTGAAGGAAATGAAAATAAAAAAATAGTAGAAAATAATAAAAACGTATCCAGTCAGAATTTAAATCGAAGATGGGACTGATTGTGGATAAGCCAAAACCGGAATATGGCTCCACAAATGATGGAAACACCGCAAGGCGTTTTTTTTTTAATCCCGATCTCAGCTCGGAGATAACAAGTATCGACAAGGAACTTATTGTTAAGTTTTCGTTGATACTTAGGATATTGGCTAGCGGGTACCATGTTGAATTAGAAAAGTTTCGGAGTTTGTTACAGGAAACTCGTAATTTGTATATAAATTCTTACAGTTGGTATTATATGCCTGCAACTGTCCACAAAGTCTTGATTCATGAGTGTGAGATAATAAGTGCTTACGACTTACCTATTGGACAACTGTCAGAAGACGCCTTAGAAGCAAGGCACAAGGAAGTTAGGAAAAACCGATTATCTCACACCTGCAAATCATCACGAACTAATTGTAACAAAGATTTGATGAACATATTATTGCTGACATCAGAGCCCTTACTATCAATAAACCGAAAAGTTATGAAACAGAAAACTAGCAAATATAACAATGAAATTAATAAATATCTAAAAAAAAATGATTTAGTTGTTTCAGAAGATTTAAATTTGGAATTCAATGTTTCCGAAATATTAAGCAATGAAAGCGATTCGGACTAATAATTAGCTCTGAGTTTAACGTTTGTTATTTATTTTATGTTTAAAAATTTTAGTAATTAAGTGTTAGTGTAGTTTAAATAGTGTTTGTTAAATTTTAATTTTGTGTTTTATAATAAAAACAAGTTACAATGGCTTATAAACGCACATTTTTCTTTTTGACCCTCTATGTCAATGTTACAAATCTTAGTTGTAAGTTTTTCTGGACACCCTGTATGTGATTAACTTAGAAAATTATGTGCAAAATGTTTTCGCCTAAGTAAAAAAATAACAATTTTGTCAGAAATTGTATTATGACCGCCAGAGGTAAGTGGTATTATTTTTGTCCAATAATCTCTACTACTCGAAGCACTGTGCATCGGTCCAAAATATTTTTGAAAGGAATTGTATATATATATGTATATATATATATATATATATATATATATATATATATATTATTGTATATATATATATATGTTATATATTATTGTATATATATATATATATATGTTATATATATATGCCATTTCCTTTCTACCTATGTCACACTTGACTTCAGTCTCTCATATTCACATTAAATTTTTCTGCAAAATTTAAAATCAGTTGAACAAGATAAGGATCCTCTTGAACTTAATATCTGGCTAATATATGCGAAAAAACGGAGTAAAATATATAAGATCTATATATGTGTCCTGAGGATGCAACATTTAAGTTGCGAAACGTGGACTATTTTAAAACTGTTTTTTTTTACTGGATCTTAATCCCAAACAATACACCACTCTAGCAAACATTTTTTAATATTGTTCCCCATATTGGATCTTTACCAAAATGTTATCAGATCATCCCCATATGACCCCTTAATTGGTCAAAATTTGAAGTCAATCCGTCAATAGGGCCGCTAAAACTTTAGGATATGTAAATACTGAGAAAGTGATTTTTTTCACGATTACAAAAATTTGATTTGGCCGCAATTTTGTTCCGTCATCTTGAATTAGTAACACAGTTTTACAAGTTGAGCCTTATACCACGATTAGTTATGGCACATAATTTGACATCAATCCATAAAGTAGTTTTTTCAGGCTGAATTTTTAAATATCTTATTATACCGCCATTTTGTTCCGCCAATTTGGATTCGTACCAAAATTTTACCAGATGATTCCAACACATAATAATAAACTGACAGACAGACCGACATACCTGCCGAATTAATAAAACATGTTTTTTTGGCATCTAGGGACGCTAAAACGTAAAGACGTGTACATACATACTCTTTATTTGGCCGCCATTTTGTTCGACCACATTGAATTAGTACCAGCCTTCTACTAGTTGATCCCTTAGAGATTTTTTCAGATCTTTACGTTTCAGGGTCTCTAGATGCCGAAAAACATATTTTCTCAATTCCGTATGGCACTCTGTCTTTTCGCGGCATAGCTAAAAAACTATTGACGATTGACTTCCAATTTTGGTTAAAAATTAAGGGTCATGTGGGGATGACCTGGTAATATTTTGGTAAAAATCCAATACGGCAAAGGAAAATGGCGGCCTAGTGAAATGTTAAAAAAATATTACAAAAAACTGCTTATCCAATTTAACTGAAATTATGCACAAAAATCAAGTACTATGTAGAAATCCACTGGTAAAATTTTGGTACGAACCCAATATGGCAAAAAATTAAGGGTCATGTGGGGATGACCTGGTAATATTTTGGTAAAAATCCAATACGGCAAAGGAAAATGGCGGCCTAGTGAAATGTTAAAAAAATATTACAAAAAACTGCTTATCCAATTTAACTGAAATTATGCACAAAAATCAAGTACTATGTAGAAATCCACTGGTAAAATTTTGGTACGAACCCAATATGGCAAAACAAAATGGCGGCTTAGTGAAATATTTACAAATTCAGCCTAAAAAACTGCTTAATAAACGGATTTCAAACTGTGTGCTAATAATAATTGTGGTATACAGATGAACTAGTAAAACTGTAGTACTAATTCAAAAGGAGGGAACAAAATGGCGGCTAAATTAATTCTTTGTAATCGTGAAAAAATCATCTTCTCAGGTTTTACATATCTTTATGTTTTAGCGGCCCTAGATGCCAAAAAATATGTCTGTCGGTTTGTCTGTCTGTCAGTTCACGGTATAGCTTAAAGACTACTTACCAGAGGGACTTAAAATTTTGGTCAAAATTAAGGGTCATATGGGGATGACCTAGTAATATTTTGGTAAAAATCCAATATGACGGAATAAGATGGCGGCTTTACGTTAAAACAAATTTTACTGAAAAAACTAATTATCCAATTTACGTCAAATTTTGCACAAGAATCGAGTGTTTTATAGAAATGAACTAGTATGTTGGTATGAATATAAGATAGCAAAAGAAAATGGCGGCCTTTTAAATATTCGAAAAACCAGCCTGAAAACACTACTTATTAGATTATTTTCAAATTGTGTGCAAGCATTAAGTGTGATATAAAGATAAACTGGTAAAGTTGTAGTACGAATTCAAGATAGCGGAACAAAACGGCGCGGTGGTCCAGTGGCTTGACCACCTCGTTCGCCAGATTTAAACGCTGTGGACTTTTATGTTTCGAACATTTGAGAAGTCTGGTATACGCTATGCCCATTGTAGATGAAAATCAACTGCGGTAGCGTATTATTCAAGGATGCGAGGCAATTAGAAACACGCCAGGGATATTTCGACGTGTTCAGTTTAACTGGAATAGAAGAGCTCGAATATTAAGAAATCATGGTTCTTGGGATTAGACCGTGTCAAATTGGAATTAATATCCGACGTTTCGCCTTCGATTGCACGAGGCATCTTCAGGGATCCTTACTTCACGAGATCTGAATGCTGAATGAGCTCGAAGAGATTCAGGCGGGCTTTTATACCCAACTTGTGCTCGCCGAACCGTAACTCTGTGTTAAGATCGATTTTCACGTGTGATGTAGACCGTAACCCGTGTCTCTATTGAAATTATTTGTATGTTTAAATATTTCAATAGATTCTCTATATTTGTGTTTTTAAAAACCTGGAACCGATGCTAGAATCTTGGTTTCCTTTACATTTATGAAATGGCCAGTTTTATGCTGGTGTTCAGCTACAGCAGCTTGAACACTTTGTTTATTTTTAATAAATCGTTCATGTTCCTTAAGTCTAGTTGATATTGAGCGACCTGTTTCCCCTACATACACTTCTCCACAGGAGCAAGGAATTTTATATACTCCTTCTGTTTGGAAAGGTACAATATCTTTCGGCGATCGCAAGCATTGTCCAATGTTCTTGTGTGTATTGAAGATTGTACGTACGTTGGATCGCCGAAGTAATCGTCTTATTTTGTCTGTAGTGCCATGTATGTAGGGAAGAACAACACTACCTAATGGTGGCTCTTTCTCATTCTCCTTTTGCAGAGTTGGATTACTATATCTTTTAAATGAACGCGTAATATCTTCAGTGCAATAGCCATTCCCTCTGAGAGCTTCGGTCACTTTCGGTGTTTCCGATGTTAAAGAATCTTGATTAGAAATTGAAATAGGTCTAAATACTAGTGAGTTAATAACCGATTTCTTTTGTGATGGATGGTGATCTATTTGTATGCGTCGGTTTTCTATACACAGAGTGTCCCAATGTACCATTTTCTTTCCTTTGAAGACATATATCTAGAAAGGGAATCGTTCCATTAGATTCAATTTCCATCGTGAACTTGATATTATGATGTTGCTGATTAAAGTGATCCAGAAATATGAGGAGATTATCCTGTCCATGAGGCCAAAAAACAAAAGTATCATCCACATATCTGAACCAGTGCTTTGGTTTTAGTGGAGCGTTAGAGCATTATCCTCAAAGGCTACCATAAAGATATTCGCTACCACAGGTGATAGAAGAGTTCTCATAGCTGCCACAGAAGTTTGTTCATAAAAAGTTCCTTGAAAAATGAAATAAGTAAATGTAAAACAAGTTTTCACTATGTCTATTAAATTCTTATCAAGATTATTATTATCCAGTATGTATATAATGGAATGAGTCGTTGACAGGAACATTTGTGTAAAGTGATTCTAATTGAAACTGACCAAAATATCTTTGAGATCCAAGTGGATTGTCTTAAGTTTTTCCACGAAATGTGCAGAGTTTTTAATAAAAGAATCTGTTTTTCCGGTAAATGGATTAAGAAAATTTGAAAGATATTTACCTAGTTTGTATGTGGGGGAGTCTATTGCACTGACGATCGGTCGAAGTGATACATTGTCCTTGTGTATCTTCAGAAGACCGTAGAACCTGGGAATCTTGGAGCTGCTTGGTTTTAATGATTTTTTTCTCCGCTACTGATAGACTGGATACCTTGATCAGATTGGTAATGCGTCTTTCTATTCTTGTGGGGTCTGCCTGCATAACCTTATAGGTGTTGTTGTCCAAAAGTTGAGTAACCTTTTCCACATATTCTGTTCTGTCCATGACGACTGTGGCGTTACCTTTATCTGCTGGAAGTACCAGAATATTTGCGTCTTCGTTTAAGGTCTTCATTGCTGTTTTTTCGGCTGCGGAGAGGTTCGACTTCGGTGGTTTTGGATTTTTAATAATCTTCGCTGTCTCATATCTGACTTCATCGGCTTGTTCCACTGGTAATCTTCTGATTGCTGCTTCAACAGAAGGTACTATGTCTTCTACGGGAATGCTGCTCGGTGCTATTGCGAAATTTTGGCTCTTGGAAAGGACGGAATGGTCTGCTTCGAATAACGGCTTCGATGACAGGTTGATAACTGTGTTCTGCGGAAGTTTCACTGGATTTTTCCTGTTCAGGAAGGCTTCAAACTTCTTTTGTTGCTTAAGTGTAACTTCTTGATGGATTTTTTCTGCCTGTCCGTTGGTAATGTCCAAAATTGTAAATGTGGTTCTTTCTAGTCTAGAAGCTAATTTCAGATGAATTTATAATAGTTTCCGGGCATGTCGGGCATAAAAGCCCGCCTGAATCTCTTCTGGCTCATTCAGTGTTCAGATCTCGTGGAGTAAAGATCCCTGAAGATGCCTCGTGTAATCGAAGGTGAAACGTCGGATATTAATTCCAATTTGACACGGTCTAATTCCAAGAACCATGATTTAAATATGAATGGTGGACACATCCAACATCTCTTGTGATGCTGAGCACCAATTAAATTTCAGCTTTTTGAATCGTGTTTTCATTCTACACCTTAATTAGTTTTAACTTGGTAAAATTGATAAAAAAGAGAACTTCAACTCCGCCATTTAAGGTAAGTTTATACTAAACATGCTGTTAGCGAAAGTCTCTTCTGTAACGATTAGGTAAGTTTATTTTTTTTAAAGCTTCATATTAGGGAAAAATAAAATTTTGTATTAATACATTTTGACTGGGAAGTTTTCTGTGCACGAAGCAACTTTTCTTATTATTTTTTTAAAGAAATTTTGGAAATTTATTTAGGAACACCCTGTATATGTTTGTTTCATTAATAAACGAATTTAGAAAACAAATTGTTATTTTCCTTTATTATAAATGTATTTAAACCCCCAAAACTCCCCCAATCAAAGGTCCTGTCCCCTGGCCACTCTCGAATACGCCTGTGGTTATATGTTTCCTTTCGAATTTACGTTTTCCTAATTCGTATTTTCCTTCGAATACGAAGCGAAGCAATGAAAAGTCATGAATACAAGTCTCTGTCATTAGTTACATCTAATTTAACTAAAGAAGCCTTTTTATATGAGTGCCCTTAGATCTTCAGGGTTTATCGATCTAACTTGACCTGAATGTCCGGGGGCAAACAAAGCATCATATGATATGCGGGAAAGAAAGAGGTTCAAGCTTAGCGATACATAAACAGATCTGAGCATATAAAAATTATTTAGGCTTTTTGTTTTTATAGCATACAAACAAAATTCTCATATTTGTGGGCATAAAATATCGTATATTTTTATCATTGTTCTTATTTTTCTCTACAATTTAGTCATATTTCTGGAATTGTTTCATTTTCTTGCATATTTCACCCCTTTTTACCTCCATAAGGGTAGAATTTCGTGAAATTCCCAAATTCAATTTAAGACAATTACTTTTTAAGGCCGAATGGTCAATGACCCCCCAAAAATATTTCAGAAAATAAATTATTCTTTTGACCTGTCCCTCCTAATAGTTGTAATAAAACGCGAACCTTGGGAAAAGTTAAATACGCTACACTATTAGCCGCGCGCAGCGGTTCGAATGGTCTTGTTGCGTTCCTTAGGCATAATAAAATACGCTATACTAAGCTAGGCTGGGCAGTCCGAATTGCCCTGATTACCCTAAAGCTTGACGAAAGCTCCCGAAGATTTCACAGCTACCGAGCGGCAGCCGAGCGTGATAGCAAATGGAATATGAAATCGCGATGTGGGTCATCAGCCGATCTCTTCTCTTAATTCGATGGATCGGTCGCGGCATCACGTCGGCATGCGGAAGTTCAGTTGTTCAGAGGTCACGCGGTCGATATTCCAACTCGATATTGTTTTTAATCGATAAAAATTGATTTATATACTGTTTTTGTAATATATATATTTTTTTTATGGTCCAGGTGTGAGTTTGAAATATACAGGAAATAAAATGTTGGTAGTGACTAGTGTAAAAAAATAACTTAATTTTGCAAAAATAACCAATTTCAAGGTGGTCTATGTTTGAGTTGTGAATGTAGATGAAATAAAACGTCGGTAGTGCAAACAATTAAACAACTAAAGAGTGCTAACGAACTTAATTTTGAGAAAATAACCGAATTCAAGGTAAGTGGTCACAATTTGCCAGAACTTATAGTATACGACAAACTACTAAAGACAAAAATAAAAGTATGTACAGGGTGGCCATGGTGATACAGTACCTTATCTAGAAAACGGTAATAGTTACGACAAAAAGTTAAATACAAAAGTTGTTTGGATTCAATTAAATTTTTATTTTATTTCACTTTTGCTTATACAGGGTGTTTCGTTTTGACGTGACACCTGTCAACTTTCTTAATTTAAATGGGATACCCTATATATTATTACATATTTCGATTCTACTGTTAATTTGCGAAAGTTTTTATAATAACATCTATATTTGAATTCTTTATCGTTTTTGAGTAAATTGAGTTTTTAGAATTTTTTTTAAAAAAACATTTAAAAAAAAAAAATTACGTATAAAACTTTAATGGAACTGACTAATGTCCTAAACATACATTACTAAGGGTTCAATTTAACGAGTTTCCATGCTAGTCTTTCCAATTAATATACAGGGGGTTAAAAGTGGAGAGCAAAACAAACAGAACTTTAAATGTAAAAATCTCCTGTTTTTCAAATGGATCACCCTGTATATTTTTATTTCATCTGATTCAGCGTTCAATTATACCTAAAATTAACAGTTTCGATTTTATTAGCCGTTTTCTGATTTGACTATTTTTTTTTTAATATAAGTAAACAGATGAAGTGGGCTAAAATAAAAATATCGTAAACTAAGCCTTATTCTCATTTCCTTAACACAGATAACGACTATAAATAATGTTAGAAAATAAAAATAAAAGTGAAATATTATGTAATTTATGTTCGTATTATTTAATGTTTACGAAAATAAGGTAGAGACAAAAAAATATCTTGTGCCACACGGTATAACTAATAACTAACTGATTATTAAACATGATTAAAACAGATTATAAAAAATTTTCAATATGGCCACCGTCCATTGCGATACATGAAGTGTAAATAGCCTCCATTTTTCGAATAGCGTTCCTTACCGAATTAGATGCATTAAAATTATTGATCTCATCCCTGATTTTTATTTTTAACTCATTTCTATTATTAGATCTATTTTTATAAACTTTCTTTTTTAGTGCACCCCACAAAAAGAAGTCTCAAGGGCTTAAATCAGGGCTTCGTGGTAGCCAGGATATTAAACCATGTCTTCCTATCCACAATGGAAAATGTTGATTAAGGAAATTTACTACCGGTGCAACCGTGTGGTAAGGGGCGCTATCCTGCTGAAAAATGATATTTTCTCGAATATTTGCTGGCAAGTCGTTGATAAGGGGCATGATTTCATTCCCAAGCAGCTCCAAGTATCTTTCGCCATTTAACGACCTGTCAAAAAATATTGGTCCGATAATACGGTCGCAAATAATTCCGCACCACACATTTACGGTTTGACGGCCTTGTTTTTTAATTGCTTTTATTAAATGTTTATTAGTTGGAGACCAGTAATGAGTGTTTTTCGAATTAAAAATACCCGTCGTATTAAATGAGACCTCATCAGTCCAAAGCACTTTTGAAAAAAACACATTTTCGAACTGCCGGTCCCTAATATCACAACAAAAAGTCAATCTTTCATTAAAATGTAATTGTGATAATAATTGAGTTGGACGAAATTTAAAAGGATGATAACCATTCGCCTGCAGTGTTTTTTGAATACTTCCTCTACTGACACCTGCAATGTCTCTGTCAGCATCTCTTTGGGATCTTTCATCATCTTCCTCGAAATAAAGTAAAATCTCCAATTGTTTTTCTTCAGTGAGGATAAAATTGGGACGATTTTTCTTAGAGTTTTTAAGGACACCATTTTCCAAATCACGCACAATTCAAAAAAATATAGTCCTGGAGGGAACTCGATTATTAGGATATTCCCTGGAATATTCTCTAAGGGCTAACCCTGGACTTTCATTATTTTTTATGAAACAGTTGTATAATTTCAAACGTTCGTCTAAACTATATAAAGCCATTTTTTAACAAATTTCGCAGCAAAAATTTGAGAAAAACGACAGAACAAATGTCAACTTAAGTCAATAATTGCATTAGGTTATTTCCTAAGCCTGTCTTGATTTTTTTAGTTTCTGATCTCATTTACTGGCAAAATTCCGGGATAAATCAGAAAACGGCTAATAAAATCGAAACTGTTCATTTTAGGTATAGGATATATATATGAGTAATGATAGGTAATTGAACGCTGAATCAGATGAAATAAAAATATACACGTTGTTCCATTTGAAAAACAGGAGATTTTTACATTTGAAGTTCTGTTTGTTTTGCTCTCCATTTTTAACACCCTGTATATTAATTAGTAAGACCAGCATGGAAACTCGTTAAACTGAACCCTTAGTAATGTATGTTTAGGATATTAGTGAGTTCCATTAAAGTTTTATAGGTAAAAAATTTAAAAAAAAATGTTTTTTTTTAAAAAATTTAAAAACTCAATTTACTCAAAAACGATAAAGAATTCAAATATAGATGATAGATAGATATAGATAAAAACTTTCCCAAATTGACAGTAGAATCGAAACATGTAATAATATGACGGATGTCCCATTTAAATTAAGAAAGTTGACATGAGTCACGTCAAAACGAAACACCCTGTATAAACAAAAGTGAAATAAAATAAAAACTTAATAGAATCCAAACAACTTTTGTATTTAACTTTTTGTCGTAACTAATTACCGTTTTCTAGATAAGGTACTGTATCACTATAAAATGGCCACCCTGTACGATTTAGCTAGCTGGATATGTGGTTGTGAAGTCTCGAACTCATTTTACTGTTATTTTTGTTTGTTGTTTTCTAAGGACTCGTCGGACTCATTATGGTGTAAAACTGGTGTTAAAGACTTAAAAGAACAAATAAAAAAACATGCGTTTTCTGCAGATCGCATGAAATGTTCGGTGAACTATGCTACGGTCGGAAGTGCTGATATTCGCACTCAGCTAGACACAGCTTATAGAAAATCCCTTAGAGATTTTAATGAAAATGTATCCAAAAATCGTTATATTTTAAACAAAATTATAGATTGTGTAAAATTTTGTAAGGCATTCGAGCTTGCACTACGCGGCCATGATGAAACTGCTTTGTCTGAAAATTCAGGGTTTTTTCGAGGGCTTATAAATTTTTTTGAAGAGTTGAGCCAAGATAGACTATCCGCTTTAGCAATGTTAAGTATCGAGAAATCTTTTATAAAAGGAATGTGCGTGCAATTTTAACGAATGTGTCATTCAGCATTTTTCCAATTCTAAAGAACCAAGAGTAGACCTGAACTTCAAGAGAATTTAAAGCTTAATTTAAAAAATTTTAACTATGCCTATTTTTAAATTTGTTTTTGACCTCCCAATATAATTCACCACGAGCCGCCACTGTTTTTGAATGACAGTAAACAAAGGATTAGACTTGCATTAATCAAGCTGTCACAAGTTCAGAAATAGTGGGAATATAACATATGTAGCTAAAGTTTTCAGAAACATTTCATCCACTGTTATTTTATGATAAATAACTTAGCATCTAGTTGCCTTTGGAGAGAACATTAAATATTTTTTGAAGTTTGATATGTCAAATTTATGATGTACAAACAGCCTATTCGAAAAATTATATATAATTTAGTTGGACGGGTGTGAAAACATGAGATTGTTGTATATCGTTAGTTCGACTATTTATAGAATTACTCGCGAATGTGAGGAAAGCTTATCTGCGCATGGATCTTCCTAAAAGTTGGAGACGTGAAGCATTACTAGTGCCAAGAACTGAGTCCTAAATTGTTAGTTACTAATTTTTTAAAACTTCCACGTTTTATTTTAATAGATACCCGGAAATAAGGTAGCCTTTCCCAGATCTTTTTCCTGGCTAGCCTTTCCCAAATATTTCCCCTAGAAAAGAAACTAAGCTATTTCATTCTTATACAATTATACATATAGTACGTACATTCTAACAGAATGCTTGTCTTCCATTTTTTTCTTACAAAATGATTTTCGTCACATCACTATTGACAGCAAGTCGACCCTTGTGGGACTTGCTTGTGACCATGCATTGATTGGCAGATGCGACGACCCCTTTTTGATATGATAAAAATCAAATAAGGAAAATAATCGCCTTGCATTAGTGAGCATAGACTACACATGAATATTCTATAGTATGTATGTGTCTTTGTTTCTATTTTGCATCAAGTCATTTGCTTGTACGATGACTGCTGGTATGTGTTCATCCAATTTTCTTTGCACCATATCTCACCCATATTCTATACAAATCAAATTTGGCGATAGAGGTGGCAATCAATTTTCTTCTAGATCATTCACGACAATATGCCTTCCCAGACCATTATTAATCCTCCACGGTGTGGATAAATTTTTGTACTGTACGTCTATTACGTCGTACCCCTGGCAAAATCCATACACATGTTCTACGGCTATCCGAAAATCTCACATTCCTAGATTCATCAGTGAAAAGAACATTCCTCCAATGAATATGTGCCCTAGCCCATTCCAACCTTTGCTGCATATGCAGTCGAGTCAGTGGCGGCTCATGGTTAACTTTTCAGGGGGTCAATATATATATATATATATATATATATATATATATATATATATATATATATATATATATATATATATATATATATATATATATATATATATATATATATATATATAGTTGAATGCGGTCTTATCGTGCGGGTCCAAAGGTCACCAACATTAAGAATCAAGTCAGAAAACACATTAAATACCAAAATGTTGTATGATTCTTTTATGGAGCTATTAAATCTCGATGGGCTATTTACAAATATACAGGGAGAAAGAAAATAGTTTTTTTTATTATATTACGCAATATTATTAAGATAGCCACTTAATATTATTTTATATATTAATTACCGAGGGACTAAATAAGAAAATTCGCTAAATACGTACTATTTGGTTAAAATTGTTTGGTTGGCAAAAACAAAAATACACAAAATGGCAAGCGCCTTAATAAAGTCGGAAGGCGGTTCGAATCAGTGGAACAATCAGGATATGTCCTGTTTAGACTGCCACTTAATGAAAGTGAGATTTTTTTATCAATCACCAAAAATTATGAGCCCTGCTTGACCTAAAAATTTAACCACTTATACAGTGTCATTTATTTAAATGCGGGCCACCCCCGGTACCAAGAAAACTTGTTTTTTTTGTATTGTGATAACAAAAAAATTTTATTTTGCAAAAATATTATACACTTTTGTTAAAAACATAAGATAATTAGTTATTACTTCCCTCGTGAGATTTTTTCAGATCTTTACGTTTAAGGGTCCCTAGATGCCGGAAAACATGTTTTCTCAATTCCGTCTGTCCGTCAGTCTGTCTGTTCGCGGCATAGCTAAAAAACAACTTATCCGATTTCTTTAAATTTCAGTCTAAAATTAAGGCCCATGCATGCGGAAAATACAGGCTATACAAATATATACAGGGTCCTGCAGCTCACCTCCCGTCTTTTATTATACCTAAACCATTTATTTTAGAAAAAATATTTAAAAGCTACTATATGCTGTTGATTAGAGAGCACATTTTAAAAATATTCTTGATTATACAGGGTGTTACAAAAAATAGTGGCGCATAAGAGTTGTATTTTTTTAAATGGAGCACCCTATATTTTTTTACATTTTTGAAACACTCTTTACCTAGTTTACAGACTCCTAGAATAGTATCTCTCTTTTTTTAATAGTTTCGGAGAAAAAAGGTAAAATCGAAGAAAAAAAAAATTATAGTCTACATTTAAAATATTTATAAAAATTAGATAAAACATCCTAAAAGCTAAGGTAACCAAGTAGCTTACTGCAAAAGGTTTATAGTTATTCTGCTATGAGTATTATAAGTCTTACTTATACAGGGTGACCCAAAGTCCATGTCAAACGTTGCAAACTAAAAAATAATTTTTCTTCATTTTTTCAAATGGAACACCCTATATATTTTTTTTTGTCCGGTACAGAATTAACAGATCAACATTTTTCATTATTACACTTATCTCAAAATTCCTGAAGGTTTTTGAAATATTCTTAAAAAACTAATGTTGTACTTTGTTTTTCAGTACGATAATTGAATAAACCCACTAGTAATGTGGAAAAATGGAACACCCTATATATATATTTTTTCTGTCCGATACAGAATTAACAGATCAACATTTATTATTATTACTTATCTCAAAATTCCTGAAGGTTTTTGAAATATTCTTAAAAAACTAATGTTGTACTTTGTTTTTCAGTACGATAATTGAATAACCTCACTAGTAATGTTCATACCTTCGCGATTTTAAATATTAGATAGGTCAGCGTAGTTCTAGCTATGGGGAAAAACCTAAAATTCTAACATTTTTTCTAATTACGTTTGCTGCATAAAATTTAAATTACTGCCAAGAGTTAAGGCTCGACTTAAGGTGTAACAGCTTTATTTAACATTATTAACAAATATCTAATTATTGCTAAAATTAATTTTTACTTAGAACATATGTTCGATATGTCTTCCATTCTCTTCGAGGCATAAACGAAGACGGGTATGAAAAGATCTTCCTACTATTCTTAATACTTCGGGCGTAATACTTTGAAATGCGGTTCTAATCCGTTGCTGCATATTTTCGGGAGTTGTGGGAGGTTTGTTGTAAACAGTTTCCTTAACGTAGCCCCATAGAAAAAAATCTAATTTCGTTAGATCAGGCGACCGGGGCGGCCACGCACTTGCTCCCTGTCTTCCAATCCATCGATCTGGAAAATTATTATTTAAATGATCCCTAACTGGCAACGAAAAATGTGCTGGAGCACCATCTTGTTGCAACCACATTGTATTTCTCAGATTAACCGGCAAATTTTCGCACAAATTTGGCAGTTAAATGTCCATTAAAAAAATGGGGACCAATAACATGTTCACCAATAATTCCCCCCCACACATTAACTGACCATCTGTGTTGTAGATCAAGCTGCCTAAAAATTCTTGGATTATGGTCGGCGTAGTAATGGTAGTTATGACGATTTACAAATCCATTCTTATGAAATGTGGCCTCATCAGAGAATAAAACTTTATCAAAAAAATCAAAGCTTAACCTAATTTTAGCTTGTGCCCAATTACAAAAGTCAACACGTTTCTCAAAATCTGCTGGAAGGAGTTCTTGATGCAACTGAATATGATATGCATGAAATTTATGGCTCTTTAAAATTTGCTGAACAGTTCTTTCGCTTACTCCTACGGCATCCCCGACTGCTTTTAGGCTAACAGAAGGATTTTCCGTGACAGCTAATAAAACAGCTAATTCATTTTCTTCCGTTCGAACGGGCCTATTTCTAACTGGTCTTGTATAATTTACATTTCCCGTTGCCATAAATCTCTCTAATAAGTTCGTCATGCTCCTTCTGTCTGGGTGCCTTCGTTCTGGATAATTTTGCGCATAAATCCTACTGGCCAAAAAGGCATTTCTATGCGATTCTCCTAACACAAAAACCATATCAACCAGTTCTTCGCGGGTGTACTCCATGACGATAGAACGTTCAAATAAAACTTCTAAACAGTGACGCAAACAAACGAAAAATGAACTACGTAGAAGGTAAAGACCACTATATGAAAAATCCGATAATTATTTCAATTTGTAAAACTTAAAAAACGAATAAGTAAATTGCCGATATGTTTTAGTTGTTTGACAGTTTCTAGACAATTTGTTTTTCATGGCCTACTTAAATTCTAGTTAATAATGTGCAAGTCTCTTGCAACTTGTAGGAAGACCTGCAGCATGTAAAACGTCTTTACGGCTTAACTCTTGGCAGTAATTAAAATTTTATGCGGTAAACGTAATTACAAAAAATGTTGGGATTTTAGGTTTTTTCCCATAGCTATAACTACGCTGACCTATTTATTATTCAAAATCGCGAAGGTGCTTACTTATGAATATTACTAGTGAGGTTATTCAATTACCGTACTGAAAAACAAAGTACAACATTAGTTTTTTAAGAATATTTCAAAAACCTTCAGGAATTTTGAGATAAGTGTAATAATAAAAAATGTTGATCTGTTAATTCTGTATCGGACAGAAAAAAAATATATATAGGGTGTTCCATTTTTCCACATTACTATTGAGTTTATTCAATTATCAGAATAGCAGAATAACTATAAACCTTTTGCAGTAAGCTACTAGGTTACCTTAGCTTTTAAGATGTTTTATCTAATTTTTATAAATATTTTAAATGTAGACTATAATTTTTTTTTTCTTCGATTTTACCTTTTTTCTCCGAAACTATTAAAAAAAGAGAGATACTATTCTAGGAGTCTGTAGACTAGGTAAAGAGTGTTTCAAAAATGTAAAAAAATATAGGGTGTTCCATTTAAAAAAATACAACTCTTATGCGCCACTATTTTTTGTAACACCCTGTATAATCAAGAATATTTTTAAAATGTGCTCTCTAATCAACAGCATATAGTGGCTTTTAAATATTTTTTCTAAAATAAATGGTTAAGGTATAATAAAAGACGGGAGGTGAGCTGCAGGACCCTGTATATATATATATATATTCTATATATATATATATATATATATATATATATATATATTATATATAAACATATATATATATATATATATATATATATATATATATATATATATATATATATATATATATATATATATATATATATATATATATATATATATAATGTACTAAAAAAGTAAGCAAAAAAATGGTGTTAAATCTAATTAAAAAAAATTTAAATTAAAATTCATTGGCTAATATCCAGGAGCCAGTGGCAAGAGCTCTGAGTATCGGTATAAGGAATGTACAGAAACTTGTGCATGAAAAAAAAATAACATAATTTACTTCCGAAGAAGATTAAGAAATGTACACGAAAAAATCCAAAGGCAAAAGACTTAAGTTACAATGCAAAAATGGATATTCATAATGCAATTTATGATTTATACACGTCAAAGACTAATATAATCCTTCAGAAACTTTTTAATATTATAGACTAAAAAATATCATCATCAAAGTCCTCATCTTCTGAGTCGTCCTCAAATGGCGCAATGATCAATGGTGCTATTTCGACATCTAGAACTCGTTCTCGATTCCATCAATCCCATATTAATTTCTGCGTATGTTCCACAGATTTCTTCCAGTACACCGGCGTAATATAATTTAATGAATCTTGTCAAACAATTTGCTCTTCACCTGATGTAAGACCATCGTTCACGTGTTTTTCGTAATATGATTTTGCCCCAGCCCATATTAATTCTATTGCGCTAAACTGGCAATGGTATGGCGGCAGTCGTAAAACCTCATGTCCATTTTCCCGTAATATTTCAACATTTACCATAAAAAGAAGTTCTAGTTTCAGCATATTGGGTAAAGGATTTTGTTTTTGTTTTATTAGCCAGTCATAAATATCACTTTTCTTCCAGGATGAAGTAGGTTATTTATTTGAGATTCTGGAATGATAAGATGCATTGTCCAGAATGATTAAAGATGGATCTTTTAACCACTTTTCAAACAGTTCACAGTTCATATTATCATGGTAGTCCATACATTTGGATGTTGAAGAAAACAGTAAACTTGCACCTGGGAGAAGTCCTGTTGAAGAACCTGCATGCAAAATGATGAACCGTTTTCCCGTCCCAGATCCCTTTTTTCTCATGAAACTTTTTACAGACTGGTCCTGCCAAGATTTCGAACCACTTCCATTAGAAAATATCCAAGTCTCGTCTAAAAATACCACTTTTCTAAATTTTGAATTAACATTTTCCGTGTATTTCTTTAAAAACTGGATACGCTGACTTGCTATATGTGGCAACTCGCATACAAATTTTCGATTACAGTCCTTTTTATATCGAAAACCCAACTTTTTTATTAATTTTGACAACGATTTTAGTCCAATTTCCAATATGCCTCGATTTCTTAAAACTTCTTTTAAAACTTGAAGGGTTATATTAGTTTTTGATGTGTATAAATTGTAAATTGCATTAAGAACATCCATTTTTACATTGTCACTGTATATATGTGTATACATATACATGTACATACACCTAATTTTCTAATTGTTATATTTTACACCACAGAGTCATCTGAAAAAATCAAAGACATGAAACAATAAAATGCCCTTATCCCTGTGCAATCACATATCCAGTCACATAAATCGTACATATTTTTACTAAAATAACAATTTATTTTTTTGTTTTTGTCTTTACTTGTCTGCCGAATTTTAAGTTCCGGCAAAGGTCGACATCTGGTCTTAAATTCGAGACGTTTCTCAAAGTTCAGCTCACTGGGTGCTTTTGAAGTCTTAAAATTCTAAACCATTGTGGCTACCATTATTTAAAATATTAATTTTTTCAATTAATTTAAACCATAAAATGAACAAACAAGTCTTGGAAATAAAATAACTTCCATAAAAATACGCTAACCTAATCTTCTTCTTATGGTATCAATACATAGGGCGGTTCCTGTTGCGTTAAGAAAGTCTTGAGGAAAATGTCTGCAGATGGACAATGGTTGTGTTCTTGTGCTTAACGTAATTAGTCGATCTTCCCCTGGATTTGGTTTTTTGGGGCGACCTCTTCTTCAGCTTTCGAGTACTGTGCCAGTTTCGTTCTAAAACGCAGTAAATGGCTCATTACACACGGTAAACAAATTCCACGGGCACCGTAAACCAAACGCACGGCCACCGTAAACAAAACGCGGAGTTCATGATCATGATCGCGCGATCGTCTGTCAGCAGCTGTAGTCATAGCAACTGTCAAATAGAAAATACAAACAGAGTTTTTCGACTGGGTAATAAGAAGTTTTAGTTAATCTCTGAAGATGCGTTCTTCAATCGAAGACGAAACGTTAGACAGTACTTTCATAATATGGTCTGAATCCCGAAACAATAATCTCGTGACTTTATGTATTTAACCATAAAGGTGTATTTTAATGTTAAATAATATAATTGTTTATAAATCATTATAGAAGATTTTTTTTTATTTCAGGACACCATTCATAGACAAAAAAGAAATATAAACGTAAGTACATTTTTCCTATAATAGAGTTCGTGCTTCTCAAATGGTAGTTCGCAGCCTGACATCTAGGCAATCTAGATTAGAACCAGAGTCCAACGCAAATTTTAGCTACATTTAATAGTTCGGAAAAAAAACGGGAAACATTTTGAAAAGTTTTCCGTTTTTTTTTCATACATTGGAAAAAATTGGAAATAAAATGAACAATTGAAGTAATTTCATTTATAATTTAAACATAAAAAATAAATACTAGGTGTTGTAAAAGATGTCTAATATAGTGAACTGTTAAAAAAAATTATCATTAAACAACTATCCAATTTAGCTGAAATTTTACATAAAAATCAAGTATTTCATAGAAATCGACTGATAAAATTCTTCAAATTACCTGAAATTTTCCACAAAAATCAAGTACTGCTTGGAGAGCAACTGGTAAAACTTTGTTACGAATCCAAGATGGTGAAACAAAATGGCAGTTTAATAAAATATTTAAAAAAATAGCGTGAAAAACCACTTGTTAGGTCGATTTTAAATTTTGTGCAACAATTAAGTGTGATGCAGAAATGAACTGGTAAAATTTGGTACCAATTCAAGATGGCGAAAAAATGGCAGCCAAATAAAATATTTGTAATCGTGAAAAGAATCCCCATACAAAGTTTTACGTAGCTTTAAATTTTAGCGATTCTAGATGTCCAAAAACATGTTTTCTCAATTCCGTCGGTCTGTCTGTCTGTCAGTTTGCCGAGTAGCTAAAAAACTACTTACCCGATTGACTTATGGGGATGACCTGGTAAATATTTTGGTTAATATCCAATATGGCGGAATAAAATGGCGATCTGGTGAAGTGTTAAAATGATTATCACTAGAAAACTGATTATCCAAATTATCTCAAATTGTGTACAAAATCGAGTGCTTCATAGAAATGAACTGGTAAAATTTTGGTATAAATCTAAGATGGCTGCCTAATAAAATATTTAAAAAAACTGGTAGGTTTCCTTTACCCGGAACGAGGGAATCGTTATGACTAGTGAAGTGTGACCCAATTTATATTTATTGGACGCCATTTTGTTTCATGATATTAAATTCCTACCAATACTTAACCAGTTTCTACCTATGGCACACATGATTTTTGAGCTTAATTTAAAATAAATTCAATAAGTAGTTTTTACATTGACACAAATCGCCATATTTTTTTAGAAACATTTAATCAACAGCAAAAGTTATGGCACGAGCGGAGATCGAACTCGCACCTCTGGATCTCTAGCCCATTTCTCTAACCAATAGGGCTACCTTACCACTGATAACAGGGGCGTTCCTGGCTTCCCTACCGCCCGTGTGTCAGAATAATTTTACCACCCCCCCCTGTAACTTCTAATGTACAAGTTTCTATTTATTACAAATTAATAAAATACCCGTTTTTAAAAAAAGTGAATATAAATATTTATTTATTACTGTCACAATGATAATTATTATTTAACCTAATGACCAAATATGAACGTAAATAACAAAACAGAAACTAAATACTTGTTGTAATACATAATCATAATCAGTAAGCCCAATAGGGCTACCTTGCCATTGATAACAGGGGCGTTCCTGGCTTAAATTTTACCCCCCCCCCTGTAACTTCTAATGTAAAAGTTTCTATTTATTAAAAATTAAATAAAATACCGATTTTTAAAAAAAGTGAATATAAATATTTATTTATTACTGTCACAATGATAATAATTATTAAACCTAATGACCAAATATGAACGTAAATAACAAAACAAAAACTAAATACTTGTAATACATAATCATAATCACTAAGCCTAAATAAACTTTGCTTTCCTTGCCTTCTTTAACGCAAATTCTGAGATATCTGAAACATTCATGTCTTACGAAATTTCTTTTTCGATACTAATAATAGATAAGTCTGAAAGCCTTTCTTGTCCCATCGTTGACCTCAAGTAATTTTTGATAATTTTAAGTTTTGAAAAGCTTCCCTCCCCGCTAGCCACTGTTACTGGTAATATTAAAAAAATTCTTAAATCACTAAATTTGGAAAGAGATAGATCAGCTTATTTGTAAAACATTTAACGCGTTCATTCCAGGAGAAATATAGGGTGCTATGTTGTCAATTTCATCGCATAAATCTTCAGCTATAATATTTTTTTCATTTTTAGTTGGATAATGTAACATATTTTCAATAGCTTTACAGTTTATAGACCTATCTGCTTTATCAGATTTAAGGAAATTATTTAAGTCGTTGAGAAAATTGAAAATTGTGTCAGGTTGTTTCATTTGTTCAAACCTTTCATCTAATTTTGATATAGCAGTATCGAATTATACAAAGTAAAAATTAATTTTAAATTGATCTTGAGGATTTTTTGGTGCCTCATACTCACATTCGTAGTCGAATAAACGTTTTTTTGTTCGGGGTCTAACCATATTAATCGTAGGAAACGAAGGGTCGCAATCGATATCTTCCACAATATTTTTGGCTTCTTCTAAAACATGGTTAAAAGTTATATCTGATCTAATATTATGTAAATATGATTTGGTTTGTTCTAACATTAAAATAATATTTGATAATATAGCATCAGATTCTTGCATAGCTTTACTTACGATATTAATTTTTGTTCACACATTATACCATGTGATAATGGAGCAAATAAATTTAAATGACTTAATTTTTAAAATTAACGAATTGGCCATATTTCCCGTTTCAGAGTCTCTAGTTTTATCAAGATGGTATATAAAGCTTCATATATTTTGGTTAGGTTATATCTAAGGACTTATAGAGCATCAATTCTGCTTTCCCATCTAGTATCTGAAAGAGGCTTTAGTGCCAAAATAGGGATTTCACTTTTTAAGACCGTCCAACGTTTAGTCGATGCGGAGAAAAAAACGTAAAGCTCCTGTACAATAGAAAAAAACTTGTAATTTCTAAAGACGCTTTTGCAGCATCATTAACAACTAAATTTAAACTGTGCGCTGCACAGGGCACATAAAAAGCTCTAGGGTTTATGTCAAGAATTTTTTTTGTACACCATTATTGCGGCCTTATATATTTGCACCGTTATCATAACCCTGTCCTCTTAAATCCCCCAAACTAAGGTTGTGAGTCTCTAAAAAAATCTATTAAAACATTAGTTAAACCCTGTCCTGTTGAATCAGATATTGAAACAAATCCTAAAAAGTGCTCTCTAATTTCTATTTGGTTTGATTTATTATTTCATAGAACAAATCTTACTACAACAGTAAGCTGGTCTTGATGACTTATATCCGGAGTAGAATCCAAAAGAATAGAATAATATTTACTCACTTTTAAAAGCGATATTATTTCATGTCTTATTTTTGCCCCAAAAGAGAAATAAGTTCATCTTGAATATGAATGCCTAAATAATGCGGCATTGCTGATGGATTTCTAATAATTCTAGTAATGTGATTTGATATAGCATCATTAAACTTTGCAGTTGTTTCAATTAATTTTAAAAAGTTTCCATTTTGTTGCTCATACAACTTATTATTTTAACCTCTAAAACTTAAATTTTGACCTGCTAAGAATTTCACGACATAAATTATAATTTTTAACACGGAAACCCGTCTATCTTTTTCCACATTTACCATTTTCTCATTTAGCGAATCAGTAGTTGTTTTAGAATAAATTGATTGACGTCAATCAATCCACGATATTGTATTACATATGTGACCATTTGATGTTTCATGTCGTTCTATAATCTGAGATAAATGTTCTATAAATAAAAGTTCTTGTGGAGTTGTAGAATGTCGCAATTTTTGAGTTCTTAATCTTTTGGTTCTTTCAGCGCAATTGTCGAAGCTTAAAACTTTACGACTCACATTTGTTTTCTTCTTTAAAAATTGACATTTTGCATTCAGCCATTTTGCATTATTAGCAGAAAAGAACCTTCCTTTTTTCCGATTTGAAGCTTCCCGTTTCTTTCTAAAGTTGCTCATGAATCTTGAAAGAGTTTTTTTGAGTTTACTTGTAAACAATCAAAGCCAGTGCTTTTCAAAATATCTTTTTGTAGTTGTTTGTATTTTGCATCTAAGTTTTTCTGAGAAGTCCTTATAAACATTTCACTTAGTTGCCTATTGCTCAAAACTATAGTTTCGTTATGTATAAAAAAAATATTGTCTTAGCCTAACTAAAACTTTTCAAATAAGAAGTATCAAAAGTTCTGAACTATCCGTGGTTTTTTTTAATAATAAATTATAAATGAATAACTGAATTGAAATTTAAAACCTAATGTAAAAAATAATATTGCATTGACAACGGATATTTAACAGTTTTGGCGCATGCTATTTGTAACTTTACGAAAAATGTTTGACTTTTACGATTATTTTTTTAGGGATACATCTACAAAATAATTATTCACCCTGTATCTATCTTCTGATTTTAAAAAAGTTGCTGTTTTTAGAAATTTCAGTTATATAAAAACCTTTATCTGCCTAATATGCTTACTCAAGACTTTTTTCCGCAGATAAATAAAGTATTTTTAACAAAACACGGTTTTTTTAGCAATTACTCCTCTATTTTAATTTGTTTTTTTTTTTGTAAAATGGCGCAAAAATGCGCAATGTTTTATTTAATATCTTCCATGATAAATAAATAAGATTGTCAAAAAGGATATTCAACAAGCTGGGCAATGAGCGGAACTTATTGAAATGTTAAATTAAAATAGTATTTTTTCAGTAAAATAACAAAAAGCATGAATTATTATAGTTTTAATTTTTTTGCCTGCTTAAAGAATGTTATAAATCAATAATTTCTAATTATTTTATAAAAGCATACCTGTAGAATGTGTTTCCATGTTTCACAAAATGGTTCTACTAATTAATGATAGAGTTAGACTTAAAGCAAATTATCAGAAATTTGTTACACAACGACAACAAGAATAAGTTTCATCGAACTTGACAACCTACTGCTGATCTTTGGCATCTTATAAAAATAAGCGTTAAGTGTCAAAATCACAGCCAACTATTTGTTGACACCGTGAAATATTATCGGGTGAGTTTAGTTTAATTTGTTTGTGTTTTTTTAATTGCAATAAATGCCATGAATTAAGTGATTTCGACCAGTGTGGCGCCGCGCCGATTATTAGTATACACCTGAATAATGTGCAAGAAAAATACTGGCATTAAATGTGGGTTTTTCAAAAATTATCTCAACATCTGTCAGTTTTGAAGAAGTAAATTTTACTATTTTTATTAAAAATATTCCAAATTGTACGGTCTGTGTCCGTTGTTGAGAGTGTTCGTTGTCAAAAGGGTTTAATACACAGGCATACTTATACTGACGGTCGATGACTTCAAAATTGTCCGTTCAGCAGAGGTGTATATTGTTCGGAGGTGTCCGTTAAGTGAGGTTTCACTGTACTTAATCAACAGCTAAAGTTATGGTAAGAGCGGGTTCGATATAGGGGCGCTAAAACTTGAAAATATGTGAAACCTCAGAGTGTGATTTTTTCACGATTACAAACATTTTATTTGGCCGTCATTTTGTTCCGGCATTTTTAATTAGTGCTACAGTTTCACTGGTTCAACTCTATTCCAAAATTAGTTATGGCACACAATTGGAAATCAGTCCATCAGATTTTTCATCAGTACAAGCCAGACAGCATAAACCAGCGCTATTGCAGTTGCTAGTGCTATTAACGATAGGTAGGCGCCGCGCCATTTATTAGCATAGATCTGACTATTGCCCATAATATGCAATAAAAATACCGGCATTAAATGTGAGTTTGTCAAAAATTATCTCAACATCCGTCCGTTCTGAAGAGGTAAATTTTACTGTTCTTATTAAAAATATTTTAAATTTTACTGTCCGTTGTTGAGAGTGTCCGTTGTCAAGAGCGTTTAATACACAAGCATACTTCTACTGACGGTCGGTGACTTTAAAATTGTCCGTTCAGCAAAGGTGTCCATTGTTCGGAGGTGTCCGTTAAGGGAGGTTTTACTGTATTTAATCAACAACAAAAGTTATGGTAAGAGCGGGTTCGATATAGGGGCGCTACAACTTGAAAACATGTAAAACCTAAGAGTGTGATTTTTTTCACGATTACAAACACTTTATTTGGCCGCCATTTTGTTCCGGCATCTTTAATTAGTGCCACAGTTTCACTGGTTCAACTCTATTCCAAAATTATGGCACACAATACATAATACTTGATTTTTGTGCAATATTTGTAACAGTTTTTTAGCAATAATTTTTGTAACATTTCACTGGGCCGCCATTTTCATTTGCCGTATTGGATTTTTACCAAAATGCTACCAGGTCAACCTCATATGACCCTCAATTTATGACCAAAATTGGAAGTCAATCGGATAAGTACTTTTTTAGCTACGCCGCGAACAGACAGACAGACAGACCGACGTAATCGAGACAACATGTTTTTCGTCATCTAGGGACCCTGAAACGTGAAGATGTGAAAAAATCTCGGAGAGTGATTTTTTTCACTGTTACAATACTGCCCTTTACGAGGGAAGTTAAAATCAGCTTGAAAAACTACTTATTTGATTAATATCAAATTTTGTGTAAGCATTATGTGTAATATAGACATAAATTAGTAAAATTGTCATATGAATTCAAAATGGCGGAACAAAATGGCTACCAAATAAGATCGAAGAAATTGTCCATATTTCTCAAAGAGACCTAGTTTTAATAACAAACATAGAAAAAGAGTCCAAGTTTCGGACTCATTAACATTAAAACAACTACTTAAACATATTTGATTGACATTAAAATGAGGTTAGGTCTCACGGGAGTACTTTTTGAGTAGATCTCGAGAAGAAAATTTTTTTTAATAAGTAGGTACTTATCTAAACTATAAAAATGTATTACGTAATAAAATAACATTCTGCTAGCGGCAAAAGGCGGCTTTATCAAAGGAACGCGCGGTACTTGTAAAAGAAAAGCCGCGTTTTTTATTCTTGCCGCTTTTCTAGAAATTTTGGGCGGCGCGTTTGACGGGAACATTCGAGACTTTCGTTCACGCTGATGTAAATGTTGCGCCTGCAGGAATTGAAGTCATCCTGAATTGCAACTTGAAGGCAATACTACGTCGATACAAAGTTTATTATTAAATAGTACAAAATGAGTGCAGCGAAGAAATCTAAAACGTATCATTTTAATAACGATTGGGAGGAAGAATTTTTGTTTTGTATGGTGATGGATAAGTGCATTTGTCTTATTTGTCGTGCGTCAGTTGCAATACCTAAGCGTGGTAACTTAGAGAGGCCTCATAAAACGGTTCTTAAAAACTATTAAAAGGATTTTCCGCCACAGAGTGAATTAAGAAAACGAAAAGTACGTGATTTGATATCTTGTTTAAAAAAAGAACAAACCATATTCACAAGACCAGCCAAACAATCAAAAGCTGCTACGATCGCGTTATTTAAAATATCTCATATATTGGCGAAACACAAGAAACCATTCGAAGATGGATCGGTTGTGAAGGAAGCATTTATTGAAGCGGGTGAGACATTATTTGGAGATTTTAAAAACAAAACAGAAATCATGTCTGCTATTAGAGAACTTCAGTTATCTCGTCCGACTGTCACAAGCCGTATTGAAGTCATGAGTCAGGACATGGCAGATAAACTAAAAAATGATATCATGGAATGTACATACTTTTCTTTACAGTTCGACGAATCCACCGATATGACAGACACTGCCCAGCTGTGTATTTTTGTTCGGATGGTATTCAATGACATGTTGGCTAAGGAAGAATTTTTGACAATCATTCCTCTGAAGGAGAAGACTTGTGGCGAAGATATATATGACGTTTTCTTCAATTTTGTGAAAAACTACAAGCTACCAATATATAAATTAGTGTGCAGTACAACCGATGGAGCACCAGCAATGACTGGAAACAAAAACGGTTGTGTGGCATTGTGTCGAGCTAATGAAGATTTCCTTTCATTTTTTTCAATCCATTGCATTATACATCAACAAGTTTTGTATTCAAAAGTTTTAAACGCGGAGGAAATTATGGGCATTGCAAGAAAAATTGTGAATTCCATCCGTGCACGTAGCTTGCAACGGCGGCTCTTTATGTTGCAGTTGGAAGATAGGGAGTCAGCTGAACACACTGATTTAGTTCTTCACACGGACGTCAGGTGGTTAAGTCGCGGAAAATTCCTAGAAAGGTTACAAGAATTATTGCCCGAAATAATAGCTTTTCTAGACGAAAGAGGTGATGACACTCAGATGTTGAAAAACGAAAAATGGCTGACTGATTTGGCATTTTTGACTGACATCACAATGCACTTAAACACCATTAACTTGGAGCTTCAAGGTAAAGGAAATACTGTTATTGAGATGATTAGCGCAGTAAACGCATTAAAAAGTAAATTGCAACTTATGATAGATCAACTGAAAAGAAAGGATCTGAAACATTTTCCGTCTTTGAAAGCAAGGATTCCTCACTTGAATTATGATACGTATGAGGCTGAATTATCAAATGTTTTGCGACAATTCGAAATGCCTTTTTATGATTGTAGTAAATTGGCAAATGTAGCATCATTTATAAGTAATCCTTTTTCATGTAAAAATTGAGGAATTAGCTACTGAAATAGCAAGTCAGTTTAATATGAACTCATGTGATGTTACCTTTTTCATGTAAAAACATTGAGGAATTAGCTACTGAAATAGCAAGTCAGTTTAATATGAACTCATGTGCTATTGAAAATGAGTTGGTGCAGATCATATCAGATATACATCTTTTTCATGTAAAAACATTGAGGAATTAGCTACTGAAATAGCAAGTCATTTTAATATGAACTCATGTTCTGTTGAAAATGAGTTGGTGCAGATTATATCAGATATACATCTCAAAGCTACAGCATCTGATACAAATTTCTGGTGTTTTATCAGCCCTTCAACTGACAGCAATGTTTGGGTCAACTTGTGCGAGTCTGCATTTTTTGAAATGAAGATAATTACGTCAAAATATCTCAATCGACTAACTGACGATCATATGTCATCATGCTTGCGATTAGCACTCAGTGGTTACGTACCATCTTATGAAAAGTATGCTGAGGACATGCAGTGCCACGCTTCAACATCCAAAGTCACTCCTTAGTTAAGTTTAACACCATATGTAACTCTTTTGCTTTGTAACAACCAATAAACTCGCAATTTTGAATAACTATGAGTTTTTTCATTGATATTGTAGAGAAGAATCTAACTAAACCTAACCCAAACCTTGACTAAAATAATGTATATTGTGCCGAAAGCTAATATCTATATATGCTACGGTACACCCTACCTAGGTAGGTAGGTAGGTAGGTAGGGTGCATGTATCCTGTATGTACGACAACCCTGCATCACACTTTCTTGCAGCCTCTCAGGGTCGATCGTAAGTAGTCTAAAAATATTGAGGTAGATCGCCAGCAGATCAAGTTTGAGCACCTCTGTTTTAGGATATGTGAGCGTGATTATTTACTAAGGTTCTCTCTGTTGTTTGTAGGTCTGATGATGCTCGAAAGGGCGAAACACGTGTCATGTTTGTTGTAAATTGTAAAATTATAATTTAATGAGACCGAGACTTGGAGTCTTTTTCTATGTTTGTTGCCAAATAAGATAAAATCAGCGTTAAAAATGTTCTCATTCCATTGACTTGAAAATTTTTTAAATGTAATAAATTAGTAAGAGTTTAACATGGCGGAACAAAATGGCGGTGTTAAAAAATATACGTAAAACCTACTTATTCGATTTATTTTCATTATGTCCAAAAATCGAGTATGCATTAGAAGGTAAACTATTGTTGCGAATACATTATGGTGAAATAAGCGTTCAAGAAAATGTTTGAGAAGGCAGTATATGTATATGTGTTACTAAATGAGTATTTGCGAAACTAAAATGGGCCACACTTTACTATTTCTAATAAAAGGAAAGATTTATAACGAGGGAAGTTCCGGGTAAAGGAAATGTATCGATTTTTTGTTATCCGAATTCAATATTTTTACACTATTTGTTTACGGTTTAGCAAAGCTTTTGTAATCATATATTCTTCTTCTTTGTAGAAAAAATCGGTAAATTTCCTTTAGCCGGAACCTCCATCGTTATGATTTTTCCCCATTTGTTATGAATAGTGAAGTGTGACCCAGTTTAGTTCAGTACAAAGTCGCAGTATATATGTGTTTATTTATTTATTTATCACATCACAATTATCGTGGGATAGTGTTTATTATACCAATGACATAGATAAAAAAGTAGACATTTTTAATTCCAAAATTAAATACTTAATAGACAAACATGCACCTATAAAAACAAAGAAAATATACAATAAACCTTTTACTCCATGGATTACAAATAACATTAAAAAACTAATTAAACTAAGAGACTTAGCATATAAAAAATATCTAAAAAATAAAACGCAAGGCCGCTTACAGTATTACAGGCAGCTCCGAAATTATACTAAACACGCCATAATTCGGGAAAAGAATGCATTTTTTAAAAGTCTGTCAAGCAAATCAGGAAAATTTTTTTGGTCTACGGCCAAAAAGTTAAATCTTATCCATAAAAATGATTCTGAAATACCTCTCAGTCTATCTGATGTAGGTAAACTTAGTTTATACTTCTCCGAGTGTAACAATATATCGAATACTACATGAGATGAACAGGTTTCCTTTTATCAGCAAAACACTCATCGAAATGTGACTTCTGAACTTAATTTTACCCTCTTAGATAAGTCTGATTTACATAAATATATAAATTCCATAAAACCTAATTCTATTGGTGAAGATGGTCTCTCACTTAAAGATTTGAAATTATGTCTGCCTTTTTGTGAAAATCCGTTATTGAATATTGTTAATACTTGCATATTAAATGGCGTCTTTCCAAAACTTTGGAAAAAAGCCATTATAAAACCTCTGCCTAAGAAACCTAACCCTAAAGAACTAAAAGATTTAAGGCCTGTCAGCATCTTGTCTGTAATTTCTAAAGTGCTGGAAAAACATTTTTATAATCAAATAATTTCATTTTGTAGTTTATATGATATAATTCCGGAATGTCAATCGGGTTTTAGAAAGGCATTTAGCACAACCACTTGTCTTTGTAATCTTGTAAATGAAATCAGACATAAGGAAGATAAAAAAGAGTTTACGTGCCTTTGCTTGCTTGATTTCAGTAAAGCATTTGATACTCTAGACTATAGGATGCTACTGGCTAAGCTTCACTACTTTGGTTTTTCTAACGATTCAATGGGGTTTTTAAAGTCTTATCTAACTAATAGATTTCATTGTGTGGCCATAAAATGTGGACAGGTTCAGAAACAGTCCAGTTATATTCCTCTCGAAAGAGGCGTACCACAAGGATCCATCTTAGGGCCTTTGCTGTTCTCTTTGTATGGTGCGGACATGGAAAGAATAATTAAACACTCCGAACTGCAACAATTCGCAGACGATTCTCAACTCTACAAGTCTTTTACTATAGATACTTTACTTACTTCACAAACAAACTTCAATGAAGATCTTAGCGAATTAAATAGGTTTACAAAAAATCATAACTTAAAGTTAAATGCCTCCAAATCTTGCGTCATATTTTTTGGATCTAATAAAAATCTTTTGGAATATGTGTCAACTAATTTCCAAGTTAAAATAGATGATTTATCCGTACCAATTGTAACTCTAGCTAAGAATTTGGGTATTTTTATCGATAACAAACTAAATTTTGAGGCTCATATTAAGGAGAAACTTAGTATTGCGCATATGCGTCTGGGGAAATTGTATGAACTTAAACGCCATCTACCTATTGATACAAAATATTCATTATGTGATTATCTAGTGTTAGCGATACTTGACTATGGCGATGTCGTCTATCATAACTCACTAAGCGCGCACACTAAACATTCCATACAAAAACTTCAAAATGCATGCCTACGTTTCGCGCATAATATACCATTTAGGAACCATATTACACCTCATAAGATGTGCTATCCCGTCAATGGCGAGAAGGCGCGAGTCTCATATGTTCTTATTTATTTTTCGCATATTAACAACCAATCAACCTCCATATTTAAGGTCGATATTCACAACGCAGGAGCATAACTACGGTACTCGATATTTAGATACTTTTAGGATCGCACAGCATAGGTCAGCAGCATGTCAAAAATCATTCAGCTTCGTGGCAGTTCAGATGTGGAATAATTTATCAAATAATATTAAACAACTTCCGTTACGAAGATTCGCAAACCTAATTTAATTTGAACCGATGAATTGCGCATTCCATGAATACTATTATTGCTTATTTATTTAATTAGTTATTGACAAGCACCTCTTCATTCATACTGATTTTTATATATTCACATATTGTTTAATTATATTTTTGTTTACTGCACTCGCCCAGTTTTTAACAAATAATAGAATTTAACTAATAATAACTATAATATTAGCCACGTCCTCTCAAGTGTCCGCCCGCGCATGCTTCCTGCATTTTGAGCCCTCTGGTGTCCGCTGTATAACTATAACATATTGATATTGTTTTTGTTTGTTTTTGTTCACACACTTCATTCTTAATATTCACTTTTTAATAATAAGATTAGTTTTCATGCTCATTATTGTTTATAAATTATTAATCTCGTTGATATTTTTCAATTTTCTAAGGGCTGCATTACACTGACTCGGAAAGCGTCTGAGTCTGTGCAACGGTTATTAAAATCACTATGCAGACCCTGTTTGCCTATAAACATGACATTTAATTTTTTATATTCTAATATTTTGTTAAATTTTTACATTTCAATATTTTGTATTTCAATTTATTTCTAATATTCTGTATTTCAATTATTTATATGTCTTATAAGGCAAATAAAAAGTTTTGAATTTGAATTGAATATTTATTTGTTAAGTTATTTACTTTATTTATTTATTTGTTTATTCAAACTCTACAGAGAATTACTCCTAATTGGCTTGGACTAGTCAGAATTAAATGTTCTACGTTAAAGTCAAACAAAAAGGATTAACAAATTAAAAAAATAGGTACATAAAGATATACACAAGCAAGCTTAATAGTAAGTATTAAATATCGTAGTATAATAATTCTAAAACATCACAGACAATTTAAAATTAAATATTTAAAACTTCTAAAGTTATTACAAAACAGATCGTGATTTGAAAATCGGTTATTGTCATTTTTCACTATTCTATCGATATCGATTTGTGCGGTGAAAATTTTCGGGGTTGAACGGGTCGGTCTGGGAGGAACTTGAAATAAAATATTAGCCAGTAAGTCACTACAATCTATAAAACCATTTAACAGTTTAAACAGAAAAAGTGCGCTATCGCAATGTGTCTGCGCTTTTCAAGACTATTGAAACCAACTAGTTGTAGCCTAGTAGTATAAGAAATGTCATTATAAGGTATATTATATTTGTACAATAGAAATTTGCAAAATTTGTTTTGAACAGATTCAATTCTGTTAATATGACGTAAATACGCTGGAGAACAAATTATATTACAATATTCAAGAATACTCCTAACTAAACAATTATACATGGACATAATAGCTTTGGTATCGCAGATATACCTGCAGTTCCGCTTCAAAAATCCCAACATTCATATCAATCAATATGTTTATTAAAGTTACATCCATAAAAACGCATGATTTTACATTTGGTAATATTATTCAGAAAGTTTTCCTGAGACCAGTTAACTAAATTATCAAGATCAACTTGAACGGAAACACAGTCTTCATAACTATTGACAACACTAAAGAATTTAAGGTCATCTGCATACAACAAACATCTACATTTTTTAAAAACAGAGACGGCGCTATTTACAAATAATAAAAATAGTATAGGTCCCAAATGAGAGCCCTGTGGAACGCCAGAACTCACATTAACCTCGCGTGAAGAGACCCCACTCAGTTTCACATATTGTTTTTGTCCACTAAGGTGGGATCAGATCCACTCTAAGTAAGTACCACAGACACCAATAGAACAAAGCTTGTTCAGTAGGAGACCATGATGAACACTGTCAAAGCCCTTTGGTCTGTGTAAATAACATCAACCTGGTATCCCTTTTCTATGTTGACACTCAAGAAGTTCTGGTAGAGTGCAAGATTTATTGTTGTGGAAAAAACCATGTTGCTCTGGAACAAAGTAATTTCTGTAAGTTTGAAACAATTGAACCTCCATTATTGCTTCAAATACTTTTGCAACATGTGTTACATATATTGTCTTTCCATTTTGATTTGGCGCCATTTTGTGCAATCGTATTGGACTCCTATCAATATTTTCCAATAAAGTCAATTGAACAAGATTTTTTTACGTTAACTTTTTCAAAATTTTATTTGGCCGCTATTATGTCTCGCCATCTCAAATTAGTAACACAGTTTTACTAGTTGAGTCCTATACTACAATTAGTTATTGCACACAATTTGATATCAATCCATTAAGTAGTTTTTTCAGGCTGAATTTTTAAATATTTTATTAAATCGTCGTTCTGTTCTGCCATCTAGGATTCGTATCAAAAGGTTACAAGTTAATTCCAAGATAATACTTGATATTTTTAGCAAAAATTGATGATTTTTTAAACATTTCACTAGGCCACCATTTTGTTTCACCATATTGGAATTTTACCAAAATATTACCAGGGCATCCCCATATGACCCTTAGTTTTTGACCAAAATTTCAAAGTCAATTGGGAAGTGGTCTTTAAGCTATGCTGCGAACTGACAGACAGACCGACAGACGGACCGATAGAATTGATAAAACATATTTTTTTTGGCCTCTACGTACGCTAAAACGTAAAGATGCGTAAAACCTGAGATGGTGATTTTTCAAGACTAAAAACATTTTATTTGGCCGCCATTTTGTTCGGCCATCTTAAATTATTACCACTATTTTATTAGTTAACCCCTATGCCACAATTAGTTATGGTACACAATTTGAAATTAAACCAGTAAGCAGCTTTTTCAGACTGAATATTTAAATAATCTATTACTTTACTCTGAACTGACAGACAGACAGACAGACGGACCTACAGATGGATTAACGGAATTCATAAAATGTATTTTTTGTATCTAGCGACGCTAAAACGTAAACATCTGTAAAACCTGAAATGGAGATTTTTCACAATTACAAACATTTTATTTGGCCGCCATTTTGTTCGGCCATCTTGAATTAGTACCATTATTTTACTAGTTGATCCCTATAGCACAATTAGTTATGACATACAATTTTAAATCAAATCATTAAGCAGATTTTTCAGGTCGAATTTTTAAATATTTTTTTAAGCCGCCATTTTGTTCCTCCATCTTGGATTCGTACCAAAATGTTACCAGTTGGTTCTAACATAATTCTAGATGATTTTAAATTTGATAAGTAGTTTTTAATAATAATTTAACATTTCACTAGGCCGCCATTTTGTTCCGCCACATTAAATTTTTACCAAAATGTTACCAGGTCATCCCCATATGACCCTTAATTTTTGGCCGAAATTTAAAGTCAATTATATAATAATAATAATAAATCGTTTATTTACATAAAAGGCCAATAAATGTATACATTTCGAAAATATATCTAAAAGTAAATAAACCAAAAATTCTGCAGGAGCAATAGCTGTGCGCAGACATTTAGCAATTTAACAATTTAACAACAGAAGAGAATGTACTATAACAATATTTACATTTACACTTAAAATATAGATTTCCGCAATTAGTGATTAAAACCTTTTTGTAATTTCAATTTTTAATATTTACTATTTTGTGTATTTCCGTTCTTTGGATTGATGTTAAAAACAATTTTGTTTTTTTTCTTAACAACCCTTTAGAGTTTGATCTCAAAACTAATTCTTTTAGATAATCAGGCAGATAGTTGTATGCTCTTAATATTAAATATGCGGGACTTCGTTGACCCACTGTCTTTTTTATAATTGGCGTTTTTGAGGTATGATGTATTTTTTTTCTTGTTTCGTATTGATGGCCTACGTAAGTGATAAGTGTTTTATGTTTATTTAAATGTATAATCAAGCCGTAGAAAAACAGTTGTCTCAAATCTAGAATTTTTGTTTCCTCGAAAAGTAAATTTGTAGAGTCAGTACGATTTTTTTTTGTACATTATTTTTAGGAAAAGTTTCTGCAATATTGCCAAATTTTTAAGATGGTTGTCAAATACTCCCCCCCATCCAATGATGCCGTACTGAATTCTGGATTCTACCAAAGCATAATAAAGCATTCTTAAAATGTCGTATATCCAAAAACGACGAAAAGATCTTGAATCTATAGATGAGAGATCTTAGAGTACCAACGACATTACCAACATGGCGATCCCATCTCAAATGTTGATCTATTTCAACACCCAAATATCTCATCGATTCTACTGAAGATATAGAAATTAATTTTCCCTTATAGGTTATATTGAGAGATCTTAAATCAGGTATTTTGCTTTTTGGGTAAGAAGTTTTTTAGCTACGCCGAGAACAGCCAGACAGACAGACCGACGGAATTGAGAAAACATGTTTTTCGTGATCTAGAGACCCTGAAACGTGAAGATCTGAAAAAATCTCGGACAGTGATTTTTTCACGATTACATTACGTCCCTTTTACGAGGCAAGTAAAAATTAAAAAATATTATTGTCTACGTTTGGTTTTGTATTACTTACTTTTCAAAGTAATGTCTAAAAATGACAGATATCAGCCGTTATTAATTTTTAGCAAAACTATTTAATAAAATATGCCCAAAGCGTATACTAAGAAGTTAAATTGGACAAGAAAAAGAACCCACCTATTAGTATTTTTGGTTAGTTTTGGTTAAAAATAAATTTTATAATAAATTGTAGGCGTCACCCGTGCACTCTTGCAATATTTGAAAAAAAATACATTTAGTACATTGGCTCTCGGACTTTACGTATTTTATTCACATGATTCACGATTGAATAATTATAAAATACATCTTATGATGTGCAAATTAGTCTCTGGCCAATCAGCAGTGACAGACAGGCCTAACGCCATTCACCATCATCCATCCCGTGGACGCCAACGTGCACGCTGGTACACAAAGACGACTAAACAAACTCACCCTCGAGAAGGCCATCGATTGCTCGTTCGGCTTTCGCTTTGTCAGCAACGTCCCTGCGACCCCATGTTAGGCGGCGGTGGTGAAGAGAAAGAAGGGCGCTCTGTTGAGGCCCAGAAGACGGGACTCGACACTTTGCTGGCCGCGGCATCAGCCCAGGCAACCGTTCTGCAGTCTGCAGGCGGGCGGGCAGTGTTCCTTAGGCCGGTGGACGTACAACACGTCTTCCTCTTGTGTAGTGTTTTGTGTGTGCCATGCGCGCGCCCTGCTGCTGCCGTTGTTGAAGCACCACCCGCCGACGCCGTCGCTCCTGCTTCCTCCATAGGCCAACGAGGACGCCGACTTGCGACGTTCAGACCGATAACGAGGTATAATAATGCGTTACCACGATAATAGACTGTGGTCTTATGTAGTGTGTTGTTTTTTCTTATCTAATGTGACTGAATTCCGATTAGGATTCCAAAAATATTTGCACGTTTTACCTATACCATTGAATATTGTTTGTCGTTAATGTTAACATTACAAAATAGTTGTTTCTGATATTGCGCAGCAGCCTTACGCTTCAGGTAATTGACGTGAATGACATATGACAGGAGCGGATTACTGTCAAGAACTTTTCACTGACTCTGACGCCACTTGCGGCGATTTGCTCAAATTGGTGACAATATTGAAAATATCAGCTTATAAACAAAGTTCGTTAAGTTTTTGGTGTGAGGTCTGCTGCATTTCCGACGTGCGATGTTTTTATTTTATTAAAACTTATAATTGTGTACGTAATTGTTTCAAATATTGGTTTGCATTTTTGGTTAAGTCTGGTTAGTTCTGAGTTGATTATAAGAAAATGTATCTATAATAAAACAATAAAAATATATGTATTTTAGATTGTAAATTGTGTTAAGAAATCATGATTCTTGAATTTAGACCGTGTCAAACTGGAATAACTTTCCGACGTTTTGTCTGCAGTTGTACGAGGCATCTTCAGGAATCTTCACTGTACAAGATCAAAGCCGTGAATGTTTTCATGCGAATTAAATTAATTTAATTTTGTTCTTGTGCAGTGAATATCATTGAAGATGTTTCTTGCAATCGCAGGCGAAACGTCAGAAAGGAATTTCAATTTGACGGGGTCTAAACCCAAAAACTATAGGACATGCTTTGGTCGAGTTCAGGCAAAGAGACGAAGAGTTTTTAACTACGTATCAAATAGTAAGGGCAATTAGAGAAAAATTAGACATATTAACTCAACAATTAAATTTATGTATGCCACGACATTGCCAAAATGTACTAGAAATTATGGGGGGGGTGGGGCTACTAGAATCAAAACTGTAAATAAAAAAGTTTTTCATTTTGGTCTATGAAATGCAGTAACCATTTAAAAAATCAAATTTGATGTTTATTTTCAGGAAACGAAGCACTTTTTATATATGCAAACTACGAAGAAAAATGTACAATTTAAAGAAATTTTGTATTCATGTTTTTTTATCTATAAAAATGCGTGTTTTTATAAACAAAAACCCTTTACAGGGACTAAAATAAGATGTCCATTCCGTTATCTGGAAAACCATAATAACTTGAACAAAAATTTAAAGACAAATACTCCTTCATTTCTTTTGAAGTTTTTATTTACTTTGCTTTTATTCATACAGGGTGTTGCAGTTTTCCTGGGCTGATACTTTCTCATTATACATAGGACACTATAATTTTTACTACCCTCGTATTGTAATCGTGAAAAAATCACTCTCCGAGATTTTTTTCAGGTCTTCATGATTCAGGGTCCCTAGAAGATGGAAAACATGTTTTTGCCAAAGGACTTAAGCGAAAATGTAAAAATGGATGTTCGTAATGCAATTTGCGATTTATACACATCAAAAACTAATATAACCCTTCAAGTTTTAAAAGAAGCTTTAAAAAATCGAGGCATATTTTAAAAAAATTAATAAAAATTTTGGGTTTTCGATATAAAAAGGACTGTAATCGAAGATTTTTATGCGTGTTGCCACATAAAGCAAGTCAGCGTATCCAGTTTTTAAAGAAATACACAGAAAATGTTAATTTAAAATTTATAAAAGTGATATTTTTAGACGAAACTTGGATATTTTCTAACGGAAGTGGTTCGAAATCTTGGCAGGACGAATCTGTAAAAAGTGTCAAGAGAAAAAAGGGATGTGGGACCGAAAAACGGTTCATCATTTTGCATGCAGGTTCTTCAACAGGATTTCTCCCAGGTGCAAGTTTACTGTTTTCTTCAACATCCAAAAGTATGGACTACCATGATAATATGAACAGTGAACTGTTTGAAAAGTGGTTAAAAGAACAACTGATTCCAAATTTAGATGCTCCATCTTTAATCATTCTGAATCATTCAAGAATCTTAAATAAACAACCTACTTCATCCTGGAAGAAAAGTGATGTTTATGACTGGCTAATAAAACAAAAACAAAATCCTTTACCCAATATGCTGAAACTAGAACTTCTTTTAATGGTAAAATCTATTAAAAAACCAACATTATATGCCGTAGATGAAATATTACGGAAAAATGGACATGAGGTTTTACGACTGCCGCCATACCATTGCCAGTTTAACGGAATAGAATTAATATGGGCTGGGGCAAAATTATATTACGAAAAACACGTGAACGATGGTCTTACATCAGATGAAGTGCAAATTGTTTGGCAAGATTCATTAAATTATATTACGCCGGAGTCCTGGAAGAAATCTGTGGAGCATACGGAGAAATTAATATGGGATTGGTGGAATCGAGAACGAGTTCTAGATGTCGAAATAGCACCAATGATCCCCCCACCAATTAGGACTTTTTAAGTGATGATGATATATGTTAGTCTATAATATTAAAGAGTTTCTGAAGGATTATATTAGTCTTTGACGGGTATAAATCATAAATTGCATTATGAATATCCATTTTTGCATTGTAACTTAAGTCTTTTGCCTTTGGTTTTTTTGTCTACATTTCTTAATCTTCTTCGGAAGTAAATTATGTCTTTTTTTTCATGCACAAGTTTCAGTACGTTCCCTATACCTATTCTTAGAGCTTTTGCCACCGGCTCCTGGATATTAGGCAGTGAATTTGAATTTAAAAATTGTTTTATTAAATTTGACACCATTTTTTTGCTTAGTTTTTTAGTACATTTGTAATTTTGTAGACAATAAATAAAGAATTATAGAATACTTGTTCCAATTTTAAAGAGTGTTTAAAATAAGTAAATTTTTTTATTAATTATAAGACAGAATTTGATATATAAAAATCGGTAAAATCGCTTTACGAGAAACTCGGTGCTAACGAAAAATACATATATATATATATATATATATATATATATATATATATATATATATATATATATATATATATATATATATATATATATATATATATATATATATATATATATATATATATATATATATATATATATATATATATATATATATATATATATATATATATATATATATATATATATATATATATATATATATATATATATATATATATATATATATATATATATATATATATATATATATATATATATATATATATATATATATATATATATATATATATATATATATATATATATATATATATATATATATATATATATATATATATATATATATATATATATATATATATATATATATATATATATATGTATATATATATATATATATATATATATATATATATATATATATATATATATATATATATATATATATATATATATATATATATATATATATATATATATATATATATATACCCCCGCACGATAA